>SJYV01037202.1:0-10136 GCA_006410875.1 Neotragus pygmaeus | reverse complement strand
GTGCAGCCGGGGAGCCAGCTGTGAGGCTCGGCTCCTGCGGGTGGCTCCGCTCCCGGCGGGGCTGGCCGGTGCGCTCCAGGCTCGTCTGTTTTTTGAGAAGCACACACAGCAGAGCCAGCTTCAGCTTCTTTCTAGAAGAAGCTGAAGCTGTTACGACATCACGTCTGCACGGCCTGACTTACGGTGCAGGACCAGGAGACTCTGGTCTGGATTTCCGTGAACCGATGGACACCCTCTGGACTGCATGTTGACACACACTGACTGATCGCTAGCGAGAAGTGACCGTGTGAATCGGTCACTTCGAGGAGTGACTCGCTCTTAGAGGAAGGAGTCAGCTGACATGGAGGCTCTCATGGAGCGAAAGGAAGGTTTAGAGGATCTTCAGTGTCGATTAAATAGAACAAACAGAGGCAGTGGTGAGTGAATGGGCAAAAACTCCCCTTAAACAGTGGGACGTTGACACTTAATCACACCCCGCGTGCCCAGAGGACTCCTCTTCCTGCAGGATTCACTGAGCACCACGGTGCAGACAGGGCCCAGCGAGCACGGAGGGGCAGCCGGGCCCTCCCGGGGAGGCCACGCCAGTCACACTCACGACAGTGGACAGCAACCGCGCACGCACGCGTGCACGTGCACAGCAGGGGACGTCCTGGACTCGGAGGCAGGAAGCTCGTCGGAAGGGTTCGGACGAGAGCCTGGGCGCGTATGACGTCGTGCGGAAGCCCCTGGGCCCTCCCCGCTACAGGTCTCCGACGTGAAAGGAGGGAGCGGGGGTGGACTTCCTCTAGTGAAGAACCCACCTCAGGTTTCGAGGAGGCCCATGGCCGCCGCGGAGGAGAGCACGCGTTTAAGGGACGGACGCTTCTCCCGGGGCAGCACAGACCGGGGCTCGAGGCCATCTCCCCCCTGGCGTCACAGCTGCCGGGGCACAGGCGGGCTCTGCCCGGGAGCCAGGGTGGGCACCCACGCGCCAGCCCGGCCTCGCCTCCCCCCGCACACGGCTCCTCCTCGCAGGGCAGGCCCAGCAGCCGGCACCCCTCCTGCCAAGCGAGCTCCTGCTCCATCTGCACGTCCCGCCTGCTCCCGGGCTGACAGGAAACAGCGAGAGCGGCCGGCCAGCGCACCTGGTCCAGGGCTCCTTCCTCCCCGAAACCCCCGTCCCTCTCCTCCCGCCACTGCTCACTCGGGGGCTTCGGGGCGCGATGAGAGCTCCCCGACCCGACCCGCACCCATCCGGGGAGGCAGGCGGGGCGGCTCATGGTGCAGCCGCTCCTGCCTAAGTCAGGCCGGGGTGGGGGTGTCGGCCTGCCTGGCCACGAAGCGTCCTGGCAACAGGGATGCCCCAGGGNTGCCTGGACATCCAGCCGCTGGGAAATCAAGTGGGAGAGAAGCCGATTTCCTCAACGTCAGTTAGATCTTTGTTTAAAATGTGCAAAATGGCTCTTTTGAAGGAGAGACAAAAACGCCTCCCCTGCACACCCACCCCCGCCTCGCACGTCTCTCCCTGTGGGTGCATCATTTCCCTGCCTCCTGAGTGACGGGCTGCTCCCGACGGCGGTGACGTTTGCAGGGGGATCAGGTCGGAGCCCTCGCGTCTTCCTGGGATTTTTAAGTGGGTTCTCTTTGGGGGACATGGAATCAGCCAAGTGAATCGTCCACCACAGAACTGGAGACCGTGGCTCTGACCCCCATCTTCAGTGTATTTGATGCCAGGCTGGCTCAGTTGTTTTTCGGGGTGCCAGCGAGGTTTCTGGTCCGGGACTTTTACTGAATGACCTGAGTCCTTACGTGACGCGCCCTGAGCATCCTTCACCTGTGCTTGTACCCCTGAGCCCCTGAGCCCAGCGCTGCAGGCATAGCTAGCCCGCTTTGTCCGGCCCGGCCCCCTGCCCGACAGCGCCCTTCTGGCTGCTGGTGGCGTCTGGCTCTTGGGCATGGCCGAGTGTGGCGGAAGGCGCCCTAAAGTGACGGCTCGGGCGCTGTGCTCCCTCCCCTGCGCCGCCGCTTTGAGGCTGGGTTCCTACCCTGGGTGGGCCTGCCTCTTTGCATGTCTGCTGGGGGGCCGTGGACTAGAGTCAGCGCTTCCCAGATAGATGAGGGTCCCTGGGGTCTGCAGACTTCTTTCTGAATCCTGATCTCGATGAAGGCAGGACCGAAGCCGAGCTGGTGGAAGCGGAGGTCTCCGTAGGTTCACCAGCGCCTCGCAGCGGCGACCTTGGATCTCAGGGTACACACAGGCTGCGGGGCTGGCCGCACGCGAGGTTAGCCCCGAGGCGGTAGGTGCCGCCGCAGCCCCGGGGTGGGTACGCAGGAGGTCTGCCTGCTGACCGGTGGCAGCAGCAGAGCTGCCCCAGGAGAAGTGAGCAGGGGGGCTGAGGGTCCCACCTGGACCGGGGAGACCCGGCCAGAGAGGGACCTTCGGACGGGGCTGAGGCTCAGAGGGAACCAGCAGGTGGGCGCCGGGGAGGGAGAGCCCAGATTTCAGGGGTGGATCGTGCAGCCCCGAGGGGCAGGCGGGCGCCAGCTGTCCCGGGGGTGATGGCCGTGGGGGAACGTGCTTTGCAGTGACGTCAGAGCCCTGGGCAGGGGCCAGATACGCCAGGTTCTCGTAGAACATAAAACTCACTCTGCGTAGCCTTTGAAGGCTTTTAACCTGTCTGGTTGTCTTCTGACATTTCTTTCCCCCCCACATGTTCTTGATATTAGAACTGTAGCTTTGCCAACACGGAACCATTTGCTGTACCCACCCCTACCCCCAGTAAACATAGGCCGCAAACTGCAGGCGGCAGAGCCGGGCCACATAGAGGTGGGAGGCACAGGCCCCCCGCTGGCTCCGCAACACGCCTCCACCCGCCCAGCCCCAGACCACCCAGCGGAGATGCACGTACAACGAGTCGCTGCAAGTCCATCTGCCGCGTGAGAAAGTGCTGATGAGGCAGGCTGTCTGGGGAGGGGTTCTTCTGAAAGTGGGATCACTGGAAGGAAGTAGAGAAAGAAGAAGGTCTTTGGCAAGAGGATCTTTAAAGAGGAAGGAAAGCTTGGAAGACAGAAGCTCAAATGAGTTCATTCACTCTGAACATTTTACACAGGCTCTACGTCAAATATAGGGAAAGTGTGTCAAAGTGTGAGTCGCTCGGTCACATCTGACTCCACCCCATGGACTGCAGCCCGCCAGGCTCCTCTGTCCATGGGATTCTCCAGGCAAGAATACTGGAGAGGGTTACCATTTCCTCCAGAGGATCTTCCCGACCCAGGGATCGAACCCGGGTCTCCTGCATTGGAGGCAGACGCTTTAACCTCTGAGCCACCTCAAACACAGCAGAGGTAGAGATGAATGTGGAGATGGGTGAGATTCGAGGAGCTCATGGTGAAGGTGTGGTGGCCTCTGGGGCCTTTTCCCAGGTTCTGAGAGTCTGTGGGCCCAGATTAGGATTCCCCAGTGAGGGCTTCCTGTGGAAAGCAGCCGCCTCACTCCCTGCCAGCATCAGAGGAGACCCCACGGGAGGCTCTGCTCTGATGGAGGTTGCAGCAGGTGGCTGGACAAGCGATATGGGATCCTGGGTGTGAATCCTCTCTCTGCCGAGCTCTGACCCCACCCTCCCCAGCCGTGGAGCAGCTGCCATTTCTTCTCTGTAATTTGTGCCTGCAATAAATGCTCCTTGAAATCTATCCTGGCACTAACATATTACATACCAAGCCCGTCGCCCGGCTGGCAGTGGGGGCTCATGGCAAGGGGTGGGAAGGGCCGGCTTTGGGTTCAGGTTTTCAGAGCAGGCGACAGGCTGCGGCCCTGCGCGGCTGTGTGACCGCACCCTGCTCCCACCTTGCAGGTGCGCCCTCTGCTCCCCGGCACCTCCACCATCATGATCCACGACCTGTGCTTAGCCTTCCCCGCCCCTGCGAAGGTCGACATCTACGTCTCGGACATTCAGGAGCTGTACATCCGCGTGGTGGACAAGGTCAGCGTCACCTTCCCCGCACGCTCCCTCTTTCGCTGCGCAGGAGCCGGGAGCACGGTGGGGCTGTGGGGGGTGTTTTCCTCGCATCTGCCCACCCCTTGCAGCGCCATCTCGCCTGGCATCCTGGGCTCAGCGCAGGGCGGCCTCTGGGGGCGCCCATCTTCATCTCGGCCGACACTGGCTGCAAATCCCCCTGGAAGTTGTCCTCCCGTTCGCCCCGGCCTGGGGGTTCCCATTCTCTGGCTGCTGCGGGTGACTAACCAGCCAGACCGTGAATCTTCTCCCCTGTCTGTCCTTTCTGGATTCTCAGAGACTCAGTGGCAGATGAATAAAGCGTGCTCATGCTGAGTGCTTCTCCAATATGAATCCATAATAGATCTAGGCTTTTCTTTACTGTGAGAGGGATTTTACGTAAGTCAAATACACGAGGTGACTGTAGCGGTTTCCAAAGGAATGCCGTCAGGGTCCTGTCTGGGGGCATTCATGCAGCTCGGGCTCCTTCAAAGTCGCTCTTCTCTCAGCCTCGGATATGCCTTCTCTGCCCTCATTTCTGCCGGTGAGTCACTTCTAGACTTGTGTTCTTGCACTGAGCACCTCTGACTCATGTGTCCCAGAGTTTTCACCGTGTGCAATATCTGCTGCCAGGTGTGAACTGCTGAGCACTCATTAAACCCCCACTGTATGCCTTCCTGGAGAAGGAAACGGCAACCCACTCGTGTTCGTGCCTGGAAAATCCCATGGACCAAGGAGCCTGGTGGGCTACGATCCGAGGGGTCACAGAGTCGGACACAACTGAGCGACTTCTGCGTGTGTGTGTGTGTGCACCTGTTGCTATCCGAAGCTGTGGATTAGCTCTCTAACTAGGTCCTTAGTTCTTTTTTTACTGAAGTAGAGTTAATTTGCAGTGCTGTGTTAGTTTCAGTGTTCAGCAAAGTGATTCAGGTTTATATTTATTAATGGACACATATGACTCTGATGCTGGGAGGGACTGGGGGCAGGAGGAGAAGGGGACGACCAAGGATGACATGGCTGGATGGCATCACGGACTCGATGGACGCGAGTCTGAGTGAACTCCGAGAGATGGTGATGGACAGGGAGGCCTGGTGTGCTGCGGTTCATGGGGTCGCAAAGAGTCGGACACGACTGAGCAACTGAACTGAACTGAGGCTGTGCTTAGTCGCTTCAGTTCAGTTCAGTCGCTCAGTCGTATCTGACTCTTTGTGACCCCGTGAACTGCAGCACGCCAGGCCTCCCTGCCCATCGCCAACTCCCAGAGTTTACTCAGATCCATGTCCATTGAGTCAGTGATGCCATCCAACCATCTCATCCTCTGTTGTCCCCTTCTCCTGCCTTCAATCTTTCTCAGCATCAGGGTGTTTTCGAATGAGTCAGTTCTTTGCATAAGGTAGACAAAGTATTGGAGTTTCAGCATCAGTCCTTCCAAAGAATATTCTGGACTGATCTCCTTCAGAATGGACTGGTTGGATCTCCTTGCAGTCCAAGGGACTTGCAGGAGTCTTCTCCAACACCACAGTTCAAAAGCATCGATTCTTCGTCGCTCAGCTTTCTTTATAGTCCAACTCTCATATCCATACATGACCACTGGAAAAAGTATAGCCTTCACTAGACGGACCTTTGTTGGCAAAGTAATGTCTCTGCCTTTTAATCTGCTGTCTAGGTTGGTCATAACTTTTCTTAATCACTTCAGTTGTGTCTTACTCTTTGTGACCCCCTGGACTATAACCTGCCAGGCTCCTCTGTCCATGGAATTCTCCAGGCAAGAGTACTGGAGTGGGTTGCCATGCCCTCTTCCAGGGGATCTTCCCGACCCAGGGATAGAACCCAGGGATCAAACCCAGGTCTCCCACATTGCAGGCGATTCTTTGCTGTCTGAGCCACCAGGGAGGCCCCAGAATGCCGGAGTGGGTAGTTTTTCTAGGGGATCTTCCCAGCCCAGGAATCGTACCGGGGTCTCCTGTGTTGCAGGCAGATTCTTTACCAGCTGAGCTACCAGGGGAGCCATATGTATATTCCTTTCCATCGTAGGTCATTGTAAGATGTGGGAGATAGTCCCTGTGCCACTGATAGGTCCTTGCTGTTTATCTGCTTTACGTGTAGTCATGTGTATCTGTTAACCCCATCCTCATTTATCCCTCTCCCAGATGCTAGTTCTCTCAGAGTGGAATGGGACCTTTATGTCACGTTTATGCTTTGAGCAAAGCACCTGAGTATCCCCTCGAGGCCCCCTGAACACGGAGAGCATGCAAACAGTTCTGCTTGTTGGTAGGCTGATAGTCTGGAGGTCATCGTGGGCCTCTGGCTGTGAGCTGGGGGATGCTTTTGCAGAGAGCTGTAGGCACCGCAGGTGGCGGCATTGGTCATCCGACGGCCATCCCGGAGTCTCTATCCCCCACGATGTAGGTGGAGATCGGGAAGACGGTCAAGGCGCATGTCCGCGTGCTGGACTTCCACAAGAAGCCTTTCCTGGCCAAGTACTTGGCCTTCATGGACCTGAAACTCCGGGCAGCCTCCCAGATCGTCACATTGGTGNCCAGGCCAGACCTGCGCGTGCACCCCCACGGTCGCCCTTCTGCAGACTGGGGGTCCCTGAAAGCGAAAGTCGGCGGTCGTGTCCGACTCTCTGCGGCCCCATGGACGAGTCCATGGAGTCCTCCAGGCCAGAATACTGGAGCGGGTTGCCGTTCCCTTCTGCAAGGGATCTTCCTGACTGAGGGATCGAACCCGGGTCTCCCACATTGCAGGTGGACTCTTTACCAGCTGAGCCACCAGGGACGCCCAGGAATGCTGGAGTGGGTAGCCTGTCCCTTCTCTAGCGGATCTTCCCGGCCCAGGAATCGAGCCGGGGCCTGCTGTGTTGCAGGCGGACTCTGCCAGCTGAGCTCTTGGCTCCTTGCGGGACGGGCCCAAGCCCTCCCGCCTTGGGGACGTTGCCCTGCAGGGTGGCGTGGCAGTTGTGGCGGCAGGCCCTGTTTTCCATGCCTCGTGGCTCCTCTTGGACTCTCTGCTCTGCCTGGTGCAGCTCGCCCACGGCCATCCACAGCTGTTCTAGGCCTGTCTCTTATACACATCTAGATGTGTATAAGAGACAGGGGGTCGGGGGTCGGGGGAGGGCATCTGGGGGCAGCGGCAACGGGTCTGTCTGGGGGAGAGGTCCTAGCCCCTCCCCCTGCTCCAGGGCGCTCGACGAGGCCCCGGACGACTACACTGCCTCCTTCCGCGTCCACGGCGTAGCCATCGGCCAGACCAGCCTCACCGCGACTGTGACGGACAAGGCCGGGCAGAGAATCAGCTCAGCCCCACAGCAGATTGAGGTAGGGCGGCTGCTCCTCGCGCCTCGTGGGCCGGCCCAGCCCTGGGGCGCGTCAGGGCCCTGTGGGGCGGAGGGGTGGGATGTGGCACTTTTTGCGATCGGCTGGGACTTCCAGGGGCAGCGGCAGCCCCGTGGAAAGGGAAGGTGTTAGTCACTCAGCTGTGTCTGCCTCTGCAGCTGACCCCCTGGACTGCAGCCCGCCAGGCTCCTCTGTCCACGGAATTCTCCAGGCAGTCATACTAGAGTGGGAAGCCCTTCCCTTCTCCAGGGGCTCTTCCTGACCCAGGGTCTCCCGCATTGCAGGCGGATTCTTTACCATCCAGGCCACCAGGGAAGGCCCCCCGTGGAGGCGCCATGTTAAACCGCTCTCCAGGGTCCTCTGAGTGAAAGGGGGCCTTCCATGGTCCTGGGGGTCTGGGAGCCCAGGAGTGAGGGGGCTGGGTCCCTTCACTCTCTCCGGGACTCGGGGGTCCTGGTGTGGCTCAGAGGAGGGCAGTGACTTGTCACAGACGGGGGAGTGGCGGGGGGGAGCAGGTGGGTCTGGACTCGAGTGTAGAGGCACACACTGCTGGCTGGGGCCCTGGAGCAGCCGGCGCTGCGCGGGATCCCCGGCAGCAGCAGTTCTGGGTGAGGGAGCTCGGGGCCCACCTGGTGCCCTCCCCCGGTGCCCTACCCCCCACCCCGGTGTTAGGCTGGAACAGGGGCCCGCGGCCGCCAGGGCCGGGAAGTCGTGTCGGAGCTTACCACTCAGTGGCACCACGCTGCTCCTGCCACGTCCACGGCGGGCTCAGCCTCGCGGGCTGGGGGCTTCGTGCCGGCGGGTGTGGGTGGTGCATCAGGATGGAGGCGCACCCTTCTCCTCTGGGATAGAAGGCAGTCCTCTGCGTCTGTACTCAGGGCAGCCCTTCGGAGACCACGCCTCACGCACACGCACCGTGGGCTGACTGGCGCATCTTCAGGCAAAGCAGGGACGGTGGGCTGTAGGAGGAGGAGGCAGGGGCTCTGCCCTGCTGCAGAGACGGGGCCTCCTCACCCTGCCCCCCCGAGCCCCTTTCCTCATCTGGAAAATACACAGGCCGTGGAAGTAGAGAACCATTCTAGAGGATTATTCAGCAGAAATCTGGGAACTGCAAGAGTCAGCCTTCCAGACAGAAACTGGGGAGCCTCAGAGGCAGAGAGGGTTGGAAACCTAGGCATGGGCCAGACTGTCTGGGGACTTGCTGAGACACACGGCGGGACCCGCCCCTGATGGGGAGCGGGCGTTTCTGCCGACCCCATCAGAGCGGAACACGCCCCTGAGAGCCCCGGAGCCCCAGGCCCAGGGTGCATGAGCCCCCCAGGGCTGGCGGGGACCAGCGGGGAACACGCCCCTGAGAGCCCCGGAGCCCCGGGCCCAGGGTGTGTGAGGCCCCCAGGGCTGACCGGGGCCCCAGGCCCTCACTGGCTCCCTTCAGTGGCGGGAGTCTGTGCACGTGCTCCCGCATCCCTGGAGTTAGAGGGTGGCCACACCCAGCCGTGTGAGCCTGGAGCACAGCGGCCTGTTTCCCTATTGTCTCCACGCCCAGGTCTTCCCCCCGTTTAGGCTGATCCCCAGGAAGGTGACGCTGATTATTGGGGCCACGATGCAGGTAAGAGTTCAAGGCCACGCCCTGCCCCCACCACCGGGGGCTTCAGAGCGGGCGGTGGGAGGAGTTCCGGGGTGTCGGCGCCCTGGGGGGCTGGCTGACGGGCCCTGCTGCCTCCCCCTCTAGATCACCTCCGAGGGCGGCCCCCAGCCCCAGTCCAACATCCTCTTCTCCATGAGCAACGAGAGCGTGGCGCTGGTGAGCGGCGCCGGGCTGGTGCAGGGCCTCGCGGTGGGCCGTGGCGCCGTGTCGGGGGTCGTGCAGGCCGTGGACGCTGAGACCGGCAAGCTGGTCGTCGTGTCGCAGGTAACGGCGGGGACGCTCGCTTCCCAGGACCTGAGGGCCACCCACCTCCCAGAGTCCCGCTCTTCCCTTGGAGCACGTGCTCTCCCCAGGCCAGACCTGCGCGTGCACCCCCACGGTCGCCCTTCTGCAGACTGGGGGTCCCTGAAAGCGAAAGTCGGCGGTCGTGTCCGACTCTCTGCGGCCCCATGGACGAGTCCATGGAGTCCTCCAGGCCAGAATACTGGAGCGGGTTGCCGTTCCCTTCTGCAAGGGATCTTCCTGACTGAGGGATCGAACCCGGGTCTCCCACATTGCAGGTGGACTCTTTACCAGCTGAGCCACCAGGGACGCCCAGGAATGCTGGAGTGGGTAGCCTGTCCCTTCTCTAGCGGATCTTCCCGGCCCAGGAATCGAGCCGGGGCCTGCTGTGTTGCAGGCGGACTCTGCCAGCTGAGCTCTTGGCTCCTTGCGGGACGGGCCCAAGCCCTCCCGCCTTGGGGACGTTGCCCTGCAGGGTGGCGTGGCAGTTGTGGCGGCAGGCCCTGTTTTCCATGCCTCGTGGCTCCTCTTGGACTCTCTGCTCTGCCTGGTGCAGCTCGCCCACGGCCATCCACAGCTGTTCTAGGCCTGGGCTAGTAGAGCCCTCCCGCCTTTAGCGCGTTCGTTTCCAGCAGGGCTTGCAGACATTCTCGCGGGAGAGTTGGGATGCTGAGGGCACTGGGGAGCTTATAGTGTGTGTTTAGAGGCACGTGCTGGCTTGGCTGCCGTAAACCAGGGTACCTGGCCACCAGTGGTATTTCAGACCTGGACTGATATTTCCAGGAGAAGAAAACCTGAGTCAGCCGCTAGTATCTGCTCAGCTAGAGGTTAAATTATCTCTAGGCCTCCTCTCCAGAGCGGGGGACATTTCCTAGCAGCTTCTCTGGGTCGGGGGAG
>SJYV01037200.1:8500-20000 GCA_006410875.1 Neotragus pygmaeus | reverse complement strand
CTCCCAGAGTTTGCTGAAATTCATGTCCATTGAGTTGGTGATGCCATCCAACCATCTCATCCTCTGCTGCCCCGTTCCCCTTTTACCTTCAATCTTTCCCAGCATCAGGGGCTTTTCCAATAAGTCAGCTCTTCTCATCAAGTGGCCGAAGTACTGGAGCTTCAGCATCAGCCTCAGTCCTTCCAGTGAATATTCAAGGTTGATTTTCTTTAGGATTAACTAGTTGGATTTCCTTGCTGTCCAAGGGACTCTCAAGAGTCTTCTCCAACACCACAGTTCAAAAGCATGAATTCTTTATCGACTGGTATTTCGCATGATGTGCTCTGCATATAAGTTAAATAAGCAGGGTGACAATATACAACCTTGACGCACTCCTTTCCAAACTTTGAACCAGTCCGTTGTTCCATGTCCAGTTCTAACTGTTGCTTCTTGACCTGCATATAGGTTTCTCAGGAGACAGGTAAGGTGGTCTGGTACTCCCATCTCTTGAAGAATTTTCCAGTTTGTTGTGATCCACACAATCAAAGGCTTTAGCATAGTCAATGAAGCAGATGTTTTTCTCAAATTCTCCTCCTTTCTCTATGACCCAACGGATGTTGACAATTTGGTCTCTGGTTCCATTACCTTTTCTAAATCCACCTTGTACATCTTAAAGTTCTCAGTTCACATACTGTTGAAGCCTAGTTTGAAGGATTTTGAGCATTACTTTGCTAGTGTGTGAAATGAGTGCAATCGTGCGATACTTTGAGCATTCTTTGGCATTGCCTTTCTTTGAGATTGGAATAAAAACTGACCTTTTCCATTCCTGTGGCCACTGCTGAGTTTTCCAGATATGCTGGCATACTGAGTGCAACACTTTAAAAGCATCATCTTTTAGGATTTGAAATAGCTCAGCTGGAATTCCATCACCTCCACTAACTTTCTTCATAACCCCAGTTTTACCTGTACTCATTTTTGTGTTTGTGTGTCTTTGTGTATTAAGTGCTACACAATTTTATTCCCATGTAGATTCATGTGTCCATCACCACTGTCAAGATACTGAACAATTCCAATGCCACAAGCACAAGGATTCCTCCCTCATGTTGCTGTTTTATAACCACACTCACATTCCTTAAACCTTATCCCTAATCCCTAAAGTCTGGCCACTACTAACCTCTTCTGGATTTCTAAGGTTTTGTCATTTCAAAAATGTTATATGAGTGGAATGATAAGGCATGTAACCTTTTGGGATTGGCTTGTTTTGCTCAACATAATTCTGTATAGATTCACTCAAGTTGTGTGTATCAATTGTCCCTTTCTTTTTATTGCTGAGTAGGATTCCATGGTATGGATTGTAGAACGGTTTAACTATTCACCAGCAGAAGGACATCTGGGCTGATTTCAGTTCTTGGCTCTTATAAATAAAGCTGCTATGAACATTCACAGATGTATTTTTCATCTAACATTTTGTTTTGCTANTGAGTAGGATTCCATGGTATGGATTGTAGAACGGTTTAACTATTCACCAGCAGAAGGACATCTGGGCTGATTTCAGTTCTTGGCTCTTATAAATAAAGCTGCTATGAACATTCACAGATGTATTTTTCATCTAACATTTTGTTTTGCTAGCAGTATAATAATTTCTCTTATTCATTAATCTTAGACTATTGGTAATTTTCCAAACTTTCCAAGTAAAAATCTGTTGGGTTAATTGCTTTATACATTTAAGCATGTGTAATTTCCCTTAAGTGAGATTATAAAGTATTTTCTAAGTGGTATTATGAATTTCTCTGACTCTTCTTCTAACATACTTTGAAAAGCAAGTCTCAATAGAAATTTGTAAACGACCTTACAATTATAGACCTCTTGATGACTATGACAGCTTTACATTAGTGCTGGTTTCCTCTTTGCAAGAATTAAATGAAGCAATCTTGCTGTAACTTCTGCACCTCATAAATATGTATTAGGAGACAAATTTTCCAACTGATACATTTATATGCCATCACTAAGGGTCAGAGAACATGTTACAGGTTTGAAATTTGTGCCCTTGGGTCTTTAGGCATAAAGTACAATAATGATGTAATTTACATTCAGCCACAGATACACTGAAAATTGCCAAATACCAGGCTATTCTATTTTCAAAAACCACCATTGATCCTTTTAAAGGCAAAGTATGCTTTTGTTGTGGTTATTTACCTGCCTGAGCTCTAAGCTGACCCTTTTAACTCTGCTGTGATACCAGGGCTGGGGCTCTGCAAACTGCTTTTCCAAACTCCCAAGCCAGTTCCTTCCCATTAGGTTCTGTCAGTGGAAGTTCTGATGGAGGACTGGAAGGAGGGACAATGTACCTATGGTTGCCAGCTTCCATCAACAGCCCCCTCTCCCCCAACCTCAGGCAGGGCTCCAGCCTCCAGCTTCTTTCAGCCTTCCCAGCATCACCATACCACGGCTCCACAGAGGTACCAGTGCCCCCCAGCCACACCTTCTTAGGGGTCTGAGCAGGGGCTGCAGGAATGCACCCACCAAAGGTCCATGCACCGGCCTGTGCAGGGCCTCTCTTCCAAGCTCTGAGGTCTTGGTAATCTCACTTCTTTCCTTTCATTCTCCAAGCCCTAGGCGTAGGAGCTGCTTCTTGCAGTTACTAATATCAGCCCTAGGGGTACAAGAAGCAGTGACAAAAATTCAAGTTGCCTTGTTATCTTTTCTTCCAGCTGTGTATCCAGTTCTCTGTATTGAATCTGCTCTGTTGGAAACACTTTGTATGCCTTTCTGTTTTCCTGTAGCTTTCACAGAATTGCAAATACACATTTGCTAAGTTTTCAGTACCTTATCTCTTTCCTTTCCAACTGCAAGGGTCATAATCCTTATTCAGTAGAATGCGTAAATTCAGGCCTTGGACGGGGAAGGGGTTAGGTGAACATCAGACATTCTTTGGTTGTAAGCAACAGATGGACTCAGGCTAACTTCAGCAAAAAGGGAATATATGGTAGGGCCTGAGGAGATGACAAAATAAAAGAGCTATTCTAGACATCTCAGAAGCAGGAACCAGTGGCCAGCAGTTTGGGGTGCTTCACCAGCAATAGCCTAGGGAATCCACATTCCAGAAAGGGTGTGGTTGATTGGCCCCTGGGGGTTAAGCACCCCCAGGGTACTTTGGCTTTGGCTGCTGGAAAACAGGGTATCCTAATGGACAGTCCTACCAACCTGTAACAAGTCTGGAGAAGGAAGTGGAGCTCACTCTGGAGGAGGAAGAATGGACAATGGCCAGCAATTACCGAGTCCAGTGAACTTCAGAGGAGGTCTTCAGCTGTAAACTAAAATGTATTATATACTAAAACTTTGAATAAAAGAACATGCTAGGGGTAGAATGCTCAGAGAAAGTTTTCTTAAAGGAGGTTTTATGTGAGAAGACTTCTCATCTCTGCTATGGATTGGGTAAAGGTCAGGAGGAAATTCCTATTCAATATTTTTCATTTGAGAAGTATTTATTTACTTCGCCCTGGTGATTCCAAGTCTAAGCCCCAGGGATTCTGGTCTAGGTCATTTCCTTGACTCACTGTCATCAATGCACAGCTCGACTGGCTTAACCTTAAAGGCTAGCACAGCAGGATAAAGCGGCCTTTCAGAAATCTAGAGGGATACTCCACAAGGGTTAAATATTAACTAATTTATAAGTATAAAAGAATTACTTCACTCTACCTAATATTACAATAGTAAATGAAAACAAAGTACAAGTTCAAACAAGTGTGCTTTCAATTTTATAGTAATTTTCCTCCAACTCCCTCTCACACAATTGCATTAAATATTTTAAGAGAAATTACTTAGAATTGTATCACACTGAAGCAATTCTGTCCATTTGTCTCCATCACTCATCTACCATTCCTTTTGATATTTTTTATAAAATGTGTGGGATTTATTCTGTTTATAATACTGTCTGTCCATTGAAGAAAACTTCTAAATAGAGCAACATATAAAGAACAAAACAACCATCATCCATAATATCAGCAACCAAGAGACAATGACTATTAATGTTTTCGTGTATTTTCTTCCACTCCTAATGATTTGGATAAAAACAATTTGACCAGAAACAAAAATTTATATTCTTTATGTACTTCTTTTACTTGTGTAATTTTCAGATTTTTCTGTAATGAGCTTTCCTTTCTTAATAAGAAAAACAAACAATAAAGGGATGTATAAAAGAGCAGGAGAGTTGTGTGTTGCTCATTCCAGGTATCTCCAGTTCCCATAACACTGCTTGGCACACAGTAAGAACTGCAACATCTTTTTGAATGGCTACGATTTTTTGCCAAAAACTAGTGAGAAAGAGTTGCTAATGAACAGGTCCATCCACAGCTACGTCAGGATATTATTTCCCTCTCTCATTCCTTTGAGTTAACAGTTAATTTTGTCACATACAATCATTTTTGCTGTCTTATTAGAAGATCAAGTAAATAAAAATTCCAACTCCAACATTCACTATGTGACCTTGGCACTGTTTACCTGAGCTTCCTCGTCTGGTAAGCTCTGGTTCAGTTGCTGGGGGTACACCAAAATGAAGATCCTGCCATTGATTTGCATTCTAGTGTAGGAGAAAAAGCCTATGAACAAACATTTGTCGATGGTAACAAGTGCTCTGAAAAAAAAGGAAGGGGCCAGAAAGTGATTACCTGTAGAGGCAGATGAGGGTGTGTTGCTGTTTTATAAGGGGCAGCCAGATAAAAAACAGACTTACGGTTGCTATGTGGGAAGGAGGGGAAGGAAGGATTGGGAGTTTGGGATTAGCAGATGCAAACTATTATATATAGGATGGATAAACAACAAGGTCCTAGGGTATAGCACAGAGAACTATATTCAACATCCCATGATAAACTATAATGGAAAAGAATATGGAAAAGAATATATATATATATATATATGTATGTATAACTGAATCACCTTGCTGAACAACAGAAATTAACACAACATTGTAAATCAACTACACTTCAATAAAATTTTTAAAAATTCATAAAGGGTAGTCAGGAACTGGTTACAGGTTTCAAAAAATATACTAGTGACCAGTCTCACACCACAAATTGTGACTCATCCCAATCGCGAAAGCAATGTAGGGAGTCATTTGAATATTTTAAAAAATGAAATAAAACACCAGAGTGCACTGCACATATTAAAGGCTAGCACTGTGTGTTATAACTTGTTTTGGTTTATATACAAGTGTACTAATCTGTAAAACACAGTTGGTATGGAGAAACTGGTGGTTAACACTATAGCAACTTTGAGGTAAGCAGTGTTAGAAAAAGGTACCTAAACAGGGCATCTCCCGGTTAAGATAGTCCACAACTTGTGAGTGCACTAGCTTCAGTCCTGTCCGAATCTTTGCGACCCTGTGGACTGTAGCCCGCTAGGCTCCTCTGTCTATGGGATTCTCCAGGCAAGAATACGGGAATGAGTTGCCATTTGCCATTTTCTCCTCCAGGGGATCTTCCCTATTTGATTAGTAGACTTAGCTAAGAGTCAAGAGAGACAAAAGACAACTACAGAGAAAGTAAGAGAAAAGATTAGGACCAGAACTAAGTAGGTGGGGTGAAAGGCAAAAAAAAATTTGCTTCACCCTCTGAGCCACTAGAAGCTCTAAAAAAAAAAAAAAAAAAAAAAGCATTACAGTTTGCAATTCAAGGGAGAAAAACTCGTATCACATTTTTGAGGCAGAAAAGTACCTAGCCAGAAAAAAGACCAAAAAATTCTGGAGAAATAAAACTGGCAGATTCAATTTAACAACAACAAAATCCAGAACTAACAGAGTATGCTGTACCAGATACTTTTGGATTAAGTGGATGATAGCACCTGAATATTTTCACAAACTCCCAAAATATCTGTTCTGTATTTCCTACTCAGAAACTTAGTGAGGTGGACAGCATAAAGATTTTAAAATCATATCATTAGGAAAGATTTCTTTCAACCCTTTAAACATTAATAGGTTTTAGAAATCATGCCTACCCATCAGAAAATATGTAAAATATATTATTGGGAGACTGGAAAACAGCTGCCAAGCCTTCAATTATTCTAGAACAAGGTGGGCAAACTACAGTCCTCCATCTAAATCTAACCTGCCACCAGTTTTTGTAGGGCACAGGAGCTCAATTTTTTTTTCCATTTTCAAGCGGTTGAAAATAATCAAAAGAACATTTTGTGACTCGTGAAAGTTATATGAAGTTCACATTTCAGTGCCTATTAAGTTTTATTGGAATACAGCCAGGTTCACCCATCTTGTCTAGGGCTGCTTTCTCGCTGTAACGCTGACGAGTAATTGCCCCCAAAGACTGAAATATTTACTATCTGGCCCCTTTTAGGAAAAAAAAAAANTGACTCGTGAAAGTTATATGAAGTTCACATTTCAGTGCCTATTAAGTTTTATTGGAATACAGCCAGGTTCACCCATCTTGTCTAGGGCTGCTTTCTCGCTGTAACGCTGACGAGTAATTGCCCCCAAAGACTGAAATATTTACTATCTGGCCCCTTTTAGGAAAAAAAAAAAACCATTTACCAACCAGTGTTTTAGAACAAGAGGGCTGTGTTTAAACACCCTTCCAACCCTCTTCCCTCTCCAGCCGCTCCTCCCTTCCCCAGCTTCAGTCACTAACATTCCTGGGCCTGACATGAAAGGGAGAGCGTTATAATAATGAATTGTATCATATCGGAAACCAGAGACACCAGACAGTAAATTTCTATATAAGGTAATACGAGTGGTTCTGCCATGGACTAGAGGAATGCCTGGGTTTGTTTCCCGATCACAAAAGTGGGCATCAGAGCAGCAACTGCCCAATTTCTTTCGAGAATCTCCATCGTCGCTTGCAAGGCACTTGGAAAATAGCACAGCAGCAAGTGTTCTGGGGCAAGGGTGCTTTTGCAGGGAGGGCCTCCTCTCAGAGTCTGGATGTAGACTGAGGTTGCCTTTGCGCTAGGCTCCTCGGCCACCTCCCCCCAGACGGTCCCCTTTGCTCCTGGCCCTCATTTTCATTCCCTTTTGGCCTTGCAGCCTGCTTTCTCCTCACCCCTGCGTACCCCTCAGGGGCTACCAAGTTCCAGGGCAGAGCAAGGCTCAGGCAAGCCGGTCCCGGGTCAGCTCTACCCAGCCCTTTCCAGCTTCGCCAGCCTCGGGTGGGGTCACCCCGGGACCCCCGCAGGTGACAAATATGACTCAGCAAAGCCCAAGGCTAGGAAGGATACAAGAATGGCAATGCAGGAACAAAATCCTCTGCAGTACGACAGGGCTCAATTATCATTTTAAAGACTCGAATTTGTTAACAAAGACGTAACTCAAAGCCTCGAGGCGCTGGCGGCCTGTGCTTGAACAGGCCGCAGGTTTAGCCTACAAGGCAGGCCCAGCGGCTTGAACAGTCGGAAAACGCCCGCGGCCTCTGCTAAAGGCCCCCTTTGCCGCCGACAATCCCACCTCGGCTCGACCAGGCCCCAGAAAAGGCCAGTCGGCTGGAGGGAGAACTTTCAGAGTGCACAGACTTATGCATGTCCGTGACTGTCAGGGAGACTTTGAGGGCACAGTAGTCTCTCGAGACTAGAAACCATTTTCCTCTCTAGCGCTGAGATTTTGCTTGGCTAAGCGGNAGAAGAGACAGTGTGTGTATATAATATATGCTACATATATTCTATACAAACACTTCTCAGGTGGCACAGTGGTAAAGAATCAGCCTGCCAATGCAGGAGACACAAGAATGACGGATTTGATCCCGAGGTCAGAAAGACCCCCTGGAGTAGGAAATGCAACTCACTGCAGTATTCTTGCCTAGAAAATTTCATAGACCGAGAAGCCTGATGGCAGTCCATGGGAATAGGACATGATGGAGCAACTGAATGTTCATGCATGCACACACACACACATATTATATATAAAAAAGAATATAACTCAGTCATAAAACAGTAAAATAATGTCATCTACAGCAGACTCATAGATACAGAAAACAAACGTGCTTATTAAAGGGGAGAGGGAAGGACAAATTAGGGTATAGGATTAACAGATACAAACTACTATATGTAAAACAAATAAGCAACAAGGATATACTGAATAGTGCAGGGACTTACACACATTATCATGTAATAATCTATATGAAATATAATCTACAAAGACACTGAATCACTACAGTGTATATCTGAAACTAACATAGTATTATAACTCAACTACATGTCAATTAGGAACTTCCCTAGTGGTCCAGTAATTAACATGCCACACTTGCACCAAAGGGGGCATTGGTTTGATCCCTGGTTGGGGAACTGAGATTCAACATGCCACATGGCTTAGCAAAAAATACAAAAACAAACAAATAAAACAAAAACAAAGCAAACAAAATATGTCAATTTTAAAAAAGCTTGCTGTTTCAAAAACAAATAAATAAAAAGTCAAATATGACAACAACTATTTAATATTATTTTCCAAAATGGCTAAAAACTAAAGTTCTATTTATTTGTCCCTTTGGTACTGGACTACATAATAACCACTTTTCCACTCAAATTTTCATTCTAATGAAATGAAGATGCTCTTGTAATAAATTGCTTGGTTTCCTTTATCTTATGCAAATCTAAACTGTATCTCAACCATTAATCTCTGATCTTATTTGAATAACTACATCAAATATATCCTTCACTCACAGTAGGGGAATTGGACAATTAATGCAAAAGTCTAAGTGAGAGGTAATTTTGAACTGAACTAAGATGATGATAACAGACAAAAGAGAAATGGACTGATTGCAGTGGGGGGTGGGGGGTCTATTTTGGAAGAAAAGCCAAAAAGATCTGTTGATGTGGTTATAACTACAAAGCAAGTATTCTAAAATATCTCTAATTAGATAATTATCTATAATTCTTAACAGTCACCAGCTTCATTATCTAGAATTTATTATTTCAATAAAGCAAAAGATGATCAAATGAAGATAAACTTTGCTTCAGGTGTATTGATCCATGTAGTTTCTTTTGAAATAGCAGTATATTATATATGATCCAGAATAATTCTTAAGTTACACTTTATTACATTTTGTGAATAAATACACATGATGACTGAATTTTCAAATGCAAATTGGCAATTTTTAAAATCAAATAAAGAGTACAGTTACAGAAGAATTTATAAGTCTAAAACAGCCTCCCTGGTGGCTCCCACCTGAGAACCCACCTGCCAAGAACCCACTTGCCAATGCAAGAGACACAAGTTCTATCCATTGTTCGGGAAGATCTCCTAGAGAATGAAATGGCAACCCACTCCAGTATTCTTGCCTGGAAAATCCCACGGACAGAGGACCCTGGCGGGCAACTGTCGGTGCTGTGGCAAAAGAGTTAGACACAACTTGGTGACTAAAAAACAATAGTCTCTGTCTCTTATACACATCTAGGATTTGAAATAGCGCAACTGGAATTCCATTACTTCTACTAGCTTTGTTCATAGTGATGCTTTCTAAGGCCCACTTGACTTCACATTCCAGGATGTCTGGCTCTAGGTGAGTGATCACACCGTTGTGATTATCTGGGTCATGAAGCTCTTTTCTGTATCATTCTTCCATGTATTCTTGCCACCTCTTCTTAATATCTTCTGCTTCTGTTTGGTCCATACCATTTCTGTCCTCTATCAAGCCCATCTTTGCATGAAATATTCCCTTGGTATCTCTAATTTCCTGAAGAGACCTCTTGTCTTTCCCATTCTATTGTTTTCCTCTATTTCTTTGCATTGATCACGGAGGAAGGCTTTCTTATCTCTCCTTGCTATTCTTTGGAACTCTGCATTCAAATGGGTATATCTTTCCTTTTCTCCTTTGCCTTTCACTTTTCTTCTATTCACAGCTATTTGTAAGGGCCCCATCAGATAATCATTTTGCCTTTTAGTGTTTCTCTTTCTTGGGGATGGTCTTGATCCTGCCTCCTGTACAATGTCACGAACCTCCGTCCATAGTTCTTCAGGCACTCTGTCTAGCACATCTAATCCCTTGAATCTATTTGTCACTTCCACTGCATAATAATGAGGGATATGATTTAGGTCATAGCTGGATGGTCTAGTGGTTTCCCCTACTTTCTTCAATTTAAGTCTGAATTTGGCAATAAGGAGTTCATGATCTGAACCACAATCAGCTCCCGGTCGTGTTTTTTCTGACTGTATAGAGCTTCTCCATCTTTGGCTGCAAAGAATATAATCAATCTGACTTCAGTATTGACCATTTGGTGACATCCATGTGTAGAGTCTTCTCTTGTGTTGTTGGAAGAGGGTGTTTGCTATGACCAGTGTGTTCTCTTGGCAAAACTCTATTATCCTTTGCCCTGCTTCATTCCATACTCTAAGGCCAAATCTGCCTGTTACTCCAGGTGTTTCTTGACTTCCTACTTTTGCATTCCAGTCCCCTGTAATGAAAAGGACATCTTTTTTGGGTGTTAGTTCTATGAGGTCTTGTAGGTCTTCACAGAATCGTTCAGATTCTTCAGCATTACTGGTTGAGGCATAGACTTGGATTAACTATGATATTGAATGGTATGCCTTGGAAACAGAGATCATTCTGTTTTTGAGATTGCATCTGAGTACTGCATTTCATACTCTCTTACTGACTATGATGGCTACTCCATTTCTTCTAAGGGATTCTTGCCCACAATAGTAGATATAATGGTCATCTGAGTTAAATTCACCCATTCCAGTCCATTTTAGTACACTGATTCCTAAAATGATGTTCACTCTGGCCATCTCGTTTTACCACTACCAATTTGCCTTGATTCACAGACCTAACATTCCAGGTTCCTATGCAACATTGTTCTTTAGCGCATTCGACTTTATTTCCATCACCAGTCACATCCACAACTGGGTGTTGTTTTTGCTTTGGCTCTGTCTCTTCATTCTTTCTGGAGTTACGTCTCCACTGATCTGCAGTAGCATATTGGGCACCTGCCGACTGGGGAGTTCATCTTTCCATGTCCTATCTTTTTGCCTTTTCATAGTGCTCATGGGGTTCTCAAGGTAAGAACACTGAAGTGGTTTGTCATTCTCTTCTCCAGTTCAGTTCAGTCGCTCAGTTGTGTCTGACTCTTTGCGACCCCATAAATCACAGCACGCCAGGCCTCTCTGTTCATTACCATCTCTCGGAGTTCACTCAGATTCACGTCCATCGAGTCTGTGATGCCATCCAGCCATCTCATCCTTGGTCGTTCCCTTCTCCTCTTGCCCCCAATCCCTCCCAACATCAGAGTCTTTTCCAGTGAGTCAACTCTTCATATGAGGTGGCCAAAGTACTGGAGTTTCAGCTTTGGCATCATTTCGTCCAAAGAAACCCCAGGGCTGATCTCCTTCAGAATGGACTGGTTGGATCTCCTTGCAGTCCAAGGGACTCTCAAGAGTCTTCTCCAACACCACAGTTCAAAAGCATCAATTCTTCGGCACTCAGCCTTCTCCACAGTCCAACTCTCACATCCATACATGACCACAGGAAAAACCATAGCCTTGACTAGATGGACCTTTGTTGGCAAAGTAATGTCTCTCCTTTTCAGTATG
>SJYV01037199.1:1987-12983 GCA_006410875.1 Neotragus pygmaeus | reverse complement strand
TGCCGCTGCTACTGCTGCGAGGTTGGCCTGTCGCCCCCTCCCTGGCCCTGATCGTGTGTTAGGGGGGTGTTGGGTAGGGTGGGGGGGAGACTTGCCCGAGAGCTGGAGGCAGCGAAGGGTCCTGGGCGCCCTCTTGGCCGCAGGACTTCCAGGCTGACCTCTCCTCTGGCCCTGATCTCACCATCCTGGCTTCCATCTCTGCTTGCCAGACTGGGAGTGGGTTTCTGCAGCCCTCGGTGATACGGCCCTACGCATCCTGTAACCGTTCGGGGCATCCCTGAGAAGAGGGTCTGCTCATCTCAGATGTCGCTAAGCCTGTCCCAGTGTGACTCTCTCCACTTGTCCAGTTCCACACCTCTCCAGTTCGCTCACATCTCCAGTTTCTCCATCCCAGACTTCTCCCTTCCCTGCAAGCCTCTGGGAGATACCCCTGGCACACCAAGGGTTAATGGCGCTGGGTCCTGATCCACAGAGGGTCTCTTTTGGGGGATTTCAAGAAAGACTGCTGAGGGGTGAGGAAGGGCTTCTGCTTGGGGGATCTGACTGGGAAGGGGGCAGAGATTCTGGGCTTGGGTTGGAATTCAGAACCTGTACCGGGGCAGCTGTGTGGATCTGGCAGCTCTGCGCCCTCCCTGGAGGTGGCAGACTGACCACCAGCTGCACCCGCTGATGGAGGCTCCGCTTCTGATGGTGCATTGCACAACCTCTGCTCCCCGCCCCCCAACCTCGGTCCGTTGATCTTCTGAGCACGCTTGCAGGTCTGCCCGAGCCCACACTTCCACTCCCTGCCCCTGGGTCCCCGTGTGCTTGGAATGAAGGGGGCTTTCCTGAGTGGGTGCTCTTCCGCTAGAGGTACTGGCTCTTCTCCAGTGGAATTCTACAGCACGGCGCTCACATCCCAGCAGCTGCTCCTCGAAGCGAGTGAGGCTTGGAGGACTCCATCCTTACTCCTCTCACCCTCTTTCTGAGCTGGGCAGGTGGTCTGCTGGGCCTTCCTGCAGGCTCCGTCTGGATGTGACCCATAGCTGTCAGCAGGCAGGCTGCACGGGAGGTCTTTCTGGGCAGAGAGCACGGTGGGCTTCAAAGGAGGGGTGGGCTTGGGTGCTCTAGGGTATCTCCGTCATGGTGGGGAGCAGGGGAGGTACCTGTGAGCTGAGTGAAGAAGCCCAGGTTCCTGCTCCTGGAGCGCATCACGCGGCAAGCTCCTTGCTTTGCTAACGTGTTGTCCTCACCGTGGTCCCAGGACCCAAGATCCCACAGCACCCCTGTCACCAGGCGATGCCAGGACTTGAACTCAGGGCTGTCCAGCTCCTAAGTTATGCCCTTCGAGAGACCTCAGAACTCACCCTGAGAAATCCAGAGAAGATTTTCCTCTTTCCAGTTTCCAAGTTCATGTTGGTAGACTCGGATGGGAAGGTTCCTGGGGAGGTCATTTTGTCTACTCCCCTCTCTCTGAGCAGATCTAGTAACTTTGGGAGAAGTTGAGTCAACAAGGCCTTGTTGGGAACCAGCCCCGTGGTGCTGGGCCGGGCCAGTCTATTTTTAAAGGCCTTTGGAGACCTGAAACAGTTTCGCTGAGGGAGTGAACGAGCCGGGTACTTTTTCTCAGGAGCTCTTACTGGGTTGGGGCTGACGGAGATGGTGGCGGGCTCACAGGCCTTCTGTCTGTCTCCCTTGCTGGTGTCTGCTCCCCCAGGGCAGGCCCTTCCTTCTCTGATTGTGCTGGCACTTAGTAGGGCCACAAGTCTCTATTGAATGAAGAACCTCCCAGCAGGAACAGCAGAGAAAGCCTCCAGCCGGTTCTAAAGCCCCCAGCTGGGCCTCCTGGTGACAGGGCATGGAGCCATCTGCTCTTTGTTCAAGGGATTCTGTGTTTTGTACGGGGTCCAGAGAGGAGTGCTTAGGGAGGACTCTCAAATGTCAAAATCTCCTGGAGAGCCCCAGTTAAATACTAAGGTGCCCGGGTCTGATTGCTTCCTAGATTTCCGATTCTCAGAGTCTGAGCTGGGCCCAGGCACTTGTCTCCTTAACAAGTGTCTGTCATGCAGACCTTGGTTCCGAGGATTCCTGGCTCAAGACCCACAGCTGGTTCTGGGGGTCCCAGCATGTGTCAGCATCACCTGGTGGCCTAGGCCACCACCTCAGGTGACCCACAACCTGCTGCCAAAGGCTACAGGGGGCCCCCAGGGGACCCCCAGATGTCCACACCTCAGTCAGTGCCAGCTGCCATCCTTTTGGGGAGCCTCCTGTTTTTGGAGGAGATGATCTTGGTGGGGTGTGTGTGTGTGTCTAAGCAGGAGACAGTCTTGAAGCTCCCACTATGTGGCCCTCCCTAGGCGCATCTGGATTCAGCCTAGCTGAACCGCTTCTTCATTCAGCCTTGACACTGCAAAGCACACTTTTTTCCTCCCCTGCATATAAGATTTTGTAAGTCATCAGCACCCCGTAACCCAATCCTCACCCCTTTCCGGCACATCCAGGGGCAGCAGGAGGTTTGCAGGAGGTGCAGGCCCTGCCCAGCTGGGACTCATCGAACAGTGCTCAGTGTGGCCAGTGGCCTGGTTTCTATGAGGTCCGGCCCGCTCGTGTCCAGCTTGTTGAGGCTGTTGTCAGCCCTGTGTGCCCAGGCTATGGGACAGGCCAGCTCTTCACCTAACTGAGCCTCAGTTTCCTCATCTGCAAGATGGGTGTGCTCATGGTACCTGATTCCAAGGGTATGTGACAAGGGAACAAGATAATTTGCACACAGCATGATACATGATGAATGGTTGTTGCTATTTAATCGCTCAGTTGTGTCTGACTGCTTTTTGACCGCATGGACTGTAGCCTGCTAGGCTCCTCTGTCCATCAGATTTCCCAGGCAAGAATACCGGAGTGGGTTGCCATTTCCTTCTACAGGGGATCTTCCTGACCCAGGGATCAAACCCGCGTCTTTTATGTCTCCTGCGTTGGCAGGTGGATTCTTTAAACCACCTGGCTCCTTAATGTGTGACACGCACTTGTCAAGGATTTAAGGATACATGTTAGTGATCATAATTAACGCATTGTTTTGACTATACAGTTCAGCTTCATTCTGAACTGGTCGCAAATATATCTTGTGAACAAAGTACCTCTCATCTGTCTGCAGAGGAATCTTCCACGGCCCTGGTCTTTGTGCCTGGCACTCAGGAGGCACAGAATGATGAGAGTTTTCGTTGGCCCGAGTCTTAGCAGGTTCTTGTTGTACCCGCAGCAGTCTCCCTGCCCCCTCCCCACCACTTGTTAATTTCGAGGCTGCCCTGATCTACCATTCCCTGAATGCTCACTCTGTGCTGGGTCCAGAGGTGGAGATGTGAATGAGAGAGATGTAATGCCTGCCCTCAGGTGGAAACCAGGCAGGTCATCTGGAAATCCGAGCTTGTGGGGCTCAGGCTGTTTGTTGTGGTCTGAGCTGCCTCCATTTAAAAGCTTCTGGACCCACGCCAGCCGCTTCCAAGAGGCAGAAAGCTCCACCCCACTTCCCCTTCTTCTTTCCTCACGGTGCTCACCCCTCTCCCCATGGACCCTCTTTCCAAGACTCAGAGGAGGTCACCTCTCCCTGCCATTCTTGGTCAGCCCAGGCTCTGCTTTGACCTGGCTTGCCAGCCTGGAGCCTCTTTGGCCTTTTCCCTGATGCCCAGAATGTGGAGGGAGGAGCAGCTGGCTGGGCCTTTGGGGGAGCCAGCAGCTAAGGCCTCTGCAACCCAGAGCAGAGAAGGGAATCCCAGGAGTCTGGTTGAGAGATACTGGTTGTCACCAGTCTCTCTGGCTTTGGGAAGGGTCCAAGAGGGTCCCTTCCTCCAGGGTAAGGGATACCCTCTCTGAGGGTTACTTCCCCCTCCCAATCTGCTTGGCCAGAGAGGGCAAGACATTGCCTTAGGGGAGGCAGGATCTAAGCACTCGTCTTAAGATAAATGAGCAAGTCGGGGTATGGAGGGCCCCACCACCGGGCAAAGGATAAACCACTCAGGAGAAGGAAGGCCCTTAGGAAGGTGTCTTCTGCAAACCCTCTGCATCGCATGTGCATGCGGGTAAGACCCAGGAGGCTGCTCCCTGACTCCACTGAAAACTAAACAGAGCACCAGCAGGAGGAATTGAGGTTAGACTCTTAACGCGGGGCTGGGCCTTTGGGCAAGAAATATCAAGTCCATTGTAAACTCTGTATCCTGGAGATTGGGGCCGAGTCCTCATTCACGCTCTGTGACCTTGGGCAAGTCGCTCACTCTCTCTGAGCCCACTTTGCTCATCTGCAACACCTGCCCAAGTGGCTCTGTGGGTCTAAAGGGGAGAGGGCTTTGAGGTCCAAGTGTGGGCTGGAGGGGAGCAGGGCGGGGGTGGTGTTTAGCCACAGAGTCTCTGAGGGCCGTAGACCCCAGGGGCTGGATGCGCTGGGGTTCTGGCCCTTTCCTTGGGCAAGCCTTGTCCCCGGGAGCCTCACTTTCCTCTGGAAAACAGACATCACAGGGGGCCCAGAGTCGAGGATTTAGCATGCTGCCTGGTTCTGGGGGGAACCCTTTAAATCTCTCCCGGAGGCATTTGGTCCTCGGAGGCAAGTCCTTGGTCCTCGGAGGCAAATCCTCTGTCCTCCTGAGCGGGATATTCTCACTGGTTTACATTCTGCCCCTTGATGAGAGAAACAGAGGCCAGAGAGGGGCAGGGACGCCCCCACGGCCTGGGCCACCGGCAAACACCTCTTCCAGCTTTCTGCCTCCTCCAGCTCCACCCGTCACCACCCCCACCCCAGAGAGTTCTGGCATCTCACATCTCACAGTGTCAGGGAAAGCTGTTTCTCCTGGTGGCAGCCTCGGGACTGTACCCGGCCTCCTCTGCTCCCAAGGCCAGGCCTGAGCTCCTCTGGGGCCGACATGGCCGGCTGGTGCACGGGCCTCATGCCATCCCTCACCCAAAGGCCATAGGAAGGGACTTGGACATTTTCTGAGGTGGGTGGGATGGGGGTCCATGGATGGAGGTGGTGGAGACATTAGATTTGGGTTTAGATATCATTTTAGCACATAGTCCAATGAATGGGGGGCTTCCCAGGTGGCTCAGTGGTAACGAATCCGCCTTCTAATGCAGAAGATGCAAGAGATGAGGGTTCAATCTCTGGGTCGGTAAGACCCACTGGAAAGGAGATGGCAACCCACTCCACTACTCTTGCCATGGACAGAGGAGCCTGGTGGGCTACAGTCCATGAGATCACAAAGAGTCGGCCACTACTGAGCACACATCTTTACCTTTTATCAGTGAGTAGACTGGAGAAGAGGGTTGCAGTCAAAGCTGTGTGATCATGGTGATGAACTGGGGGTTCATCAGTGCGGGTGATGTAAAGGACAGATCCTGCATGTATTTAGGAGGAAGACTCAATAGGACTTGGTACATAGGTTTCATTACTTTGTGAATTTGAGATTATATACTCTTTAACTTTTAAAAATCTGACAATTGTGAATGTTTGCCCACATCATTAACTGCTCTTCTAAAACATGATTTTTATATGATGCATCATATCAGTGCAGCATATTTTATTTAATCCCTGGCCGCTGGACAGGTAGATCGCTTTTTTCTCCCCAGTGTAAACAGTGCTGTGACAAGCATCTTTGTACCAAATCTTGGCATAAACATCTCTGTAGTAAATTTTTGCACATGTCTCTTCTTGAAGATAAATTTCCCCAAATGAAGTTGTGGCATTACAGGCTGGGAACATCTTAAAAGGCTTCTGATTGAAAAATTGTTCAGTTGCTCTCCACAAAGTATCAATATGTTCCCATTTATATTTTCAGCAAAAGTGGATGAGAGAGTGCCTATTTTCCTGTATCCTTGCCAGCACCGAGTATTATTGTTTTCTTAATAATTGCCAGCTTGATGAAGAAGAAAAAAGTAGCTCGCTATTTCAATATTCATTTCTTTGATTACTATAAAATAAAATGCTGGAATCTTTGAGCTAGAGGAGACTTTGGAGTCACGTAGTTCAGTGTTCTCATTTTACTAACGGACCAGTCGAGTACCTGAAAGGTGAAATATCTCTCCCAAGGCCACATGGCAAATACACAGGGCAGGGACCTAGGAGGGCTCATTCCCGTCGGGTGTCTCCCACAGTGCCATGATGAGTTGGCCTTTGGGGTGGAGATGAGAATGTCATTGAAGTTGATGGGGTTCATATTGTCCTAAATCTCTCTTGCTCTCAGGTAAAGAAAAACAAACAAACAGAAATTTAAAAAGAGATTCCTTCTTTCTATCATTATGAGATGAAATAGCTTGCATTGCATATGGCCTATCTACCAGGGAAGAAAGTGAGAGTGTTAGTTGCTCAGTTGTGTCCGACTCTTTGCAACGCCGTGGACTGTAGCCCGCCAGGCTCCTCTGTCCGTGAAATTCTCCAGGCAAGAATATTGGAGTGGATTATCATTCCCTTCTCCATGGGATCTTCCTGACCCAGGGATCAAATCTAGGTCTCCTGCTTTGCAGGCAGATTCTTTACCACCTGAGCCACAGGGGAAGCCAGGGCAGAGATCATCATCAATTAACATGCCAGGTTTCTAGATAATGTGAAATTGGGGTCAGATTCCCAGCCAGGGGTGGGACAGCAGAGTGGTGAGGGCTCAAGGGTAAGTGTGTTGGTCATGTGTCCCCGGGGAGCCCTCCACCTCTCTGAGCTCTGGGTGCCTGGCGTGTGCCCGTCAGCAGGCACAGGAACCGATGCCAGTAAGTGCCAGTAATTTTGACCTCACAGGATGGAAGCTGATTGGCCATCAGAATCAGGGGATGGTTCCTGCCCCCACCCCCACCCCGGGAGGTCACAGGGTAGTGTCACAGGCCCTTGACTGAATTGGGAGTGAGTGGGGAACGCAGAAGACTTCTGTGTTTGGCCTGGTGGGCTGGAGGCTAGATCGTTCTGGGAGGTGGGGAGGGTGGGCCGGCTCCTGAGGGCTGGGTGTTAGGATCCTGCATGAATGTGGGCCTGGGGGACTGGAGACACACCTGCCTGGGGTTCTGTCCCAGAACTGCTGCAGCCTGGACAGTGACTGGAGTCGCTAGCCCCTTCTGGGCCTCGGTTTCCCTTTCTGTATGGTGTTCAGATTGCTGGATGGTGGGATTTCCTCTGGGGAAGCCCCTCCCACCCCCATCCTGGGTCCCAGGGACGGGACGTGCTTGGGCTCCAGCGTCTGATGACTTGGCTCGGCCACAGGCACGTCCTTCCTCTCCTCATGCCTCCGTTTTCTCATCTGTGAGCTGGGGATCATAAGCCCCTGATAACACAGGGTGTTGTGTGTGAGGTCAGACACGGTGGAGACACTGAGTTCCGTGGCCCACTCGGTGCTCCCTCTGAGCGCATCACTGGTGACGGGGGGCCCGTGAGCAGTGACTCGTGAGGATCAGAGGCTGTTGCCGTGGCGAGAGTTGGGCCTTAGATCATGTCTGTGGGATGCAGGCCCAGCTTAGGGTTCATGTGTTTGTCACCCACTCCTCCTGGGAGCTCTGCGTGGTCCCCTCTTTACAGATGAGGAAACTGAGGCTCAGGGGGCACACTCCTGATGAGTGATGCGGGGGGGAAATTGACTCTGGGCCTGGAGGAGGGGTCCTGTGCGGCTGGGGGTGGGGGTGCGCCGAGACACGAAGGGCCCGGGTATGGGTGAGCGTGAGTGACTGTGGGCGCCGGGAGTGGGTGTACAGCCCCGGCTCGCGTGGGCACGCACCAGGTGCGAGTGTCGGGGCGTGTGTCAGGAGTGGGTGAGCGGCACGTCGGTGTGTGTGAAGGCAGGTCTGAGCAGGCTGTGATGTAGGTGTGCAGGGGGCGTGGGGGTGGGGGCACTTGGGTGGGAGGCAGAGGCAGGCTGGGGCTGGGCCAGAACGCATTGCTCAGCTGCCTGCCCCAGGGCCAGGTGACGTGGCTGCCACGCCTCTCCCTTTCTGCCCTGGCCTTGAGGTTTTGGTCTCTGGGAGACCCCTGCCCTCGGGCTGTGGGGAAATGTCACTGGGAGGAATGACAGTAAGGATGCATCCTGTTTACCAAGTGGGCACTTGGTGCCAAGCATGCTGAGGACAGAATTCCCTCCTGTGTTCTCACTGCAGTGAGAACTATTGTGTCCATTTTACAGATGAGGGAAAGAAGGCCCAGGCAGGTTCAGGGACATGCCCAAGACCGCCCAGCCAGTCAGTGGCCAAGATGGGGCTCAGGCTTAGACTTAGGCCTTTATCTTGCCAAAGCCATGCCCTTCCCACCTCGTGCCAGCATCCCATCTCTGTGAGCCTTATAACCTTGGAGCTGCTGCTGCAGGTATTGAGTGTCCCATCAGTGGAGGCGTTCAAGCAGCTGCCAGAGTATCAGACAGTGCCAGGTGTTCCTGGATGCCTGGGCTGGATGGGAGGTTGGATGGTGGGGTGGTAGGATCCTTCCAGCTAGAAACGCACACAGCCCTACTGATCCTATTTATTTTTGGCGATGCCGTGGGGCTTGCAGGATCTTAGTTTCTCCACCAGGGATTGAACTCATGCCCTTGGCAGTGAAAGTGTGGAGCCCAAAGCACCCGACCGCCAGGGAACTCCCAGCCCACTGGCCTTGCTGTTCTGATTTCTGCAGGGGACTGGAGGCAGCCNCGGCGGGGGGTGGGGGTGCGCCGAGACACGAAGGGCCCGGGTATGGGTGAGCGTGAGTGACTGTGGGCGCCGGGAGTGGGTGTACAGCCCCGGCTCGCGTGGGCACGCACCAGGTGCGAGTGTCGGGGCGTGTGTCAGGAGTGGGTGAGCGGCACGTCGGTGTGTGTGAAGGCAGGTCTGAGCAGGCTGTGATGTAGGTGTGCAGGGGGCGTGGGGGTGGGGGCACTTGGGTGGGAGGCAGAGGCAGGCTGGGGCTGGGCCAGAACGCATTGCTCAGCTGCCTGCCCCAGGGCCAGGTGACGTGGCTGCCACGCCTCTCCCTTTCTGCCCTGGCCTTGAGGTTTTGGTCTCTGGGAGCCCCCTGCCCTCGGGCTGTGGGGAAATGTCACTGGGAGGAATGACAGTAAGGATGCATCCTGTTTACCAAGTGGGCACTTGGTGCCAAGCATGCTGAGGACAGAATTCCCTCCTGTGTTCTCACTGCAGTGAGAACTATTGTGTCCATTTTACAGATGAGGGAAAGAAGGCCCAGGCAGGTTCAGGGACATGCCCAAGACCGCCCAGCCAGTCAGTGGCCAAGATGGGGCTCAGGCTTAGACTTAGGCCTTTATCTTGCCAAAGCCATGCCCTTCCCACCTCGTGCCAGCATCCCATCTCTGTGAGCCTTATAACCTTGGAGCTGCTGCTGCAGGTATTGAGTGTCCCATCAGTGGAGGCGTTCAAGCAGCTGCCAGAGTATCAGACAGTGCCAGGTGTTCCTGGATGCCTGGGCTGGATGGGAGGTTGGATGGTGGGGTGGTAGGATCCTTCCAGCTAGAAACGCACACAGCCCTACTGATCCTATTTATTTTTGGCGATGCCGTGGGGCTTGCAGGATCTTAGTTTCTCCACCAGGGATTGAACTCATGCCCTTGGCAGTGAAAGTGTGGAGCCCAAAGCACCCGACCGCCAGGGAACTCCCAGCCCACTGGCCTTGCTGTTCTGATTTCTGCAGGGGACTGGAGGCAGCCACACTTGGCTTCCTCTGGGACAGAGCTGAGGCCTGCAGGAAGGTGGCAGGAGAAGGGCTGGGACGAGTCCAGGGAGCCCCGCCAGGAGCATGCATGCAGTGGGCAGGGCCACACCCCCCTCTCTGAGGCTTTCTCAGCTCTGCCCCGTCCATGGGGGGCCTTGGGCTCTGACCTTGTGTGGACACTGTGCTGCCCTCAGGGGAGCCTCCCGGCCTGTGGGCTCTGGAGCAGAGCTCCCCATTGTGCAGCGTCCCCTGCTTTCGGGGAGCCCGCAGACTGGGGGCTGGGAAGCTGATCGGAGGCAGCCCAAGGGCAAGGCCATGGAGGCCCAGAGCGCCCCAGTCACCCTGCCCTGCCCTGCCCCTGCCTGGCATGGGTGGGGTGCGTTGGGAAGTGTCTGTTGGACCAAGGAAGACGCGGAGTCCTCCTGGGGGCTCAGAGGCACAGTGACACAGAGGACCGCGGGGTCTGGAGGCCGGGTCACAGGGCCCTGGGTCACCGTCCGCAACTTGAGGGCTGGGGCAGGTCTGGAGGATTTAGGGGTTTGTTCGGTGCCCAGCCTAGAGCACAGTACAGGCCTGTGTGTGCCTCTGGGGAAAGCTTGGCTTTCCCAACGTGCTTGTCCACGTGTTGCTTTGTTTGGCTCCTCCGGTGACCCGGGTGGGACCCATCAGTGCCCCTGCCCTGCCATCTGATGGGGGTGGGGAGTTGCCAGGGAGTCAATCCCCATTCCAGCCCACGACTCGCCGTGGCCTTTGGTGGCGCCTCTCAGGGTCTCCGTTCCCCATCTGTCGCACTCTCAGTAAGATGGGGCGTTGCCTTTTCTCAGCCCCAGGGAAGCCTGGCCGACTGTGCGCCCCACCTTGGGAGCCCGGCGGGGTGCTCGGGATGGGTGCAGGCCAGCTGCTGGCTCTGGCACTCCTGCTCTCACGAGGTGGCCCCGGAAGCTGGCGGGGTGTCCAGGCCACACTGAGCTCTGGATTCCCTGGCAGGGGAGAAGGAGGAGGGCAGAGGAATGTGGCTTTGAGGAATGTTTAACCTAAGGCAGAAATAGCACTCTGCTTTTTTTTTTTTTTTTTCATTTCAGGCTTGGGTTTTCAGCTAGGAAGTGGGCTCAGAGTACCATTCTCTCTTCAGCCTCTGGCTCCCCGACTACTCTAGCCTTCTGGGGGTAGGAAGTGGCCTCTTTTTTTTTTTTTAAACTAAGAAGCTGCTGTAGGAACCAGAAAGGACCCTGGATTTTGGAGGAAGGCAGAATTGCCGTCTCTGGGGTCGCACAGAGTTGGACACGACTGAAGTGACCTAGCAGCAGCAGCAGAGTTGGTTGGGTTTACATCCCTAGTTCTCTACTTCCATTGAAAAAGACCCTGATGCTG
>SJYV01037197.1:0-12524 GCA_006410875.1 Neotragus pygmaeus | reverse complement strand
ATCAAATGCGTGACAAGGTCCAGGGGGCCCTGCCTGAGGAGCAGACCCTTCCCTGGGCTCAGGCTCAGCAGGCTTCCTGCAGATCCTGTTGTTAAGGGCCAGCTGGAGATGCCATGAGCCACCTTGTAGGGGAGGATCTGTGGGCTGCAGCCTCTTGCTCCCCTCTCATGATAGAAATGGCACTCAGTGGGCCCAGCTGCCAGCTCCCAGACTTCACACTGAGAGCAAAGATGAGTATCAAGGGCAACAGCAGGACCTGGGATCCACAGGACACGCGGCTCTCACTGTACTCACAGGGGTCTCACCCCGGCCCCCAGGGTCCTCTGCATCAGCCCCAACTGCTCTGCTCAACAGAGAAATAAGGGATGGGGAGGACTCACCCACAGCTGCCCAGATCCTCAGGCTCACACAGAATCCTAGGAGGAAAACCACGTCAGAGATGGCTTGTCCTGATGGACCCCACACTCTTTGCACCCTGATGCAGGGAACCTGGCCAGTGGTGCAAGGACGCCCCGGTTTCCACCATAACCCTCTCCAATTGTGTCTTTCCAGACTCACCAAGACTCAGGAGGCTGAGGAGTGTGGAGCACATGGCTCTGCTTCTGTGAGACGGGAGGCAGAACTGAGCAAAGCTGACAGTCACCGGATGCGGAAGGTGGTCAGTGTTGTTGATACAGTCAGCCTGTTTCATGTCACATGGGAAGACGGCCAGCCTCTTCTCACACCAGGGATGGAAGTCTGACTTGAGCTGCATCACTCAGCACACCTCATGACCCAATCGTCACTTTTTGTTTCCCTAAACACTGTAAACCTAGGGGGATTCGAACAGATCTTGCTGCCTTTAGGAAGTAGTAACTGTGCTTCAGTATATACCATGCAGGAGGCTTTTCCCAAGCTCATGATAAATTTCTATAAACTTAACTCTTCATAGAAGAGAAACCACATGTTCCCACCTCGTATGTCAGGCTCAGTGCAGGTTTGCAATTAAAGATTCATTAATAGAGACTTTTATTCTGCATTCTTATGAGAGGACCAGACATGCATATTACGGCTCTTTGAAATTATGATAAATTCTGCATTGTAACATATGTGATTAAGGAACTAACTGTGTTAGTTTCAGGTGTACAGCAAAGTGATTCAGTTGTACATATAAATGCATCTGATGCTTTTCAAGTTCTTTTCCCACTTAGGTAGTTGCAGAATATTAAGTAGAATTCTCTGTTTTATACAGTAGGTCCTTGTGGTCATGCATTTTTAATATAGCCGTGTGTATATGTCAATCCCAAACTTACAATATAACCTCCCCTGACACTATCCCCCCTGGTAACCTTAAGTTCCTTCTCTGTGAGTCTGTTTTGTAAATAAGGTCATTTTCTTAGATGTCACAATAAGTGACGCCACGTGATGATCGTCTTTCCCTGACTCTTCTTCAGCTGAAATTATTCCGTGACTGTGACTGGAGACTTTGCACACACAACACTCTCTGTCTCTCGCTCTTCCTCCCTTTCCAATCTGAGGACCACACATGTACACAGAGATAACGTGTGTAAAGGTGACTGTGGTATTTTTTTGGGAGGGGGATTTGTTCTGCCCGAAAAGGTGGACCACCTTGCTTCCTAGATACTCTGCTGCTGCTGCTGCTGCTAAATCACTTCGGTCTGTTTGATTCTGTGCGACCCCATAGATGGAAGCCCACCAGGCTCCCCCATCCCTGGGATTTTCAGATGAACATAAAATATGTCAAGTAGAGACTTCCAAGCTCCAGAATGCTTGAGTGAGGGGCGTGTCCACAACAATCAACTCCAAACTGGGACACAATGGCCCAGCTTTTTCATGACTCCAAAGGCAGACATACACCCAGTTCAGCTGTCATTCATAGACAGCAAAGAACCTCAGTAAGGGCAGTGATTCCACACCATTGTGCTGGGGGTGGGGGTCGCTAACATTAGTGATGCTCCCTAAGTAAGAAATCTGGTCTCCTCTTGATCATTATGTATGCAATGGAGTAACAGTACAGTCACCTTTCTTAAAATGTCCTTTTATTTACTTAATGTCATGTTTCAGAATTGATCTGTATTCTTTGTCATTTCAGTTTGTGCATTTTTACTGCCATGTAATGTTTTGTTGCAGATATTTAAACCAGAAATTTTTAAAAATTAAAAAAATATTGAAGTATAGTTCATTTCCGCCATACAGCAAATCGATTCAGCTCAATATATATATTCTTTTCCATTATGATTTATGGCAAGATACTGAATAGAATTCCCTGTGCCATACTGTAGGACCTCATCCTTTACTCATTCTACATATAAATTTCATCTGCTCACTTCATCTGCTCATCCCATGCCTCCAGACATCCCTCCTTGGCAACCACAAGCCTGTTCTCTATGTCTGTGAGTCCCTTCCTGTTTCGTTGATATGTTCTTTTTAGAGTCCACATACGGGTGATATCACATGAAAATTGTCTTTCTCTTTCTGTCTCCTTCCATTAATACGTTAATCTCCAGGTTCATCCATGCTGCTGCAAAGGGCATGATTCCATTCTTTAAATGTCCGAGTGGTGTTCCATTCTCTGTGTGTATAAGCATGTACACCTTCTTTATCCATTCATCTCTCGATGGACAATTAGGCTGTTCCCACGTCTTGGCTATTGTAACCTTTGCTGCTATGAACATAGGGGTGCATCAATCTTTTCAAGGTATAGTTTTTTTTCCCAGATATATGCTCAGGACTGGAGTTGTTGGATCCTATGGAAACTCTGTTTTTACTTTTTTTGAGGAACTGCCATACTGTTTTCCACAGTGGCTGCACCAGTTTCCACTCCCCCAACAGTCTAAGAGGGATTCCCTCTTCTCCCCATGCTCTCCAGCATGTTATTCATCAACTGTCTGATGATGGCCATTCTGGTCGGTATGAGGTGGTACCTCACTGCAGTGCCGATCGCCTTTCTGTACTAATTAGCAATGCTGAGCATCTTTTCGTATGTCTTTTCGCCATCTGTGTATCTTCTTNAGTCTAAAAGGGATTCCCTCTTCTCCCCATGCTCTCCAGCATGTTATTCATCAACTGTCTGATGATGGCCATTCTGGTCGGTATGAGGTGGTACCTCACTGCAGTGCCGATCGCCTTTCTGTACTAATTAGCAATGCTGAGCATCTTTTCGTATGTCTTTTCGCCATCTGTGTATCTTCTTTTAATCCACAGATATCAACTGTGAGAGTGACATCTATGGATTTTGTCTAAAACGAATGACACCTCTGCTAAAGTCTCATGAATGTGCTCTGAGTCCAACCTCACATTGTCTGTCAAGGGACAGAGTGATGAGGTCTTCAGGAAAGGAACAGTGACTTTATTTGAAAGCCAGAAGACCAACGAGATGGTGAACTTGTGCCCCAAAGAATCATCTTACTTGAGTTAGATGGGCTTTTTGGGGAGTGAGAGGGATAGTCAANCATATGGAAACTCTGTTTTTACTTTTTTTGAGGAACTGCCATACTGTTTTCCACAGTGGCTGCACCGGTTTCCACTCCCCCAACAGTCTAAGAGGGATTCCCTCTTCTCCCCATGCTCTCCAGCATGTTATTCATCAACTGTCTGATGATGACCATTCTGGTCGGTATGAGGTGGTACCTCACTGCAGTGCCGATTGCCTTTCTGTACTAATTAGCAATGCTGAGCATCTTATCGTATGTCTTTTCGCCATCTGTGTATCTTCTTTTAATCCACAGATATCAACTGTGAGAGTGACATCTANCCGATTGCCTTTCTGTACTAATTAGCAATGCTGAGCATCTTATCGTATGTCTTTTCGCCATCTGTGTATCTTCTTTTAATCCACAGATATCAACTGTGAGAGTGACATCTATGGATTTTGTCTAAAATGAATGACACCTCTGCTACAGTCTCATGAATGTGCTCTGAGTCCAACCTCACATTGTCTGTCAAGGGACAGAGTGATGAGGGCTTCAGGAAAGGAACAGTGACTTTATTTGAAAGCCAGCAGACCAACAAGATGGTGAACTTGTGCCCCAAAGAATCATCTTACTTGAGTTAGATGGGGTTTTGGGGGAGTGAGAGGGATAGTCAAACAGCGTTTACTGAATGTAAAATAACCCTAGCCCTTGGGGAAGAAAATTCCAAGGAGAAGAGAGGACAACACATATTAAATACCCACGAGTGAACTCATGCTTTCACACTTACACGCACACAGACTAAAAGGGGAGGAGGTGTGGCTGGTTGCTGCAGTGTTTTAATTAACTGATTAACGTCTGTGCTGGCTCTTCATCGCTGCGCACAGGCTCTCTCTGGCTGTGGGAAGGGGCTGCTCTTTGCTGTGGTGCAGGGTCTCTCATCGCTGTGGCTTCTCTTGTTGTGGAGCACCCGCTCTAGGCACATGGGCTTGTGGCCCACGGGCTTACNAACGTCTGTGCTGGCTCTTCATCGCTGCGCACAGGCTCTCTCTGGCTGTGGGAAGGGGCTGCTCTTTGCTGTGGTGCAGGGTCTCTCATCGCTGTGGCTTCTCTTGTTGTGGAGCACCCGCTCTAGGCACATGGGCTTGTGGCCCACGGGCTTACTGCCCCGAGGCATGTGGAATCTTCCCACTCCCGGGATCGGGCCTGTGTCCTCCACATAGGCAGGCAGATTCCCAACCAGTAGACCACCAGGGAAGTCCTGTTGAAAGCTTTTTTTCCCTTAATTTATTTATTTTTTATTTTAGGACAATTACAGTACTGTGAAGGCTTCAGCCACACATCAGCATGGACCAGCCACAGCTATACTTGCGCCCCCTCCGCTGTGGAAATCCTTTAATCCTGGGTCCTCTGTTCTCGAAGCTGTCCATGTGGGTCTGGCCATAATGTCCCTTTAAGCTCCGACAAGACAGAAGGTTCTGTCTCTTCTGCCACTTTTTACGAATGGGAAAGTGTTATTTCTTTCAAGTTCAGAGCCTTGAGAATAGTTAAGTCCCTCAGTCGTGTCTGACTCTGTGATCCCATGGGCTGCAACCCACCAGGCTCCTCTGTCCATGGGGATTCTCCAGGCAAGCATGCTGGGGTGGGTTGCCATTTCCTTCTCCAGGTGTGATCTGTATAGATCTTCCGAACCAAGGCACTGACTCAAGTGTCTTGCGTTGCAGACAGATTCTTTATCCTCTGAGTCACCAGGAATGCCCACCAGTAACATAATATCTCCTCCCTCAATTAACATTGGCAATGTTTTCCATTTACTTTAACACGGACATGACGGGATTTTGCCATCATCCTTTCACTCTCAGTGTAGCATAACACTGACGTGAAATATACCATAAATCTAAAAATAGAAGTATGAATACAATGCCAGATTTCTAATTTTAGAAAAAGATATGCAACAAGCAGCAAAGATTTACTGTATAGCACAGGCAACTATAGTCAATATCTTGTCATAACCTAAAATGGGAAATAATCAGAAAAATAATGTATGCATATTTGTATAATTGAAAATCACCTTGCTGTGCACCTGAAACATTGTAAGTCAACTACACTTCAATAATATATGTATATGATGAGATTAAAAATAGAACCAGTGAAATAAATAAATTTTAAAATAAAATTAAAGAAAATGAAGTCAGTCGTGTCTGACTCTTTGCAACCCTATGTTCTGGGAACCAGCGTGAGGAACTCTACTCTTGGCAAAGGTCATGAAGAAGGAGGCTCGGCATTACGCAAAGGCAAGGTCGAGCCTCAGGAGACCCCCTGTTCCCGAGCATCTACCCCCAAAACCAGAGTGCCTACTTTCCTGTTTTATGCTCCCACCTATACCTATGACTTTACGGGGGGCTGACCCCCCACCACCTCTCTCGGAGGAGTTAACTTGCAGCTCCAGTCAATAAAAATTCCTGGACATGACAAGAGTGTTTCAACTTGCGAACTCTCTGAAGGTTATCTAGCCTGCCTGTATAGGTTCGTCCGGCCACATGTGACTGTTTACAGCCTCCCACCCATGAGAGGCATGAGATGTTTTAGACTTACTAAAGGCAGATTCTTTTAGGAAGTTAGAAAATTTTAGTATAGTGGGTTGATTAGGAATTATATTGGTGAAAGGTTTTTTCATTTATTGGGCCAATGTTTGCTGCTAAATCCCCTGCCTTTATACATGTTAATGAATATATAACTAACATATAGGAGAAATAAGTATTAACCTTTAGATTAATCATGTTAACCTTAGCCTAAGTAAACTCCTTTCTTAGTTGTAACCCACTACACCCTCACCCTATAGGAATGCAACTTTATCTGGTACCTTCGGAGGGTGGTGCCTGGTTTAAGAAAAATCACCCCTGGAAAATAAGTTTTTTTGTTATCAGAAAGAAAGTATCATAAAATGTCAGCAGGCCTCATGGCCAGAAGGTGATATAAAACCGCTAAGACCTTTTGTATACATTTATATGAAGCATCTGATTTTGATAAAGGTCAGAACTGCTGACCCCTGCATGACTTTAAAATTTCCATTTGTCTCTATGTGTAAAAAAAGGTATATAAGAAAACCTGAAAATAAAGAAATCAGATCAGTTTCTGGAAAGACTGATTCCCCCGTGTCATTCTTTCTTTCCCCTTCTGGCTGAATTCCCATCTGGAGCGTGGATACTCGATTGGTATTCCACATAAACCAAGTTATTCAGCCTCTTTTTCTCCACTAATTTTCTTACCATACGATTTCTTTCTAATCTCCCTCTATATCTTTAATTAAGCAATTAATTCCTAGGATGCTGACTCCATCCCTGCTTCGAATTACCCTGGATCCACCGGAGCTGGAGCCCAGCACCTATGGACTGTAGGCTGGCAGACTCCAATGTCCGTGGGATTTTCCAGGCAAGAATACTGGACTGCACTGCCATTTCCTTCTCCAAATAGTGCAGGCCACCTGCAGCATACTCCCTGATGGTCTGCGTACTCACTCTCACATTCCAACTCTGCATACTGTGTATTCACATGGGCACCCTGAGCTGCCCAGAAGAGTCTCAGCCCAGATGGTGAGTTTGTGGAAGGTCCCTGGAAGGAAGTCAGAGGCTGAGTCCCAGGACTTCCCCACCCCTCACTCCCCAGCTCAGCTTAGGAGCCCTTCCAGGATTCACCAGCATCACTCTAGAATCCCAGTGTCCTGACCTTGTCCCACACCAAGTTCCTGGGTCTCAAGTGAGATATGGGTCCCAGGAGACCTGGGAGAACACACCTGCATGGTTCAGGGTCCCTTGGCCCAGACTCAGCCCTGGAAGTGAGAGATTTGCCACCAAAAGCTTGGGCTGATTCTCTTCCCATCAGGATCCCTGGCTCCTCGACGTGCCCAAGCCCTGAGGTTCCCATGAACTGGGGGTGGGGTGGGTGTCTAGTTCCCTCCTGCGGTCCCCTCCCTGCCCTGCACATCTGGCCGAGGAGGAGAAGCTCAAAGTGGATGGACGGCATGTCTGCAGCTCTGAGCGCACAGCCACCCCACCCCCTCCCTGTACAGATGAGGAGACCATGGGGCCCTAGAGGACAAACAGGATGTGGTCCCTGGGGGGCTGCCGATGCCCCTCAGGGTTCCCACGGCCATGGACCCGCAGCAAGGGGGCTGCCCCACCGTGGACCCGCTGACGATGTCTCCAGGCAGGGCTCAGGAGGCATCTCAGCCCAGATCTCACCTCTCAGCTCTTTCTCTTTCTGCCCAGTCTGACCGCCTGCTCCAGAGGGTGGGACCCAGGTTCTCATCCTGAGTCAGCTTGGACAGTCTGGTTCCAACTAGGACTCATAAGTTTACTTTTCCAGTCCCTCCAGAAATGGAATTAACTTCTCATCTTTGGTCAGTTCATAAATTATTGCAGAGCACCTACTGTGTACCAGGCATTGGTGCCACACAGCAGAAATACACCCATGACCCAGGTGAACCCATCTTCTGTAGTTGGGTGAAGAATCCAGATTCTGCAGAATGTGGCAACAAATGCTGACATTCAAATATTTTTTAAAAAGAAGATATATGAGAATAACTGGGGTTCATGTTTACACTGTGAACATTCAGAAAAATAAAGATTATGACATCTGCTCCCAGCACCTAGAGGCCAAAAAAAAAAAAAAAAGGATAATTAGGGGGAAAATGGAAACAGTGAAAGTAGCAACACAGGAGCCCCAGAATGTCTTCACTTTAAGCAACCCTGACATTTCTTGGTAAAAGGGTTCTTGCATGGCTTAATTCTAAGTCAGGAGAGACATCACACAGAGAGCTCAATGAGCAACTAAGGCTCCGTGGAGCTTGATCTTCACCCCACTTGCCAGCTCAGTTCACACCGGGGTCCTCATGGTGTTATCCTCTTCAGCCCTCCGCTTGGTTGAGCCAAGCCACGTTGTGCCACCAGTCGATAACTTAAAAGGCACAAGATTCTCAAATCCTTGTCTTTGGTGAAAAGAAGCAAAAAAGACAAAACATGCAAGTATTGATGGATTCACACAACACATGCAAAGCCTCCCTGGGGCAAGTGTTCTTTCTGCAGCCCTCAGTGATCTGGTGTGGAATGTCCACTAGAATTCTCTGTGGTGATGGGACTTTTTAAACATCTGCTCTGTCCAGCACCATGGAACCTTGCCACATGATGCTACTGAGCACTTGAAATGTGGTGGGTGTGACTAAAGAACTGAATGCTCTACTTCATATACGTGTAGAGTCATTGCCTGTACTGCGTGGCTAGGTAACTACTTTATCGGCCAGTGTGGATCCAGACTAGGGGGATCCTGTCCTGTTTCTACTCCTGGAACCCCGGCACCCTCAGGGCACACACCTGGGAAAAAGCTGAGGGGCCTTCCCTGATGGCTCAGTGGTAAAGAATCCACCTGCCAATGCAAGAGACATGAGAGATGAGGGTTTGATCCCTGGGTCAATAAGATCCCCTCAAGAAGGGAATGGCAACCCACTCCAGGATTCTTACCTGGAGAATCCCATGCATAGAGGAGCCTAGTGAGCTACACATCATCTATGGGGTCACAAAGAGTCAAACATGAGTGAATCGCCTTAGCACACAGACACGCAGCCTCATGTGGCAAGTGGCACCACACTGGATATCTCAAACAGAATACACTTCATCTTTCTTTGGCCAACATGCATTGCTTTGATTATTGTTTCATGGAAAGCATTTTGTTTTAAATATAGCAGTGTGCACATGTCAATCTGAAACTTCCAATCTATCTCTCCCCTCATCCTTCCCCTCTGTAACTCTAAGTTTGTTTTCCAAGTCTACAAGGCTGTTTCTGTCTTGTAAATAAGTTCATTTCTGTAAAATATTTTTTAATTGGCTTTATTTTAAACTGAATAATTTGAAGACTCAACTTGCAAATTTTTATGCTTTACTTGAATTTTCAGAAAAGTAGGATGACCATGTTAACCTACGCTGTATGTGCAATTGATCAGAACACCTTCTCCCAAAAAGTTACGGAGTTAAAATAGAGTATTAGAATAGCCAGGGGATTACTAAGAGGTGGTGGGATTTTGAGGACGATCCTATAATTCTTGGTCTCCGCTCCTAACTTCAGGGCTGTCAGGCTGCTTTGGAGGAGGAGGAGGAGTTCCCCCGGAGGAACCCCTTTAAAAAGAGATGCAGCTCTTCAGCTTATAACACTCTCTGTGCTCAAAGGATGGGGCCAGGTCAGGTCAGCATGGTCTTGGTTCACATCGAATTCCTCATAGAGACTGATCCCGGCGAAGAGGCGCATGCGGCTCAGGCAAGTGGGAGTGAACAGTCTCTCAGAGAGGGTCCTGTGGTTCAAGTGGACGAATATCACATCCTCTGCTGATGGGTCCTGAGAGGAAGGAGATGTGAATGATGGAAGGAGATGCGATTTTCGAAGGCTGGGGCATTGGGCATTGGAGGGGCTTCAGCTATGGCAAGGGTTTGGGCTGGGAGGACTCATCTCACCTTTCACTATTCTGTCTTCCTTGGGCTCTCCTTCCATGATGGCAATATCTGTGAATGGAAGAGACTCAAGGCTCTTGGGGTGGGGGTGATTCTTCTAGACCTCCAAATTTTGGTCGGGACATCAAAGCCAAAAAAAAGCACGGGTGTGTCCCAGGTTGCTGAGTCTGTCTACTCCACTAAGTTAAAAAAAAAAAAAGCCACCCATCCCATATGCATGCCGAGCCACTGATGGACTCTGTCAGGAGCCTGTGCAAACCCAGGGATCCCATCCTACATCTTCTATTATGGATTATCCTCTGATGAGTATTGGCAGATTCCCGAGATCATAAAGTGGAGAAGAACAGATTGCTGTGATTGAAGGGAAGAACAGGGCTTAGAATGTCCCTGGTGGCCCAGGGATTAAGAGTCCACCTTCCAGTGCAGAGAGTGTGGATTTTATCCCTGCTGGGAGAACTAAGATCCCACATACTTTGAAGCAACTAAGCCATATGTGCTGCAACTGCTGAGCCCGCAAACTCTGGAGCCTTGAATTGCACACCAGCACCGCAGTGAGGATCCCCCATGCTGCAGCTGAGACCTGATGCAGCTAAGAATAAATCAACACATATTTTCATAAAAAGAACAGGGTTCCATGGTTCTCTGGAAGATATTCCCTCAGGAATTACAACAATGGAAATCAGTTTTTAACCTGCAGGAAATGAAAACACCATTCTCTGCTATGAGCCCACCTCCCCCTGGGTCAGATGACGCTGCGTTTCCCTCCTTCAAACTTACGATTGTGGGTAGAACACCAGTGATGGTTTGGCTCTTCATACTTACTTTATGGGTAACCAGTGACAGACAAGAACACAAGGAAGATGCTGGTATAGATGAAGGCTATGGAGAGCCTAAGGAGAAGGTGCAGCTGGCTGGAGTGGCCTTGAGGAAGCCGTGCTTCTGCCAACAAGCCAACGGAAGAAGGTCTGGTTGTCCGTTGCACACACCCTGCCCCTACACACAGGAGTTATTGTATCCTTGGGTCAAAGTGTGTCAGCAGCTCTCAACCCGATCAGTATGGTCTCCACTTCCCAGGAGGCACCAAAGCATCCAGGAGAGATGCTGGCAGGGGATGAAGGAAAAAGGCCATGCAAGACCAGCAGCGGTCTGGAACCAGGTCCCCCGGGCTCCCATGCAGTTTTTCTCTGCTGCCCGTATAACAAGACATGGTGCTTTTGCATGAATGGGACTGCTTTAATCCTCCATATATTTCCCGTTCCATCCACATAGACCTGGAATGGAATCCTCAAGAAGGCACAACACTTGTATTTCTGAAATGTGGGATGTTTAGTTCATAAAACACTAGCAGAGGAATAGCACATTCTGAAGGTGCTCCCTAAAATCCTCCGCTTGTCCCCCCATCCTTCCCCAAAGATACTGGTGGAGCGAGGGTGAGCAGCTCCCTTAGCATGGGGTCAAGTCACTCTGTCTCGCTTTGTTCAATTTAGATTTCCCAGTCCCAGAGAATCAGAAACTCAATGCCACCTCTGGTTCTTTTAAAAAAAAAAAAAAAAAGCCAGAAGAGGTGAACAGTAACCTTCCTCATACCCCCTGAATGAGGACTCTTGTTTCTGGAAGGTTGACCTCCTGCCTGTCCTTCACTCTGTCATTCCTCAGAGCACTGATGGGGCAGGGGAGAGCTTCTGGTCCCTCCCCATGAATGCGTTGCTTAGATCCTTCATCCTGGAGAAAAGATGGTGGAAGGAAGTGGGAAGGATATGCCTGATGATGAAAGATAGCTGTATTCAAGAGACATTCTCTCTGCTCCAGGAATGAGTATCTATGCTCCTTAATGGGAAAATCATCTGTATGTCGGGGGTCCTTCTGGGTAAACATTAAGAGCAAGGGTACGATGCAATCTCAGATTCTCCCGAATGGGCCCAGATTCTCCTCCTCCTGGGTCTCCCCTGACCCTTTTCTTTATTTGCCTTGATTACAGGACTGTGATGCAGAGCACCCGTACAGGAGGTGGAAGAGGGTTGAGATGCCATCTACCGTCTCCCTCTCTGGTTCTCAATCCCTCCTTTGGTCCAGAAGCCTTAAGGTCCCCTGAGGCCAGCATGGAGCCCTTGAGATAGAGCTCATGATGCAGTAAGATATGGGAAGAGCCAAATGGCCCTTTTGGCCTCTGCAATGTGATTTAGTGCACTGTAAAGCATGGGGCTCTTCATTGGGGTTCTGGAGGCAGGAATGCTGCAGTGAGTTGCCATTTCCTCGCCCAGGGGACCACGTTTGGTCAGAACTCTTCACTATGACCCGACAGGCTTGGGTGGCCCTGCATGACTTGGTTCATAGTTTCATCGAGTTACACAAGCCCCTTCACCACGACAAAGCTGCGATCCATGCAGGGGGGAGAGTGAAGGACAGACGAGTCTGTCATGCTGCAGTCCACGGGGTCCCAGAGAATGAGACACAGCTTAGCGGCTGAACAGGAAGGACAAAGTGGGGGCCAGGAAGAGGTGCCTCACCTGTGACAGCCAGGAGCAGGGGGTCGCTGGAGTCTGACCATGAGTAGGGAGAGCGAGTGAAGGAGCCATAGCACCTGTAGACCCCGCTGTGGGCTGGGGTCCCGGGACCC
>SJYV01037196.1:0-34926 GCA_006410875.1 Neotragus pygmaeus | reverse complement strand
TTCTTGAAGAGATCTCTAGTCTTTCCCATTCTGTTGTTTTCCTCTATTTCTTTGCACTTATCCCTGAGGAAGGCTCTTATCTCTCCTTGCTATTCTTTGAAATTCTGCATTCAAATGGGTATATCTTTCCCTTTCTCCTTTGCTTTTTGCTTCTTTTCTTTTCACAGCTATTTGTAAGGCCTCTTCAGACAGCCATTTTACTTTCTTGCACTTCTTTTGCTTGGGGATGGTCTTGATCCCTGCCTCCTATACAGTGTCATGAACCGCTGTCTGTAGTTCATCAGGCACTCTGTCTATCAGATGTAGACCCTTAAATATATTTCTCATTTCCACTGTATAATCATAAGGGATTTGATTTAGGTCATACCTGAATGGTCTAGTGGTTTTCCCTACTTTCTTTAATTTAAGTCTGAATTTGGCAATAAGGAGTTCTTGATCTGAGCCATAGTCAGCTCCCAGTCTTGTTTTTGCTGACTGTATAGAGCTTCTCCATCTTTGGCTGTGATTAATATAATCAATCTGATTTTGGTGTTGACCATGTGGTGATGTCCATGTGAACAGGTTAAGGAGAGAAATAAAAATGGTAGGTGTCTCATGGGGTTCAGATGTCTTATTCCATTGCACTCATGAGATACCCTTTTTAAATGTGCATGAGGAAATTTTAGGAAAAGTAGAGGAGCTTGAAGTCTCATAGTAAGTGTGATGCAACAGGAAAAACAGATTGGGATGAACGAATGGGTCTTGTGGCTTTTTATGAATTAGCTGTGTAAGGGAGTGTTATTCTAAAACAGTACCTCATACTTTCCAAACCCATTGACTAAAGTTAAATCATTGCTGGTTTCATTCTACATGAAATTACAGAGAGGTGAAATTGGTGAATTAAGGTACACATTTTATAGGTTCCTTTCTCTGGACCAAAATTCTAGAAGAGAGATATATTGATAAAGTACACAAAGATAAAGCAGGGTTTTTTCCTACTTCTTATATGGGACTCCAGAAGCAGAGAATCTTATAAGGGCCCTTTAACCTGACATGAGATCAGCCACATTAATGCAAAAATGGTAGCATGACACAGCTGGGTAGACAGCAGGACTGAGTTAGTGGTCTAAATCGTCTTTGAATTTTTTATAGCATGAAAGTGATTCAGAAGTTGCTACAGGCCCCAAGAGGGATAAGGAAGGAGCTGACTTGGAGTTTAGCATGTATGGCATTGCAGAGAGAGCCAAGGTGACCAAGGGGCAAAGGTTGCCTAATAGACTCTAGAGAGGGAAATGATGAAGGATTTGACCGAGATGTAGAGGATTGTACTGCTACAGGAAGAGCCTCAGGAGGGCTGAGTCAGACAGGGAGGTCCTCTGGGTTCCCCCCAAGCCAAGAGATGAGCTCACTAGTTCTACAGCTGTGGACTTTACCAAAGACTAGAGTGGTCCACTAGTCTTACACCACCGCATAAATCCAAGACTCCTTTTCTCTTTCCATGTAAGGAAGAGATAGAAGTAGGAAGGAGAGGAAGAGACCTGGTGGGGAATTGATCTTTGAATGCCTGAATAATGACCAGAAATGAAATTTTCTTCATATTAGCAACACTTATTTTCTCCTCTAACCCGTGGATGTGTAGGTTAAGCTAGGTTAGATCAGTTTATTTTCTTGGATTTGAGTATTCATATGTAATTATTTCTCCCTCTCTCTGCACATACATATGTAATCAATATATAGATATAGTTATATAAATATATATTTACTGAACACTGGCTCCTGATCAGTTATCAAACAAAACATAAGATAGGGAGACTAGAATCATTCCAAGTAATTTAAAGGCATCAAAAATGTAATCATTTAATTATCTCTTGAACCTTCTCATGTTCTTTTGTTTTATCTGTTATTGTTTGTCCTAGACATTTTCCTTAAAATCTCAGATACATCTAAACTCCTTGTACCACAGTCAGATACTTTCAAACCTTATCTTTTCTCTCCTGACCTGCCGTCTACCTAATAGGTTTCATGCATCTCTCCTCTTCTCTGTTTACCAATTGTTGCTGTTGTTGTCCAGAATTTCATAACTTTTCCAGACTCCTGGAATAACTTAACTGCATGCCATGCCCCTTCATCTTTTGGCATCTGACATCTGTTTATTTGATAAAGATATATCTGACCATATTCACATGTCTCCTCTAAAAAAATGACTTCCCATTGATTAAAGAGTCCAGTCAGCCTACTCAGGCGCTTCATAATCCACCTAGATCTCACATTTCAAACCTTTCTTCCTCTCCTCCACCTCATCTCAGTCTCCATCATGATTTGCTATTTTCTGGACTCACTTTGACCTTGTCATCTCTAACTCAAATGGTACCTCTTTTCGAAGGATTCCCTTAAACTCTCTTTTTTTCCTGCTGTTGTACTTTGCGTCTCTGCATAGAGCGTAGTCTGTGCTGTGATGTTTGTGACTGATAGTCTTCCTTTTTAGATTGAGAGTCCCTGGAAGACTTGTACTCCACTGTTGATGATCCCATTCATGAATTCAGTTTGCATCCTTTACCTAATGCAATGGACTGAGCCTAGTGTATTTAATAAATGCACGTAAGAGTGCTTCATAGACAACAAGTGGTATGTGAAGAGTAATCAGTTTATTATTATTTGTTAAAGTAAGTTGAATTTACTTTTAAGAATCTCACGCTTCTCTGGGAATATGACTTCCCATCAGTGGAAATTCTTGAATAATTGATGTGATATCTCAAGATACAGATATATTCTTGGAGGAGAAGGCGGAAGGAATCTGGTTTTGAAATCTCTTTCCTTCGTTGGTATGCCTCAGAGGGCCAGCCTTTTCCAGTGCTCCCTATGTATTTCTTATGTCCTTATTCACCTCATGCTAAAAATAACAAGCATTACTAGAAATTCCCTCATCAGGAAAGATCCAAGAAGTGGCACTGTAATAAGAAATATCAGGCTCTGGGGAACTGGCTCTGGATACAGGTTCTACCAGTGCTTACCTTCCATGTGAGGCCAAGCATCTCCCTGCTGACCCTTGGACAGTAGGCATGCTATGAATATTATCATGCCTGGCATTTCCTGATACAGGGATTATTTCCATCTCTAGGAATTCCACAGATGTTCTCAGAAGCCTTTGGGACATGTAAGTTTTAAAAATAAACCTTTATAACTCAACACAAACATCCTAGAAATCCATGTATCAGCCCTTTTCCTTGAAAATATCTGTGGATCCTGCTATCACTTGCATGAAAAAAGAAGGGGAATGGCCATAAGGTAGATAATATATTTATAAGTAAAAAATGCCCTAAAATATAGCCAATTGGAAATTGGCACAAGCATGTTAAATGTCTGCCAGTTTACTCTTTGAGAGCCTTGGAAAGCTTGATTAACTCCCAGAAAGAAAGAGGAGGAAGAGAAAAAAGAGAAGGGGAAAGAAAGAAAAAGAAAGAGAGGGAGGGAAGAAGGAAGGAAGGAGGAAAGGAAAGAAGTAGGGAGGGAGGAAGAGAGGGAAGAATAAAAAATGAAAGGGAAGAAAAGAACATGAAAGAGAAAGATATTGAAAGAAATGAACTCCTGGATGCTGTTTCATATCACTTAGGCAGGCATTTAAGAATTTAATTTTTGAAGCAATGAATTTCTAAAAATCAATTATTTTGGTCAACCTTTTGAGTGTCCCTGTGGAGGAAGAAATATCCCAAATGGGCTTGGAGTAAGAGATTTAAAAAAAAAAAAAAAAAAAGATATTCCCTAGTGAAGGCTGTTGTGGAATAGTACCAACTCTTTCTTCTCCTCAGTCAGTTCAGTTGCTCAGTCATGTGTAACTCTTGGCAATGCCATGGACTGCAGCACTCTAGGCTTCCCTGTCCATCACCAACTCCCAGAGCTTGCTCAAACTCATGTCCATAGAGTCAGAGATGCCATCAAACCATCTCACCTCTGTCAGCCCCTTCTCCTCTCCTGAAAGAGTGCAATTGTGAACAGCCATCCTACCTGCTATACTGATAGTGGCTGCAGCCTTTGCAGTACTGAATTTCTCTCCGTGCTTGTTAGTAGCTATGCATGTGTAGAGTCCTGGCTTGGTGATAAATAGCTGCAGTCTTGAGTCAATTACTCGGTCTTTCACACTTTCTTGAATAGACCCAGAAGAAACCTGGTGGAGTCGGGGGGGGAAAAGAAGATAGAATTAGGTCAAGAATTTCTAATATGCTGTATAAAGTAGACTGGGAAAAAAAAGGATTAGGATCAAAAGGCATGTGGTAGATTGTGAAAATTGCCAACGGCTTTTGTCCCCCAACGCCCATGACCTTACAATGTGACTTTGTTGCTCTTCCTTTTTCTTCTTCTTCTTCCTGGCTTCTTTCTTCATGCTTTGAGTCTGGATTGGCTTGTGACAATCAAGCCAATCTATGTTTTTTCAAAAGACACAGAGACTTGCAAACTTCTTGCACACTGTGGCTTGCTTTCTTGTTTCTCTTAGAACCTGCGACCTCCTGTGAACAAGCCAGAGTGGGCCTGATAGAGGATGAGGCACTTGTGGCCCAGTTATCCTCACTGATCCACCTGGCAGCCAATAATAACCCCCAGATATACGAGTAAGGCCATTCTAAACCCACTAGCTCCTAGTCAACCTGCCAATCACAGGAGCTAGATCAGCAAGATCAGGCAATCCTAGCCCAAATCAGCAAAACCACCCAGTCGAGCCACGGACTTGTGAGCGTTAATAAATGGCTCTTGTTTTAAGTGATCAGGCTCCTAGGACATCTGTGGTGTGACAGTAGATAACACAAGCTAGAAAAGATACCCTGTGTGTATCCTCCAAGATATGTCTCTATGTCTTAAAGTTAGAGACAGTCAATTATGAGAGGTAATAGAATTTTGGACTCATTGTCATAATTCTTTTCCAGTTTCCCCCCTAAATGCACAACAAATAGTGGATGGTTAACAAGGAAGAAAAAAAAAAAAACGGTTGTGAAGTCAGTCCTGTTTCTGCATCATGTCCCATATCAGAAAATCAAATAGCCTTGAAGAGCCAGGCTACCAATGCCATATTAGCGCATATTTGACAGGCTAATGTACCTAAGTGCTCTTTAGTCATCAGCATGCCAACTCTGAGAAAGACAGCTCCCAGCACATTCTTTTGGGTTGCAGAATTCCAATTTACATGCTCGTTTGTCTGACTCCCAAAGTCTGTGCTTTTATTTATTTATTTTTCCCCCTAGATGAAGTCTGTGCTTTTAATCTTTATGTTTTACTGCCTTGCATAGCCCTAAAACTGAATAATCATTAGAAAAGAAGAACAGCAAACAACAAAACCTCAAATCAATCATGAACAAAATAAACGTCTGACCTAAATGTCATTGTTAAGGTGGTGACATTTCTTAAACTGGTGATTCTTTCTTCACTGCTTTCTTGAGCACTCTAGCATTTTTTCAATTTTTTTTTTTTCATTATCATTGCTTATCTGAGGGGGAAATTGCTAGTTTGAGAGACGTGTGAATGGACTGACAGTGAAGGAATCAGCTACTGGTTCACCTTGAGCAGGAGTAGGAGTACCTTGGTGGCCTTGAAAAAGATCTTTCTGTCTAGTAGTAGAGGATGAAACTAGGAGTAAGAAACTTGGAGCCAAGATATTTTACTGTTTCACCTGAGGGAGGATTCACATTTAGATCAGCAAGGGGGAGGGAAGCCCTGAGGTGAGACCAACTTCCCATGCTTTGCTGCCAGATAGCTGGGTGGCCCCAGAAGCAAGCACTCTCTGTCACAATTAGGCAGTGAAAGTTTGTCCAGTTAGTTCCTGTCTTTTTATTCTTTATCTTGCCCTATGAGTCTCCATTCTTTTAGAAACACTGGTTTATGTGAGCATCAGTTTACCTTAACTGGGGAAACTTCCTGGGTCAGATCAAGTATTGTGGCATTTTCCCCAGATAAGCAGCCTGGACTCTATGAGAAATTGACAAGGCAGAGAAAAAAATATCTTTGAGAAACACACATGCAGCTGGGACTTCAAACCGGATGCATCATTATCATATTTATCAGAGGTGCAAGTTCCTATGGATTTGAGTATCCCCATTAGATGGAAAGGACTGAACAATTTGAAATACAATTTGAAAAAATTATTGGGGTATAGTTGATTTACAACGTTGTGTTAGTTTCAGGTGTACAGGAAAGTGATTCGGTTATACATATTCATAGATCCATTTTTTTTTTCAGATTCTTTCCCATAAAGGTTATTACAGAATATTGAGTAGAGTTCCCTGGGCTCTATAGTAGATCTTTGTTGGCAAAATAAAATTTCGGACTCTCCCCAGGTTTTAATACAAAGCAACAATGAGAAAAAAGTTAGAGAGCTCAAACCTCTGTCAGTTTTATGCTCTGAGGATATTTTCAGTTTATACATGTGAAATCTGTAGAACAGTCACCTTCCTCCTTTGCAAGTTTGCTGCTTCTTTTAAGACGTAGATCTGTACTGCCGATGCCTAGGAGACAACTCAAAAATGAGTAATCCCCTAAATGCTGACTAAACTTGCACTATTTTCATGTTCACACCTAAGAAAGTCACTCCTCAAGGTCACCGAAAACATTCTTGGGAGGAAAGAGAGATGAGTTTTAAGCCGCCTGACCCCCGTCCTCCTGGACATCATCCAGGTGCTGACACAGTCCAGCGGGTAGACCGTCAAGTCCCAAGGCTCGCTGCCTGACGACGGTGTGGTTCTTAAGTGCTTTTCCTCCTGTTTCCAGAGGCCTGGCTTGATTCAGTTTGTGACTCATGCACAGCAGGCCTTGTTAGTCATCATTTGAATTTGTTTTTCTTTCTTCATGGAGCAAGCTGACCAACAGTTTAGTATTTTCGATGACCTAAAATTCAGAACACCCCTTTGCCCTGCATTTTGATCATTTGGCCTTTCAGATTTAAAGGCTCAAAAGGATGAGTTCAGATTATGCCTGGGAGCTTTAAGCAAGGTATGCTGAGGCAAAGTGGAGGACTTCATTGAGGTGACTTATCTGGTATTACAATACATGTTTTTTCCCCAAGTCAGCCAGGCATACTGACCTGAAAGCACTGGATAAACAGTTCTCTGTTGTGAGTGTAGGGGTGAGACTATGACCCCAGATGAGGCCATCGAACAGGAACTCTATTAAAGAGGCATAGTAGCTCACACCTGATAAAATGTATGTAAAAGCCTTCAGAAGGAGACCACATAGGTGGAATACTTTTTACATATCCTTAATAATGCTGTTTGGAGAGAATTTACCCCCAGTTATGGATCCTATAACTTTATCATAATTTGACCTCTGGATGGTATTCTGGCTTCTATGACCTTGTCATGCAGCAAATAATCCCAGTTGGCTAGGACTGTCTCAGGGAACTTTAGGATGTGGCCTGGTATGGTCCATGTCTAGGGAGTTGTAATAATGTCCGTTTGTGCATCATAGAAAAAGGAACAGGTTGACCGAGAAAATTTTCCATTCTGTTTCCAATCAGCATAGCCCTGAATATTGACCTCTTTCGATCTGGCTGCTGAGATATTCCACATAATATATTCCACTTGATATATGTAATTATCTTGGGTTTACACAGTCAGTAAGAGAAGATGTTTCCATGGCTCATGTCTTTTAAACCAAAAAAACTGCCTCTTAAAAATATGTATAAAATATAAGTGAGCTTCCCTTTAAGGAAATTCAAAAACCCACAATCTTCAATACAGATTTGGCTGTTCATTTTGAAAACTCTTCTAATAAATTAAAATGATTGAACTTTTAACATGTTTTAGGAGTTGTATCTTTTGGACAAAGCAAGAGAGATGTGCAAATTTTTTATTTGAATGCCAAAATAATAGAGTTGGATTTAAGTTTAAGTAAATCTGGTTATCAAAATATGAGGATATTTTCTTTTAGAAAAGTAATCTCTGCTGTAGCCATACCAAAGTATTATTTCCAACGTTGTAAAACAAAAGGGATATTACTGCTCACTCTGAGTTCATCTAAGACTACAAATTTTCATGAAAAATGAATGATATCTCCATAGGAAGAAAGCAAAAAAAATTTTTACCACTTTGGGGCAATTTCCTTGCCTTTCTCTTGTTCTTTGGCTGTAAGCATTTAGGGTTTTAGTTTACTGGCATGTTCATGTATGGGGATGAAGGTGCATTCACATATTTTAAAGTACTTATTGTACTTTAGTACTTTAGTGTGTTAGTGAAGTTCACTGCCTTATAGTTAGTTAAAGGGCACAGTTCAAATCCTGTCTTATTCTGTGCCAAATTGCTCCAGACTCTGCATTCGTCTTAATCCTGCCCACCCAAAATGATCCCAGGTCTGTGGACTCTTCCCTGTTCTCAGTAGACTTCTCTGGTTGGCTGCTTGTCTAACATTAAATGCCTAAAATTGCCTCCATTTCCTGTGATTTGCATCAACACACGGCAGTCATCTCAGTTTCTAGTTGGACTTGGATAGTAGCACCAAGAACAAAACGTGGCTGAAAGAGCGAACCCTCCCTGACCATGAGAAATGCAGATGTCCTTTTGCTTTCTTTCTGAAAGAAAGTCACTGTTCGTTTATTTTATTCCTGTTTTAGAATCTCCGGCAAAGAATCTATTTTTCTTTCTGTGTTTTTGTGAATCACATCTTGAAAGATGAAGCTGGAGTCTCAGTAAGACCAAAACTAACTCAAACCATCTGGCTTTTAAAAATTACTCCTCAACTCCAACAGAAAATAATCATATATCTTCCAGTTCTAAACTCATACAAGCCTTTTAAAGAGTGAGACAAATTAGTAAAGTCATATTGTCAGTTCCCCAGTTTTCTTAGGGCATCTCTTTATACTACTTTGAAAGGCTTAAGACAGCTCCTACAGCTTCATGGAAAAGCCATAAAATGTACTGTCAAATAAGATTTGAGTTGTAAATGATACCTGAAGTTTAATTAGAGAGCTAAAGGAGAACAAGATTACAAGTTACTTTAACAAGTTTAAGCCAATCAAAGACTGGTAGTAGACCTTGGTCCCTAGCAGAAACAAACAAAAACTCTCTGGAGAAAAGAACCTTTATCTAGACCTCAAGTTAACCTCTGACATTTATTTATTTTCTCAAAACAATGAACAGGTAGTCAGAGATAACTAGGCACACAAGGAAACAAAACACAATGAAAGAAAGTCAGTAGCAAAACAGACAACAGAAACAGACCTACAGAGGCATTCCATTCCACCCAAATAAAGTCAAATGTATCCATGACCTAATATAAGCCTATGGGATCTACAATCCTTATACACACCCCTTACCTCTTTCCTCTAGCTGCACTGACCTACTTGCTGTTCCTCTGACATACCAGGTATACCCTTATCTCAGACACTTTGCCTGGTTGTAATCCCCCTGTTATGTACACAGCCTCCTCCTTCAGCTCTTTGCTTAAATATCTTCATCTTAATAAGGCTTCTCTGACCACGTTATTGAAAACAGAATCTTCCTCTTGAGGTTGTAGTCTCTCACTTTCCTGCTTTATTTTTCTCCATGGCATTGGACACTATTCACACAGAGTATAGATTTTACTGTCTGCTTATTTTATTGTTTGTTTTTTTCCCATGTTAGTGTAAGAAACTTGAGGATAGGAAACTTTACTTGTTCTGGGTGAGCCTGTATGTACAATATCTAGAATAATGCCTGATGCCCAGGAGATGCTCAATATATGTAGAATGAATAAATGAATGCTTTTATGTAAAGTGCTTAGAACAGGGCCTAGTCATAGCAGTCACATACTATATATTAGCTACTATTACCAGTATTAGAAATGAAAATAAAATGTTGCACTAACAGACATGTATTCTAATTGTGGATTGCTTTTCATCAAATTAGGCTCCGGCAGTGAACTAATCCTTCAGCTGATGATTTTTGTGTGGGAAGGAATTCTTACCACTTCCCTTTTACACAAAAATGTAGAGAATAAATTTGGTTTTATACTATTCCCTATGATATAAAGAAAGAAGTAAACCTATGAAGTTCAGTTTCTAGACAGTGACTTCTAGAAGGAAAATATTGGAAGATTTTGAAAAATGGAGATGCAGGTGAGACCAATGACAGAGATCATAGGAACTCTACAAATATGTGCTCTGCCCTCAAATTCACCACCAGTGGGTCTTCCCCAGACAAGTCCCCATACAGATGGCACTCACAGAACTTCCGTTTTCAATCCAGGTGATGGTGGGGACAGGGATGCCTGTGGCTGTACAGCGCAGGGTCACAAAGGAGCCAAAGGTGACGTTGTGGGATTCAGGAGCCCGCAGGATTCTGGCAAAAACTGTTAGGAAAAGAGAAGTGGTGAGCGACTCTCCCACCGGGAATGGTCAAGCTGGGGTAGTCTCGAAGAAGTNCACGTTATTGAAAACAGAATCTTCCTCTTGAGGTTGTAGTCTCTCACTTTCCTGCTTTATTTTTCTCCATGGCATTGGACACTATTCACACAGAGTATAGATTTTACTGTCTGCTTATTTTATTGTTTGTTTTTTTCCCATGTTAGTGTAAGAAACTTGAGGATAGGAAACTTTACTTGTTCTGGGTGAGCCTGTATGTACAATATCTAGAATAATGCCTGATGCCCAGGAGATGCTCAATATATGTAGAATGAATAAATGAATGCTTTTATGTAAAGTGCTTAGAACAGGGCCTAGTCATAGCAGTCACATACTATATATTAGCTACTATTACCAGTATTAGAAATGAAAATAAAATGTTGCACTAACAGACATGTATTCTAATTGTGGATTGCTTTTCATCAAATTAGGCTCCGGCAGTGAACTAATCCTTCAGCTGATGATTTTTGTGTGGGAAGGAATTCTTACCACTTCCCTTTTACACAAAAATGTAGAGAATAAATTTGGTTTTATACTATTCCCTATGATATAAAGAAAGAAGTAAACCTATGAAGTTCAGTTTCTAGACAGTGACTTCTAGAAGGAAAATATTGGAAGATTTTGAAAAATGGAGATGCAGGTGAGACCAATGACAGAGATCATAGGAACTCTACAAATATGTGCTCTGCCCTCAAATTCACCACCAGTGGGTCTTCCCCAGACAAGTCCCCATACAGATGGCACTCACAGAACTTCCGTTTTCAATCCAGGTGATGGTGGGGACAGGGATGCCTGTGGCTGTACAGCGCAGGGTCACAAAGGAGCCAAAGGTGACGTTGTGGGATTCAGGAGCCCGCAGGATTCTGGCAAAAACTGTTAGGAAAAGAGAAGTGGTGAGCGACTCTCCCACCGGGAATGGTCAAGCTGGGGTAGTCTCGAAGAAGTGCAAATCAGACCGCGGTCTCCTGTGAAGGATCCTCCACATTCCTTCTGTCTTAAGGATAATACCAAATGCTGTGCCCTGGCTTCTCAGCCATTTATGCTGTTATGCTTCTCACCACTCCAGGATACACCAAGCTTGTCTCCAACTTAGATGATGCCCATGCCATCCCTCGGCCTAGAGCACGCAACCCGTACATCTCGTGGTAGTTTTCTTATATCATCTAAGTATCCATTTAAGTGATACTTTCAGAGAAAGGCCCTCCTTGACTGCCCAGTGTAAAGTCTAACCTTTCTCCCATTCACTTTTTCATCATCCTATTTCATTGTCTTTATAGACCTTACCAGGATCTGAAGTTATTTATCTTTATCTATTGTCTGTCTCCCTGCAGTAGATTGTGAGTCATTAGCAACCAAAAACCTTGCCTGTTTTGTTCAGTACTTAGGAGAGTGACTACCAAAGTAATAATATTTAGTTGAATTAATGCTTTACATCTTCAACTATATCATGGTAGAATGACAGACAAAACCTGTTAAACTTTGACGAGAGTGAGATGAGCATGCAGGGTCAAAAAGAAAAGGAATATTTTAGACAAAGATGGACAGGATAATGAGCAATTTTATTCTTTTCTAAGGCTGAATGCCCACTTACTAGATAAGAGGAAGTTCTTTTGATGTGAGAATAAATTTTACCTTTGATTAAAGGGTGGAAATAAGGTTCAGAATGTACAATAAATTGAAGGATACTTAGAATCACAGAATCACTAATCTTGAGAGAGACTTCAGAAATCAGCTAATTTCTGCTCTTATTAAATAGGTGTAGAAATAAAATCCCAGTTAATTTGTTTCCCCAAAGTAATAAAACTAATGGGTGAGAAACCTGAACTCAAGTCTTCTGACTTCAAATCCATTGTTCTCTAGATCATTATGTAATCTTTTTAATTACCCATTGATTGCAAATATAAGTTTATTTTTTGCTCTGGCCTTTGTTTTCTAGGACTTAAGTACAAAACATAATATTAGACTATGAAATTCCCATTAATACAATGCTTTGATCTAAAATTGTAAAATTTGTGGATTTTGGATTTGAAAGAAAGGCACAGAAGAGACAGTATATACTAAACAGAAGATGTACAGGACAAAGAAAGATCAAATTCAACTGCATTAAAAGTTGGTCTGATTTTTTAATAGCTCTTTAAAGGGATTGCATAATTCAAAGGGATACGGGAGGACATAATTTGTTTGGCAATTGGATGCTTTTCTCAGGTTCTAATTTCAGATTTGCCTGCTCAGATTAACTCACTTTCCTGTCTTTTGATATGACTCTAAGAGCATGCAGAAATACAAACATTGAACCCAAAAAGCAGGAGAAAGAGAAAGTAAGGAAGGTGCCAACCTCATTGCAAAAGTGCCACCTTTGGCACCTTCCATGCAAAGGTGCCAACTTCAATCAAAAAATAAAAAAGAGTAGATTTACTGTTTAAAATGAAGCTGAATCTTTCCCTTGTGCCCCACATGACAACGAAATTGGACCTGATTTTAAGTACAGGAGTCTAATTACTAATATACAAAAGAATAGAGGGTTGAGGAACATGTTATACAACATTATGAGAGGACTTCCCTGGTGGTTCACTGCTTACAACTCGGTATTCCCAGTACAGAGGGCACAGATTCCATCCCTGGTTGAGGAAGATCCTGCAAATCGCATGCCATGTAACACAGCCATAAGTAAATAAAGTAAATAGAAAAAGTATTTAATTCTCTTAAAAAAGCCATTATGAAGATACAATTCAATCATATCCCAAACACAGACAGTTGAACAGGGCAAGATATTTTGTTTCCCCCCAAAACAAATAACATTGGAGAGGAAAAAAAAAGAAAATGANATAAGTAAATAAAGTAAATAGAAAAAGTATTTAATTCTCTTAAAAAAGCCATTATGAAGATACAATTCAATCATATCCCAAACACAGACAGTTGAACAGGGCAAGATATTTTGTTTCCCCCCAAAACAAATAACATTGGAGAGGAAAAAAAAAGAAAATGAGGGGACTATTATAGATTGAGAAAGATTTAAGAGGCATAGCCCCGAGTGTAATGTGTGGATTCTTGTTTGGATTCTTATTCAACAGATCAGATATAAAAAGACATTTTAGAGACAGCCAGGTAAAAATTGCACAATCCTGGTAGTAAATGGTATTAAGAAATGAGTGCTAATTGGGGATGGATGGTAATGCGACTGTGTTAAAAGTCCTTAAAGTACATATGCACTGATTGAATTTATGTCTGAGATTTGCTTTTTTTTTTACTTTATTTTACTTTACAATACTCTGTTGGCTTTGCCATACATCGACATGAATCCACCACAGGTGTACATGAGCTCCCAATCCTGAATCCCCCTCCCACCTCCCACCCCACGACGTCTCTCTGGATCATCCCCGTGTACCAGCCCCAAGCATCCTGCATCCTGCATCGAACATAGACCGGTGCCTCATTTCTTACATGATAGTATACATGCTTCAATGCCATTCTCCCACATCATCCCANTTCACTCTCCTCTTTCACTTTTATCAAGAGGCTTTTTAGTTCTTCACTTTCCGCCATAAGGGTGGTGTCATCTGCATATCTGAGGTTGTTGATATTTCTCCCAGCAATCTTGATTCCAGCTTGTGTTTCTTCCAGTCCAGTGTTTCTCATGTTGTACTCTGCATATAAGTTAAATAAACAGGGTGACAATATACAGCCTTGACATACTCCTTTTCCTATTTGGAACCAGTCTGTTGTTCCATGTCCAGTTCTAACTGTTGCTTCCTGACCTGCATATAGGTTTGTCAAAGGAGCTTGGCAGACTAGAACCCATGGGGTCACAAAGAGTCAGACAAGACTGAGTGACTGAGCATACACATGGTCCCCGCCCTCTTGAGTCTTCCTTCCTCGCTGTACCACCCCTCAGCTGTCACGGAGCACAGGGCTGGGCTTCCTGTGTTACGCAGCAGCTTCCTGCTTGCCGTCTGTTTTACATGTGATCGCGTATATACGTCAGTGCTACTTTCTCAATCTGTCTTAGCCTCCCCTTCCCCTGCTGTATCCACTAGTCCATTCTCTGTATCCGAGTCTCCATTTCTTTTCTATAAATAGGTTCATCAGTACTATTTTTCTAGATTCCATACATATGAGTTAATATATGATATTTATTTTTCTCTTTCTACCTTACTTCACTCTATATAACAGGGTCTCGTTTCACCCACCTCACTACAACCGACTCAAATGTGTTTCTATGGCTGAGTAATATATGGCAACCCACTCCAGTGTTCTTGCCTGGAGAATCCCAGGGACAGGGGAGCCTGGTGGGCTGCCGTCTATGGGGTCGCACAGAGTCGGACACGACTGAAGTGACTTAGCAATATCCAACCAATCCATTCTGAAGGAGATCAGCCCTAGGATTTCTTTGGAAGGAATGATGCTAAAGCTGAAGCTCCAGTACTTTGGCCACCTTATGCGAAGAGTTGACTCATTGGAAAAGACTCTGATGCTGAGAAGGATTGGGGGCAGGAGGAGAAGGGGACGACAGAAGATGAGATGGCTGGATGGCATCATGGACTCGATGGATGTGAGTCTGAGTGAACTCCGGGAGTTGGTGATGGACAGGGAGGCCTGGCGTGCTGTGATTCATGGGGTCGCAAAGAGTCAGACACGACTGAGCGACTAAACTGAACTGAACAGAATATTCCATCGTGTGTTTGTGTGTGTATGTGTATGTACAACTTCTTTATTCATCTGTTGATGGGCACCTAGCTTGCTTCCATACTCTGGCTATTGTAAATAGTGCTGCAGTGAACACTGGAATACTTGTATCTTTTTGAATTGTGGTTTTCTCAGGGTATATGCCCAGTAACCACACCAGTTTTAGATCAGAGCTCTGTGGCAGATGATTACAAGTCAAGTTAAAATGTTGGCTTTTTTTTTTTTTTTTCTTTACTAGCAGGCAGTATTTACAACCTGAAAAATTCCATAGCAAGAAAAATAGCAGTCATCATGGTGGTCAGTAGGCTTAGTTTCAAGAGCAAGTCACCTGTATACTCTCTCAGGGCCCCATGCTTGGCTTATTTTTCTTCTGCCTGTGTCTTTAAAAATTATAAGTGATTTTTGAATGAGGGGCCCTGTATTATCGTTTGCAACCACTCCACAATTTATGGAGCCAGTTCTGAGAGCCTGGTAGTCAGGGCTAAAAGTACTTGCTTAAAATAGGGAGTGAAGGCTGAACTTCTACTGGAATTCCAGAAAAACAAGGCTCTAAGGTGAAATGGTAAATTAAAAATTGTGAATATGCTGGATCGGTTTATACGAAGTGTCAATCAAGACTAGATGACAGAGGCTATACCCACGAGAAAGTCTAAATATCTCAAGAGGACAAGCCAGCTGGGAGGCAGCGTACATTGCCTTCAGAGTAACAAAAGCAGTACTCCATCTGACCACCTGGTTGAGATTTCTCCCAACTTGGTCCTAAGTCACAGGCTGTGGACCCCTGACATCTAATACAGAGTGACGGGCATCTGAACAAGAGTCCACCCAGGGTTTCTCTTCCTTTCTGATGTTTTCACAAAGATCATAGAGACTTAGATTGCACAACATAATTGAGTCCACATTTATCATTTGGCTGAAATAGCTCTTGTAGGGCTATACTTGTGTGTCCAGAATTTTGTGAGTGTGAGACTACTGTGATGATCATTTTATAGATCCCATTGTCTCTGAGAATCTGGAAAGAAAAAAGGCAGGATCCTTGAGAGATTAAGAGTAGGATTATTTCAATTCCATGAATGCTGGGGAAGTGTAGACAGCAGCTGCTAAAGATGACACTAGTCAATGTACCCTTGAACCTGAGTGAGAAGCTTCTGGCTGAAGATGAGAAACATAAGAAACTGGAAAAGTATGAAATTTAGATTTTTTTTCTGCTTTAATTTTCAAAGGCAATCATTTTCATCTGGGACTTTATGTTCTTTCTGGAAATTTAGTAATAAGGGAAGGTTTATTTATTTATTTATTTTGTAATTTATGGCTTTTGCTTTTATTTTTGGCTGGCATTACATTATTTGGAATATCATTCAGGCTCATTGCAAAACCTCTGATGACCTATATTGCACAACACAGCTAAGAATTATGTGAGATGGTAAATGAAACAGTCCATTATCATTCTAGAGGTCAACATAGCCTTGGAGTTCATTTAATTAATGTGCTGCCTTGCCCCATATCAGAAACTTCTGGTCCAGTGAGGCACAGGCGGGTCCAGAAAAGACCACTGCTGGCACTGCAAGTGGCTTCATGAACGTAGGGTTGGGTTGACAAGCTGTTGGTCTCCTCCACAGAGACAGATATACCCTTGGTTGACCATGGGTTTCATTGTTGAGCCTTGTGGGATAAGAGGAGGGGAAAAGGCCAGGAAGTAAAGGAAAGCTGGTCTCTCCTGTACTCCCACCTTCTTGCCAAAAGAGAAAACAGTGAAAGTGAAGTCGCTCAGTCATGTCCAACTCTTTGCATCCCCATGGACTGTAGCCTACAAGGCTCCTCCATCCATGGGATTTTCCAAGCAAGAATACTTGAGTGGGTTGCCATTTCCTTCTCCAAGGGATCTTCCCAACCCTGGGATTCAAACTCTGTCTCCCACACTTCAGGAAGGCGCTTTACCATCTGAGCTACCAAGGAAGCCCATGAAAGTCATTCAGTCATGTCCGACTCTTTGAGACCCCAAAGTCCATGGAATTCTCCAGGCCAGAATACTGGAGTGGGTAGCCTTTTTGTTGGGATCTTCCCATCCCAGGGATCGAACCCTGGTCTCCCACATTGCACGTGGATTCTTTACCAGCTGAGCCACAAGGGAAGCCCAAGAATAATGGAGTGGGTAGCCTATCCCTTCTCNATACTGGAGTGGGTAGCCTTTTTGTTGGGATCTTCCCATCCCAGGGATCGAACCCTGGTCTCCCACATTGCACGTGGATTCTTTACCAGCTGAGCCACAAGGGAAGCCCAAGAATAATGGAGTGGGTAGCCTATCCCTTCTCCAGCGAATCTTCCCAACCCAGGGGTTGAACCAGGGTCTCCTGCATTGCAAGCAGATTCTTTACCAACTGAGCTATCAGGGAAGCCCATATAAAATAGAAACTTGCCTCTTTTTTCAGTATTGAAGGATAGCTTTCACTTTTCTTCCGAGTTTACCTCTCTCAAAGAAGACGGCAAACAGCTTTTGGGTTTTGACCCAACTGTCTTCTCATGTTTTCTTGACCCATCCCCCTTACACCACATCATAATTTGTTTTGTTTTGTTTTTTTACAGTTTTTTTTGCCTTTTTAAAAAGTGTTTTTAAAATATTTGTTTTTAATTGATTGATGATTGGTTTACAATATGGATTTGATTTCTGTCATACATCAACATGAACTAACCATAGGTGTACATATATCCCCTCCCTCTTGAATCTCCCTCCCACCTCCTGCCCATTCCCACCCCTCTAGGTTATTACAGAGCCCCAGTGTGAGTTCCCGGAGACATATAACACATTCCCCTAAGCTGTCTCTTTACATATGTTAACGTAGATGCATCCATACTACTCTGTTTATCTCACCCTCTCCCTCTTCTCCCCCACCCTTGTCCATATGTCTGTTCTCTATGTCTGCACCTTAATTGCATAATTTCTATTTTGGCTGTCTCTTCTCATGGAATGTAAGCATCAGAAGGGTGGAGCTTGCTTTATTCATTAACACAAGCTGATTGAGAGATAATTGATTGAGCAATCGATCCTGAACTGCATGGTGAGCACTCAATAGATATTTGTTGAATGAATGAATAAATGAGTGATTCCTCTGATTAATGATATTGGAAAAAGGGACTTGTCTACGTGATGAGTATCTCCATCCTCTTTGGGCCATCTTTCTCCCAGCTATCCAGTGAACAAGAAGGGTATGGGGTTAATGTCCCATAGGTGAGCTCCCCAGGTCGGGTTTCTCCATCCTACAACTCCAGGTGAAATGTGGAGGCTTGGGGAGGAATTGGAAGTTACATGAACCTAATTTTTGGGTGAAAGAAGAGAAAGCTTTCTTTTTCAACCTAGCTTTATCAGCAATAAAGCTGATATTTTTATACCCATCAGTATTTGTTACCAGTTCCAAGCAGAAAAGGTAATGGGACGGGGAAAGAAATTTCACCACATTTATCAAACATAAAAAACAAAAAACCAGTTGCCATTAAAAATAAGTGTCAAACNAAAATAGAAACTTGCCTCTTTTTTCAGTATTGAAGGATAGCTTTCACTTTTCTTCCGAGTTTACCTCTCTCAAAGAAGACGGCAAACAGCTTTTGGGTTTTGACCCAACTGTCTTCTCATGTTTTCTTGACCCATCCCCCTTACACCACATCATAATTTGTTTTGTTTTGTTTTTTTACAGTTTTTTTTGCCTTTTTAAAAAGTGTTTTTAAAATATTTGTTTTTAATTGATTGATGATTGGTTTACAATATGGATTTGATTTCTGTCATACATCAACATGAACTAACCATAGGTGTACATATATCCCCTCCCTCTTGAATCTCCCTCCCACCTCCTGCCCATTCCCACCCCTCTAGGTTATTACAGAGCCCCAGTGTGAGTTCCCGGAGACATATAACACATTCCCCTAAGCTGTCTCTTTACATATGTTAACGTAGATGCATCCATACTACTCTGTTTATCTCACCCTCTCCCTCTTCTCCCCCACCCTTGTCCATATGTCTGTTCTCTATGTCTGCACCTTAATTGCATAATTTCTATTTTGGCTGTCTCTTCTCATGGAATGTAAGCATCAGAAGGGTGGAGCTTGCTTTATTCATTAACACAAGCTGATTGAGAGATAATTGATTGAGCAATCGATCCTGAACTGCATGGTGAGCACTCAATAGATATTTGTTGAATGAATGAATAAATGAGTGATTCCTCTGATTAATGATATTGGAAAAAGGGACTTGTCTACGTGATGAGTATCTCCATCCTCTTTGGGCCATCTTTCTCCCAGCTATCCAGTGAACAAGAAGGGTATGGGGTTAATGTCCCATAGGTGAGCTCCCCAGGTCGGGTTTCTCCATCCTACAACTCCAGGTGAAATGTGGAGGCTTGGGGAGGAATTGGAAGTTACATGAACCTAATTTTTGGGTGAAAGAAGAGAAAGCTTTCTTTTTCAACCTAGCTTTATCAGCAATAAAGCTGATATTTTTATACCCATCAGTATTTGTTACCAGTTCCAAGCAGAAAAGGTAATGGGACGGGGAAAGAAATTTCACCACATTTATCAAACATAAAAAACAAAAAACCAGTTGCCATTAAAAATAAGTGTCAAACTGCTCCATGGATAACAATACACCTGTAATAATAAAATTAAATACTGCTTCAGCAGTAGCCACAAACTGAAAATTCATTTTAAGTCATCCATTTTAAAAGTAATGTGATAGGTTTCATATCAAATAAATGTCCCCTGAATATCCCTATTTCACCTTTTCTTTGCATGAAAGACAATATAAAAGTGCTTTGTTACAGAAACAAGCTGTTTAGCAGAAAGGGCATGGAATTACTTGGTCATCTGAAAAATGTTGATAATTGTTTTGATATGGATTTTTAAAGAAAAAATTATTCAACTCTTCTTTCTATAGATAGTCTTATTGTCATTCTCCAATTCACTGTGAGCTCTTTCCCATTTGCATTCCTGTGGGCAAGCACATTACTATTCATCTACAACATGTAAAATAGACATGGGCAATCTATTTATCCTTGGGTTTTCTTTCATGGTGTCTAGTCCTGAGTTTTGGGCTTTACTTTCTCTGGGGTAAGTTTACTTTAATAAGTTCAGGTTGAGAATCCTGTGTTCAAAATGGGACTTAAGCAGCCAGTGATTCCAAGTCCTTTATAACATAGCCATATTGTATTCTCATTTCCTTTATCTCTCTCTTTTTTTCCTCTCTCCCTCTGTCTTCGCCTCCCTCCCTATACCCTGCTCCCTCTTTCTTGTTCCATTTTTCAAAATACTTTCAGATATATGATAAATTTTGTCATTGGTTGTCATTTTAAGGGGTAATCTGAATTTGTAATAAGGAGATGGAACATTATTCACTCTAAAAATTTCACTGGTGGTGTAATGGAAAGCCTAACAGGCAGAGGACCCAAATTAAATCTTGAAATTCATAAGCAGTTTGGCTTGAAATGAATTGCCTCTCTTTTCTTGGAAAGGGAGTAGGACCAGAAGAATATTTAAGCCCCTTGTAAATTGTATTTCTGACAATTACTTCAAAGGATGTAATGAGCTTGCATGGATTTGCATGTGTGTGTTTTTTTTTTTCTCATTTCTTTCTTTCTTTCTTATTTTCTAGCCTCTCCTAAAGAGATATTTTGTTACTTGATTCAAACCAGCACTGATAAAAGTAAGTTGAAAACAAACAAAAACTGAAACTAAGAATAAACAAAAAATCCCTCAGAATCATACAGATGCAGGTGAATGATTTTATCTAGATTTAGTTATAAGCAGCGTGATGTTTAAATAGGAAAACATCTCAGATACCTTATTTGAAATACTTAGATAAGGAGGGGCTGTTTCAAAGAATACCAGCCTAGGGTTTATTCCTAAAGTCAAACTGTATTATATGAGAACTTGTGAATTTCATCCAAAATATACAAAAGTTAGAACAGTTTGATTGATTTGGTTTGGTTTGGAGCAGTTATGTAATACTTGTCCACTTGAAGTAATAACAATAAAAATCTCAGCTGGCACCTTGACATTTTTACAAGTCTCCAAAGACTGTAACACCCTCACCTCCTGTCCCCCCAACCCCAAGGCTTTTGGTCAGAGGAACTTTCCGTTCTAGTCTGTGTGACATTTATATTCTCAGGCTGATTTATGTCATTTCATTTTGTTTGCATTTTCAGAGTCTAGGATACAGAGTTTATTTCTGTTCATTCAAGGTTTTCTTAATACACATAAATCCTCAATAACTATATTATATATAAAGCAGCACATCTAATAACACTGTTAAATGCTGAATTAATATTCCCCATTGTTTGTTATTTCCTTATAAAATCATGGCACTCAGAGTTGTTTGTAAGGTCAGAGAAATAAGCAGTTGAATAGAACCATACATTTATAAAAGAAGCAGTGCAGAAAGAAAAAAAAATACCTTTAGTATCTTGCTCAGGTTCACTCTCTTCTATTAATAGGAACAAGACAAACAAACACACAAACAAAAACAGGACGTCATGAGAAGGAAAATCTTTGAGCACAGAAATGTTACTGTACAAGATGAATTAAGACCTGCTTGTTTCTTATTTCAATAAGAAACAAATGCAATCAAGGGAAACCACTGACCTTTTAAAAGCAAACTATCAAATGACATAAACTTTCAAACTATTGCTTTTAGTCAGGCAGTACCACACAGAAAATTAACTACAGCATACCCAACAACATAGCTCATTCATGCATTTTAATTTCATCGTTGACAGTTACCCTTTCTTTCAAGGCAACAAACTGCCTACTGTTCTGATAATAGTAGTAGTGATTGTGTTTCTCCTTGTTAGTATGGCTTCTCCTCTTATGAGGCCCTGCTGTGAAGGCAGTGATGTTGAATCTGGGATCTCAGCTATCATTTCTATGGCAATAGACTCCTGTTGTGGTAAACAGAGGATTAGGGGGTTTCTGCAGAACAGAGCCTACAACCAAGAGAGATTCTCTCCTCTGTATTGATTCCCAGAGGCTGCCCAGAGAGCAGAGAGGAGCTCATCATTATTTTTCAGGGAAAAAGAGCAGTAAAGCAAGCTACAAAGAAAAATATAAAAATGTCTAAATTGGGTATATGGAATTGAGAATTTTTCAATTTTTGAAAATCCTAGAAAAGAGACAAGCACGAAATTAATTGTTCCAAAATGTTTAATACAACCAAATCAGAGATAGATCCCACATGAAGTTTTATCTTTCTATTGTGAAGATGTATTTTGTGTCAATTTAGACATTTTTAAAAAATTGATGTGTAGTTAGAATAGACCTTTCTTTGATTTAGTGATAAGCCAAGTGCAATATTTGTTTATAGTATAAAATAGTGATGCTCTTGTTAATCTACTTTTAGAAATAAGAATACATTGGTATGGTTCCTTATAGATTATGGGTATTTTCACACACGTTGTACATTATCTCATTGTTTCCCTGTGATGATACATACCTGATATTATTCAGCCCATTTTTCAGACAAGGAATTGGAAACTCACAGATTTGCTGCAGATGCAGAGCCGGAAATGCCTCTCCAGCTTTCAGACACAAAGTTGTGTGTTCTACCTAGCATCACAGTGAGAAAGCCTCGTTTTTATATTTAATGCCCAATATTCTTAAATTTAGGTGAACTTACTTATAACTTCCCAGTTAGATTTTACTCTGTCAAGTCCACGACACATTCTTATTTTATTTTATTTTTAATATCAAGGTCATATTGGATAAAAATGAGATTTTTTTCCATACTAAAAATTGGTCCATCTGGACACTAGAAAACTGCAGAGAGTCCCTGCTTGGAACAAAGACCTTAATCAGAAGAAATAAGCGAAGGTCTATAGTTGGACCAGATTGGGCCTGAAAAATTATACCTGAATGTCTTTGGACTGAGCATGTCTTTCGAGTTCCTTAGCACAATTGTACTTATTTCTAAGCTTGTAGGGGGTAGGGTGGGGGGAACAACTGTTTTTTTGGAACCAGCAAAATAACTATGGGTGCCTGAGATGGGCAGGGGACTTAGATGGGAACGTTAAGTATCTATGTTATTTGACTGCTATATCTCCAAAAGTTTGCTCCACTAAAGCTGAAGGGCCTCAGTAGTTTTGAGAACCCTTTTTACTCATCTCGTACACTACTTTTTTTAGGATTCTAGAGCAAGTGCAGGTAAATCTTCAGCCTCCTTGTAATTTTACACCAATGGTCTTTTACTGGACTGGACTCTATTTTGAAGTAGACCCTGGGGCAATGCTGACTTTTCCTTTGCTGCTCTTCACTTTGTTGTTGTTATTGTTATTATTACTCATTTTGCTTGATTTGTTTGGGATTGGAAGCAGTCAAACGAATGCACCCATTTCCTCCACTGCAGATATATAGAACCAATTCAGAGGATCGAAGAAGCTCTAAGATTTGCCATTTTCCTAAAAGGAAGTCTGGAAGTCCCACCAGAAATTAAGCTTTCATATATCAACTCTCAAAATTTCTTTTTACACAAAATTCAAATATGTATCTCATGTGTTGTTGTTCTGGTCGTGTCCGACTCTTTTGTGACCCCATGGACTGTAGCCTGCCAGGCTCCTCTGTCCATGGGATTTCCGAGGCAAGAATATTGGAGTAAGTTGCCATTTCCTTCTCCAGGGGTTCTTCCCAACCCAGGGATTGAATCTGCGTCTCCTGCACTGCAGGGAGATTCTTTATGTATATAAATATATACATATTTATATACGCTATGTATTAATATATACACATATGTACACACATTCACACACATGCATAAACAGTTGAGGTTACGTTAAGTTAGAGAAATTGCACACTATTCAAGTTTGCATACAGTCACACGGTGTATGAGATTATTTGTTATTTCAAGGTCAAACTGTAGTCCTGGTTTTACAGTATATTCTGCTTCCCTCTTGACTTCTGAACTGACTGTTTTACCTCTTATCAATTTTGCATATATTCTGTTTCATGGTCTTTATGTCTACTTAGTTGATAAACTCTCTTGTAGTCACTTTATGTGTAACGCATCAGTCTTGTCTTCCAACGTGATTTGTAATCTTTGTGGGGTGGAGGAGGGAGCAACAGAGCATACTTTATTTTTGTTGTGTCATTTTTTCCCCTAAAGTCCAGCACAGCCTCTTGTGGAAATACTCTGAAAAAAATGTTGGATAGTCATTCATTTTCCTTCTCTGCTTTCTTGGGATTGTTCAGTAGAACATTTAGAATGGAGAGTCTGAGATTTCTCATATTGGAATAATCTGAGATATAATCAACATCCAAGTTAAGCAGTATATCCATCATTTTCTAGAATAGTTTGATTTATGGAGAACTTTGTTTCAACCCATTTTAAACAGCTGTGTTTAAAAAACAGGTACATGTATATATCTTGAATCAGACCAAAATCAGTCTCCTTATAATTACTACCCACAAGACCCAGTTCCTACTTCTACCTACTGGACAGAAATGAAAATAAAATCCGTCACATGTTTTCATTTTTCCAGCGTGCTAACCCCAGCTTACCATCCTGACTTCTCCATTTTGAACTGCTTAGCTTCCCTTCTTAAGTTATCCTCGTATCTGTGGTATCTGAAACTAAAACTAACACACCTAGAGTCTCACAAATTCAGTGAATAGACTCTTTCTAAAGACTCTACCTCTATGGATATAAATTTGCACAAGTTTTTATTTGCATTTCGTATAATGATGCAGTTAGGTCATTGATTCCACTAGAAGTCATGAATATCCAATACTCATTTTTATATTTGCTCTTATTAAAGTCTATCTCCTCAGTTTTGAAGGTATATCTGTGTGAATATGACTTAATTCTAAAGAGGTAAATGAAGTTTTTCCTACTCAGTTTACTGTTTCAGTTGATGGAGAAGAAAGCTGGGGGACGGGGGTGGAATGTATTGTTATATGGGAGGAGGGAATGCCATCAGAGTTCTCTAGTGGAGATAAAAGGGATACGTTTAGTAAATTAATACAAGTCATGTAGATCTTACAGAAAGAAAGAAATGAAACCAGAAGAGAAAGCAAGCACACGTGTGAGATGATTTCCGTCCTTCTGAGTGCAAGAATGAGGAAAGTCAAGGAATAACAGGAATTTGGCCACCTAGACTTGAAGTCTCAATGGAGGGTAAAATAGTACATTATTTGCTTTTTTGTAGCATGACATTTATAATTTTCTTCTTGGGCAATATCCTAAGAAAGTCTCTGACCATCTGGTACTATAAGAATCCCGTTCTAGGACTTTTTCTAAGAACATAATCAGAAATTGGGAAATCAAAATAATGCTTCCTTTCAGTTACGTACAGTACCCCTTATGGGAAACCAGGCAGGCGGCTCTGAGTTTGGGTCCTCGCTCTACTGCTTACTAGCTGTTCGATCTGTGCTACTCTGGACTTCAGTGTCTTCTTGCAGAAAATGCAGAACCTGTCAACCTCCAACTTGTAGGATTATGGAGAAGATTAAGTAAAATGATCTGTACAAAGAAGTTAATATAGCAACTGACACATAGCTAGCAAGCACTGAAGGCTGACTTTGAAGCCATCTCCTCTTGCCCTTCCTCCCTCCCTCCTTCCCTCCCTCTTTCCCTCCCTTCCTTCCTGTTTCTGTGGTGTCTTCCTGACCGACGACAGCTGTTCTTCCAACTGACTTCAAAGGTAGAAGGCTATTTTATCTTATTTTAAATTTCGGTCTTCCTTAGCAGGCAGCATCCCATGTATTGTAGGTGTTAAAAGCGTGAGCTTAAATCCTTTCCTCAATTGTCTGAGAAGAATCACTCTAGAAAGAGAAGTTCATTCTTCAGATCCTATTTTAAAACACAGATGCTAATCAATATGAGACTATTTGAATCTATTCTTAAATAGGTTAGATGTCTCCTCTAGCATTGTATTTTCAGAATTATGGAGTCAGAGATGCCTGTTAATAGACAACCACCACGGAGAACAATAAAGATCATTTTAACTTTTAACTTTTTTACTTAAAGAAAAGTGGCTCAAGGGTGGTTGAAAAGTAACCATAGTGAGACTCTGGGGTACTTTGTTTTTGAACAGATTCTTCTTTTCTCTTCCAATTATTAAAAGAAAGCTTGACAATAGTAATGATAAACCTAAGTAAATACCTGATTTTCCTTTCCTGACTTCTTGATGGCTAAAGCAAAGAAACTTGATCCTGGTGTGCTGCCACTGTTTACATTTCTGTCCCCTTTGAAGCTGAGCAATGCATAAAGAGGTTTATCCACTGTGGCTCCATCTCTGAAGGAATTGGAGCACAAGCTCCTTTAAAAAAACATCCACAGTACCCTCACAAACAGTGACTCCCACCTCATAATCAGGCTGGTCTGCCTCTGTGACATTCCTGTTCTCTAAAGTGGCTTGGGTCGGGAACATTTCTGTGGCCTTTGAGATAATAACATTTTCTTAGCTTGTAAATATGGATGGTGAATAATGACTATGAGTAAGACGTGTTTACCAAGGAAATCAGGCAAGAGCCACACAAAGTCAACTTGTTTTTATTTCAGTCCTNGGGTCGGGAACATTTCTGTGGCCTTTGAGATAATAACATTTTCTTAGCTTGTAAATATGGATGGTGAATAATGACTATGAGTAAGACGTGTTTACCAAGGAAATCAGGCAAGAGCCACACAAAGTCAACTTGTTTTTATTTCAGTCCTAGATGTAACGAGAGCAGCTATTAGGAATATTTTTGTTAAAAATGGTCCTGAAAAAATATATTACAAGTTTAACTGTAAGCCAAGAAAAAAATTGAATCTCAGCTCTGATTCACTTTTTTCATTCTTAAAATAATTATTTTCTGGTTTTAATGGGAGGAGATGCTAAACTGCTTAATGATGAGGACAGAAACCTTTTTTAGTTTACCCTTTCCAAACGTTTTTATTTGGGAATAAATTTAGGTTTACAGAAGAGTTGTAAAGGAAGTGAAAGAAAGTCCCCAGGTACTCTTCATGCAGTTTCCTCGACTATTAATATCTCACATAGTGTGTGCATCCTCAGTTGTGTCTGACTCTTCGTGACCCCATGGACTGTAGCCCACTAGGCTTTTCTGTCCATGAAATTTTCCAGGCAAGAATTCTGGAGTGGAGTGCCATTTCCTGTTCTAGCGGATCTTCCCAACCCAGGGAGTGAACCCAAATCTCTTGCATCTCCTGCACTGGCAGGCAGGTTCTTTGCCACTGGCACCACCTGGGAAGCCCCATTAATATCTTACATAACCACAGTGTATGTATCAAAATCTTAGTTTACTTTTCAATAACACTTTGACCTAATCTTATGAAAAGGAAGATACCTGAGCTCTGACAGCAGGCAAAGAAGCTGAGGTTTAATAAGAACCAGAATTTTCAAACGTTTATTTATTTATTAGCTAGCCAGAAATTTTAAATGGGAAAAGAAACAGCAGTTATAGCCTTAATCTTAAGTGACACCTTAATCTTAATATCCTGGTTGTCTCAAGTGGCTCGGTTTGGGAACATTTTGGTAGGCTTTGAAATAGAATTCTGGATGCCCCAGTAGGAGCATAGAACCTCCAAACTGTAGGTTCCCACACCAATGAGATGGTAGATATAGAATCATTTTAAAATTATGTCCAACAAAAGATGACAGAGAGTATCAACTCAAATAGCTTGTGAGTCAAACTGTAGCTCATTCTGGTTTTCATAGCACCTCTGGTAGGTACTAACCAAACTCTATAGACGGCCTTCGACTTCCTAGTTCAGGGTCGGTGTCAGCCTGTGCTTGCGTGATAACTCTGCATTTTTTCCTCTCACTGATGCATGGTATGTAGCATGAGCTGCTGTTCATCAATCAAAGCCCTATTGGACCTCACCTCTCAAAGCTTTCCCTGACCTCTCACTGTCTCCACTGTCCTATGTGTGTATCTTGCCCAAACTTCTATTGTTGCAAATATATTGAACTCTAATTATTGTAATTCTTTGCTTGCATGCCTGTCTTTCTCACTAAATTTGGACACTTTTCAAGAAGTGAACCATGTCTTATTTATCTCTGTATCCTTGGGTTGTGTGTTTAGTTGCTCTGTGTGTTGCATCTGACTCTTTGTGACCCATAGACTGTAGCCTGCCAGGCTTCTCTGTTCATGAGGATTCTCCAGACAAGAATACTGGAGTGGGTTGCCATGCCCTCCTCCAGAGGATCTTTCCAACCCAGGGATCGAACCCAGGTTTCATGAAGTGTGGTTCATAGACTACCTATGTGAGGATCATTTGGGAGGTTGTTAAAAGGCCTTAACAGAGACCCATCAGGTCTGAATCTCTGGGGAATGCAACCTAGAGGTGTATCTTTTAATAAAATCTGTGGTTGCTTCTCACGTGCACTGATGCTTGAAAACCACTACCTTCAGAGTTCCATCAGTCCATCAACTTAGTTATTTCCATCTCTTTCCATAGAGGTTTTTGAAGTGAGCATAATCATTGATGTGACAGTACATTAAATAACAACACGTTTGTCTCAAGAAAAGGAGACCTCTTGTTGGTTTACTGGAACAAATATTATGACAAAGCTTCAAATTGTATTCTGAAAAACATGCAAGGTAGGGCAAAAAATAAAAGTATACAGTTCTCGCTACAGGAAGGAGAGCAAAATGCCAGTTTCTCAAGAGAGACCATTTATTTTCTCCCCGGTAGAAAAAAATTTTAAAGCAGTTTCTCACTTAAGATGTTTTTCAGAGCAGCGAGTGATGGAATGATCAATGTTTTCAAGAGGGTTTTTGGCAAACAGCTATTTCTGTACTGAGAAAAATATGATGTAAGTTTGGGATATTGCACTAAGCCTGCCTTGACTTTCATGCTGTTAAACTATTTGGGTAGGGGACATGCTGATTCTATATAGCCTCTTTCCAGTTTGCTGGTAAATGCGTATCTTCATATAGCACCTTAGATAAGCATTCTTATGTCACTTGTCACAATAGGGCTAAACCACAGTTATTAATCTCTAACAAGTGTCAAGAATGCAGGGACAAAGCATTGCTGATTGAGTAGATTTATATTCTGTGGAAGCAAGAAAAGCAGTTGGTAATGTTGACATTCTATTTCTGAAACTTAAGAAGACTAACCAGCAATATTCTCTGGGTAGAAGTCGTCCAGCTTCATAACAATGTAAACAACAGACAACAATACCAATAGCAGTAAGAATTTATCAAAGAGCTGGTAGACACATACAGTATCTACATGGTATCCCAGCTCCTTTTAAGAACCCTACACTCCAAGTCATATTGCACCCATTTCACAAAGAGGGAATAGACTCAAAGAGGTGACATAAATTACCCAACCTCACATAACTGGTAAGTGGTAGTCAGAATGAACACTCTGGTCTATCTGATGCTAAAGCATGTCAATGCTCCAGAATTCTCATCTATGTAACATAAATATAGAGAAAGAAATGACTCAAGAATGGGGTTATGAAAGATGTCCTGGTTTAGGGGGTAAGCCATCCTTGTTCTTGGCTAACTTGGGCAAAGTAATCATTTTTCTGGTCTCATGTTTCATTAACTGAAAATTAAGGGATTGAGCCATAACTTCTAGGGCCCCTTTCAGGTTTTAAAGTGTTTGGTTACTCTTCTAGTAAAACCAAAGTTAATAAAACATCAACTCTATTTAAAATAAAAATTTAGTTTTTGCAATTGAACTCGATTGCTTCTACCTCAAAGATGAAGATGGCATGTGAAATAATGAGCTGTAAATGTCTTCCCAAGTGCTTAAGTCATTGCTTTTGTTGTACCAAAGTTTCATTAGTCCTAGAACTACATTGATGACTATTATTTGAGTGATTACTCTGTGCCAACCACTCTTGTGAGAGCTTTAAATGTAGTATTTGGGTTTATCCTTTTGCAACTTATGAGATAGGACATAGTGTTCACCTTATTTTACGGGTAGGGTACCAGAGGTACTGTGAAAGGAAGTAACCTACCTGAAAATACACAAGTGGTAAATGCTGGAGCCCGGATATGAACTTAAGCCGCTGCTCTAGACTCCAATCCAGACAGTTTTCTACAATCTAGAGCCCATGTTATTAGCCTGTATACTAACTTCCTTAACTTTTCAATTTCATTTCAGACAATATACTGTCAACATTATATCAATTCTATTATCTTAAACAACTGAAGAAAAATCTTTGAAGCACATTTTTTCTTTAGTGCAATTGAAGAGAATTTAACTATTCTTTACCTTGAAGTATTATACATTCGGTGCATAACCATACAACTTTTTTATCCTTAGAGAACATTACTGACAACTCTTCAAATAAAGGACCACGTTACCATTGTTTCTTGAAAGCACTACAGAACTTTTCAGATGAGAATACAGAATAATCTCCCCTAAAGTGGAAATCAATGGGTCAAACCCTTTTCTGAGAGCATGCACCACATTAATCATGCAGATTTAATTTTCCCTATGATAGCCCCCAGGAATATCAAAGGTTTATGCCTCTTTCTTTTCTTTGGTTTTTAAATACACAGTGTGATCATGACAGTAAATCAAACCTGTTAGTGGCATCAAACAGATAGAACTGATGCCGGAAACAGGGCCACTGCAAATTTTATTAAAACTGCAATCATTGAGAGCACAGCACACATTGGGGGTTTAAATACCTCTCTCTGTGGCATTGGTCATATTAAGAGCTGCAGCGTAAACAAAGGAAAAAGGCAATCAAATGTGTGTAAACATTACATGTTCACTTCCACTTTTCTAGATGCTGTAAGGGAATCTGATCTCTGGCAAAGAAGATGGACAGAAGTCTAACATTTCTGAAAACAGTTCTGATCTTTTAGATCTCTTGACATTTGCCTCGGGGTCATCCTTTGTACATATGTATTTGTTTGGTCTTTTAGAATTCTACTTATTTTATATACTGTGTATGTCTGCAAAAAATCAACAGAAGCTTCCCACAGAGCAAGTTATTCCTAAGGATATACGGTGCAGCTTTTCAGACTGCAGAGAAAGGGACAGAAAGCAGCAATAAGGCACCCTGACCAGTGTTGGGAACGCTTGCATGGGAGCCGATTAAATTTGCCAGGTGGCTCACCTTTCCTCCTTACTCCCCAAAATGCCTCTCCCAGGTGTGGAGACATGGGTCTATTTTTGAGGCCTCCTGCAAACAAGGAGTTGTTTAAAGATTAGAGGAGCCTACAATAACCCTCGACCTAGCCGGGTTCTGTTCTCTTCTCGATCTGCTTCTGGGCTGTCATCTGCAGGTTTGTACTGGTGCCGAGTACCCTCTTCCCACTGGTGGTCACTGACTGAGAACCCTTGGTTTTAGCCTCTCTTCTGCCCAATCTTTTCCTTAATGGCTTAAAGCTCCAAGGGAAAATGAGGTAGTATAGAAAATGCCATCACCAGGGAGTCCAATCCATTCTAATATCCATCTCTTTTAACTGGGATCTCAAGTCTTCTACACTTAACCAGTTTCTACACACAAAGTTTGATTTGTCTGAATGTTATATTCACAGAATGCATAAGATCAGTGCTCATCTCCAAATACATAAATTATTTCATAATAATTAAGTTGAAGGATATAAGGGAAGTCTAAGGGAAATATGTAAGAATGTAAGGGAAATATAAGAAAATAAGCTATTTGTAATTTTTTAAATACATCTTTCCTAATGATTAAAAAAAATCTCAAAACAATAATCATTCTGTCTATAAAAAGACTAATTACATTATTATCTTAAACGTATTTAATTTCTGTGATGTTTATGAAACACATGCTTTAACGGAAGAATATCGCTCAGGTCAAAATCAGGAAAGTAAAATAAGACTGGTACTTCGGAGGTCATTCATAGCTTCCCTTGATGGCAGCCTCTCCTTGATAACTCCAACTGTATCACTCAAATCATCATACTTCAAGGTGGTATCACTCTGCCACTGAGTACTCAGGAGTACTGAGTGCTCTGGAGTACTTGGGTGTACTGAGTACTTGGGAGTACTCAGGGGAAGACTGTTTTAGTTAAAGACACATAGGAGAAATGATATGAATCATTCTTTGGATGCTCACATGTCTAAGACAGAACATGAAGTAGGTTGGAAAGGGAGACAGGGCTGTCTCTCTACTTAGAAGTTAATTCTTTCTATAGGTCCCTGAGAAGTTACTTTGTCCATTTTCAATCAAACTAAACTAATGCAGTAAGAATCCTTGTTCAGAGGTGGCAAGTGGGGGTGAGGCTACATGGAATTATGCTGCTGAAAAAGATATTTTTACCTCCGTGAGGAACTAATTAAAAGAAGTGATCTCAACAGAAGCAATATTTGAAGTTAAATATAAGGAAATCTTTCTGGGAAATATGATTGATTTATCTCTGTTCTGTAATTGTATATTCATTCTCATATTTGGAGACAGCTAAGGAACCTTCTTAGCTAAAGGGCAGAAGCCACAAATGAGGTAGGGTTGCCTTTAAGCTGGGTAAGACAAATCTCAATTCCTGATATATTGAAATGCATGATAAAGAAACAAGAAATTAGCCAATGCTTGTTGTAAGAAACCAGTGACTGGGAATTCACTCCAAATATGGTAAAATATTTTAAAATGAGCACTTAGAAAATGGAACTTTCTATGAAACATGATATGTTTCATATTTCTCTGGCCCTCATCTATCCTGCCATGAGGACTGACCTAAAGCCTGTTGTCACAGAGGTGCCTGAGAAAAGGGTTAACGTTTCCAGAGGAAGAGCCTCCATGGTTGTGAGGTTGACATCTCTTTTCTGCCTTCCAGGTGAATATGGAATCTGGGAAACCAAAGACTTCCCTACCAAGGGCAAGTCAACATACCTATATAGTTTTCACCCAGGAGTACTTCACTTTTCTATGGAAACTTACCTTTATATTACCTATGAATCAATGGCACCTAACCAAGTGTAGAAGATGTTCACTGAGAAATCAGAACCCAAATGGAATTTGAGTCGGGATCCTCCAAGCCACTATAGAATCATAAACTTTAGGTTTCTACTCATAAGAAAGAAGAGTCAAACGAGAAGAGAATTCTCTGCAGCTGCCACTCTCTGAAACTTTTCACTTCCCACTCCATCTAATTGGCTCCCTTACTTTCTCAACTTACTGTCTTTATGGATTAATTCCTCCCCTAAGGAAATGGCAGTTTCCATGTTCTGTTTATTATGACCCCACCCTGAACAGTCTTTGGTTCAATACCCCAGTGTAGTGAATATATAATCAATATAGGAATCAATTGCCTTTGACAAAACTTTTTCCATCCCTGAATTTGTTCTAAAGCAGAATGGAGCAACAGAACTACAAAAATAGTATATCAAACCAGTGAACAGAAAGGTTGATGTCACTTGATTGAAATAGTATATTTGGAAGAAGTAATTTTTTCCAAAGCATGAATACAAGCTTTCATTCTCTCTAATTATAAAGGTCTCTGTATAAAAGTTCAGAAAGTCTAAAGCTATAGAAAGTGTATGATGGAAAGTAACCACCCTTCATGTAATTCTGTATGCAGAGATGATGACAGTTAACAATCTGCTACTTTTACTCCAACGTATAAAAGTGAAAGTCACTCAGTTGTGTCTGACTATTTGTAACCCCAGGGACTGTACAGTCCATGGGATTCTTCNGATGGAAAGTAACCACCCTTCATGTAATTCTGTATGCAGAGATGATGACAGTTAACAATCTGCTACTTTTACTCCAACGTATAAAAGTGAAAGTCACTCAGTTGTGTCTGACTATTTGTAACCCCAGGGACTGTACAGTCCATGGAATTCTTCAGGCCAGAATACTGGAGTGGATAGCCGTTCCCTTCTCCAGGGAATCTTCCCAACCCTGGGATTGAACTCGAGTTTCCCACGTTGCAGGCAGATTCTTTACCAGCTGACCACCCGGGAAGCCCAGCATATAATATATAAATACTGTTCTTTACTCTTTAAACTTATGAGCACATTAATATTTCTAAAGAAATAAGATAGTGCCTTGTATATGGTCGCAAAGAGTCGGACACGACTGAGCAACTTTCATTTTCTTTTTCACTGTACACGGTAAGCACTATGTAAGTATTAATTGTGATAAAGACAGCCGATAATTATATCATGCTTTCTGTGTGCCAGTAATAATTCATGTAGTCACTACAACAACATAAGAGGTAGGTGCTATTTTTACCCCTGTTTTAGAGTGAGGAAACTGAAATTCAGAGATAGGAAACATACCCAAATTACATATATGGTGGATAGTTGTAGAAGTTACTACTATAGATTGATCCCATCCTTTTTAATGGTCCACACGAATTTCATCATATAATGTCAGCCTCTTATTGATGCAAATTTAAATTATATTTTAAAATTTGCTGTTATAAACAACTTTGTGATAATCTTACTTTGGGTAATATACCATTAGCCATCCACTGAATTGTAACTTTAGTCTTTATATTTTTCACTTGTTAAAATTATATTTAATTCTTTATCAGACTTGCCTTTCTTCTTCCTAATGTATTTTTCTTTTTTGTTGTTCCTCCTTTTGTGTGTTTCATTTTAATATATTCATTTGAGAATATTTATTATATTGTGTTGTTAATTGGATTTCCTGGGGCTTAAATCTCTTAACATATTGTGTTAGCTACCTTTCACTCAAGGCAGGTGGTTTCCTGTGGATGTGATAATTTTGCATCGTGAATGCACCCTCAATGTGGCTTTATCTAAACCCTAACCTGTGTAAAGTGTTTTGTTTTTCAGCTTTTTTGCTGTTAAATTTTTCACTTGAGACTAATTTTTTTCCTTTAAATTATATTTTATTTACAATATTGTATAAATTTAAGGTGTACAGCAAAGTGATTCAATTATTTTTTCAGATTATATTCCATTGTAGGTTAAAGATATCAAATGTAATTCCCCTATGCAATACAGGGAATCCTGTTGCTTATCTATTTTA
>SJYV01037193.1:1344853-1357978 GCA_006410875.1 Neotragus pygmaeus | reverse complement strand
CCCACTCCAGTACTCTTGCCTGGAAAACCCCATGGACGGAGGAACCTGGTGAGCTGCAGTCCATGGGGTCACTAAGAGTCGGACATGACTGAGCGACTTCACTTTCACGAATTGGAGAGGGAAATGACAACCCACTCCAGTGTTCTTGCCTGGAGAATCCCAGGGATGGGGGAGCCTGGTGGGCTACTGTCTATGGGGTCGCACAGAGTCGACACAACCGAAGCGACTTAGCAGCAGCAGCAGCAGTGTTTGTCTCATGTACTGAGGTGCTCCTATGTTGGGTGCATAGATATTTACAATTATGTCTTCCTCTTGGATTGATCCCTTGATCATGATGTAGTGTCCTTCCTTATCTCTTGTAATCTTCTTTATTTTAAGGTCTATCTTGTCTTATATGAAGATTGCTCCTCCAGCTTTCTTTTGCTTCTCATTTGCATGGAATATATTTTTCCATCCTCTCACTTTCAGTCTATATGTGTCTTTAGGTCTGAAGTGGGTTTCTTGCAGACAACACATATGTGGGTCTTACTTTTGCATCCATTCAGCCAGTCTGTGTCTTTTGGTTGGAGCATTTAATCCATTTACATTTAAAGTAATTATTGATATGTATGTTCTTATTGCCATTTTCTTAATTGTTTGGGGTTGATTTTGTAGATCTTTTTCCTTCTCATATTTCTCGACTATTTAAGTCCCTTTAACATTTGGGGTAAAGCTTGTTTGGTGGTGCTGAATTCTCTTCACTTTTGCTTGTCTGAAAAGCTTTTTGTTTCTCCACCAAATTTTGAATGAGATCCTTGCTGGGTACAGTAATCTTGGTTGTATATTTTTCCCTTTTAGTACTTTAAATATATCCTGCCATTCCTTTCTGGTCTTCAGAGTTTCTGCTGAAAGATCAGCTGTTAAGCCTATGGGGTTTCCCTTGTATGTTACTTGTTGCTTCTCCCTTGATGCTTTTAATATTCTTTCTTTGCGTTTAGTCTTTGTTAGTTTTGATTGGTATGTATGTTGGCATGTTTCTCCTTGGGTTTATCTTTTATGGGACTCTTTGTGCCTCTTGAATTTGATTGACTATTGCCTTTTCCATGTTGGGCAAATTTTCAACTATAATCTCTTCAAAAATTTTCTCACATCCTTTTTTTCCCTCTTCTTCTGGCATCCCTATAATTCTAATGTTGGTGCATTTGATATTGTCCCAGAGATCTCTGAGATTATCCTCAGTTCTTTTCATTCTTTTTACTTTATTCTATTCTTCAGAAGTTATTTCTACCATTTTGTCTTCCAGCTTACTGATTCATTCTTCTGCTTCAGATATTCTGTTATTGATTCCTTCCAGAGTATTTTTAATTTCAGTAATTGTGTTGTTAGTCTCTGTATGTTTATTCTTTAATTCTTCTAAGTCTTTGTTAATTGATTCTTGCATTTTCTCCATTTTGTTTTCAAGGTTTTTGATCATCTTTCCTATCATTATTCTGAATTCTTTTTCAGGTAGTTTGCCTATCCTCTTCATTTATTTGGACTTCTGTGTTTCTAGTTTGTTCCTTCATTTGAGTAGTATTTCTCTGTCTTCTTATTTTTTAACCCATTGTGTTTGAGGTCTCCTTTTCTCAGGCTTCAAGGAGAGTTGAATTCTTTCCTTGAAGAAGGTTGAATTCTTTCTTCTTTTTGGTTTCTGCCCTCCTAAGGTTGGTCCACTGGATTGTGTGAGCTTTGTATAGGGTGGGATTTGTGCTGAGTTTTTGTTTGTTTGTTTTTCCTCTGATGAGCAAGGCTGAGTGAGGTGGTAATCCTTTCTGATGATGACTGGGTTTGTAGTTCTGTTTTGTTTGTTGTATAGATGAGGTGTCCTGCACAGGGTGCTACTGGTGGTTCAGTAATGGTGGGTCTTGTAGTCAAGTGGTTTCATTTGTGTGGGTTCTCACTATTTGATACTCCCTAGGTTTGAAAAGACCCTGATGCTGGGAAAGATTGAGGGCAGGAGGAGAAGGGGATGATAGAGGATGAGATGGTTGGATGGCATCACTGACTCAGTGGACGTGAGTTTGGGTAGACTCCAGGAGTTGGTGATGGACAGGGAAGCCTGGTGTGCTGCAGTCCATGGGGTCCCAAGGAGTTGGACACGATTGAGTGACTGAACTGAACTGAATTGAAGGTTAGTTCTCTGGTAGTCTAGGGTCTGGAAGTCAATGCTCCCACTCCAAAGCTCAGGGCTTGGTCTCTGGTCAGGAACAGAGATTCCACAGGTGGTTTGTTATGGCATTAAGTGAGATTAAAACAAATATCCAGAAATGAGAAACCAAAGATGAACCCCAGACAAATGGCAGTTACAAAATCAGACAAATAATAATTAAAATAATGGAATACACCCATAAGCAAAATCAAAACAGTCCAGCAAAAATACAGTGGACTGACCTGGTGAACAAAGGAAATAAAAAATTATATTTATCAGTTAAGAACAAAACTAACTAAAGCACAAACTGGAAAAAAAAAATGAAAGCAAGGTGCCAAGTGCAGAATAGGGCAATGAAAATAAAACTAACAAATATGTTGAGAGGAAAGAAAAGAAAGAAAGAATAGATATGCAAAGTTAAATAGAGATAGATGAAAAAGATTTATATACATTAAAGATTAATTGCAAGGGAAAAATAACAGTAGGAAAGGCAAACAAAGGAATAAATGTAGAAAAAATATAATAGGTTTAAAAAATTAAAATTATAAAAAAGAAAAAAACAATGGAAGAAAAAAAAAAGGAAAACTCCACAGAACTGTAAAAGCCCAATGTAGAGGCAGAGGTTTATAACAACAATAAAAAATGTGACTGAATATACACATATACATATATACCCATAAGGAACATCAAAACAGCTCAACAAATATAAAGTACAATAGAGTGACCTGGTGAACAAAGGAAACCAAAAATTATATATACCAGAACAAAACTAAGTAAAGCAAAAACTGGAAGACAAAACTAAAGCAAGGTGCCAACTGGGGAATAAAGCAATGAAAATAAGACTAACAAATATGCTGAGAGGAAAGGAGAAAAAGAAAAGAAAGAAAGAATAGATATGCAAATTTACATAGAGGCAGATAAAGAAGATTTATATACATTAAAGATTAACTGCAAGGGGAAAAGAACAGCAAGAAAAGCAAACAAAGTAAAAAATGTAGAAGAAATAATAGGTTAAAAAAAGAGAATAGGAAAAAAACTGGAAAACTCCACAGACCTGCAAAACCCCGATGTAGAGGCAGAGGTTTATAACAGCAATAAAAAATGTGACTGAGGAAAAAAAAAAAAAACTCAAAAGCTTAATTGGATTTCATAGTGCCAATAAAATGAACAACTACAACAGAGTGGGGGAAAGCGGGGGAAAGAAAAACATTCAAAAGATTCTACGGAACAAGTTAAAAAATAAGAATAATCAATGTTTTTCTTGAGTTACTGCTGTCATAGTCTTTTCCCTCACTGGGAGTCACACAGGCTACCTCACCTCCCTAGGATGTCTTCCAGCCCTGAGCTGATCTCTGGACCTGCTGTGGGGGCAGCTCAGATTCTAACCTGGCCCTACGCCTGTGTGTTCTTGCCTCCAATGTCCACAGCTATCACAACTAGTGCATTTTCTTTTGTGGGAGCTCTCAGTGACCTTTTATATATTCCATAAACACAGAGTCTGCCTAGTTGATCATGTGGATTTAATCTGCAATTTGTACAGCTGGTGGAAAGGTTTGGGGTCTTCTTCCTTAGCCACACTGCCCCTGGGTTTCAATTGTGGTTTTATTTCCACCTCTGCATGTGGGTTGTCTACTGGGGTCTGTTCCTGAGGCTGCCTGGAGGACTTGGGTTTGCCCTTGTGAGGGCCAGGTGTGGAGGTGGTGCAGGTGCTTGGGTTGCAGGGATTCTGGCAACACCAGGTACTCAGGGGAGTTGGCGGCTAGGGAAGCAGGAAGTATAGAGCTCTAGAAGGGTATGGCAACCAGTATTAGCCAATACGCTCCAGTATTCTTGTCTGGAGAAGCCCCCTCCCTGAATTGACCCTGCACACATCGATGCAAGACTTTTTCTTGCCTGTAGCAGCTCTGCTCCAGTGAGACTTGAGTATGAAGGTTGCAAAGCTGCTTGGCTTACGGGGACCCTGGCGGTGCCAAGTGCAGGGACATCCTCCACCAGGGTCGTATCAGAGTCTTTTTTCAAGCCTCTTGTAGCTGGCGATCAGAAGGCCTCTTTGGCCGATCTTTCTCANTGAGTATGAAGGTTGCAAAGCTGCTTGGCTTACGGGGACCCTGGCGGTGCCAAGTGCAGGGACATCCTCCACCAGGGTCGTATCAGAGTCTTTTTTCAAGCCTCTTGTAGCTGGCGATCAGAAGGCCTCTTTGGCCGGTCTTTCTCAGGAGCTCTGCCCGTTCAGGCACTTAGAGGGCTCCCTTGCCTGGGGTCCTTCTCTGTCGTTCGGTGCGCCAGGCACTTAAAGGAGCACCCTGGGTGGGGCCCTACCCTGTAATTCAGTGTGTCAGGCATTTGAGGGGCCAGCCGCTCTATTTTCAGCTACCAGTGCTGGCATGTGGGGAGAGACAGCTATGGTGATGGTTCTCCCTACGCGTGACTCAGCAGTATCTCGCCTTGCTTCCATGGCTGCCCAGCGTTCCTCCACAGGCCTTTCCCATCACAGTCTCTTCCCTCACATCACCTTGATCCGTCTCTCTGCAGTCAACAGCAGCCCTCGCCCTGGGATTGCTCCACAATCCCTAAACCCCAGCTCCCAGCCACTGCCCCTTCCAGGGGACCAGCGCTCCTGTCCGGGGTATGTATGGCTGTGGCAAGGACTGTCTGATTCTCATTCTGTTTAGGCTTCCACAGATCAGCTGTTTCACTCTCAGCCTTAACTGTTTCTCCTCTGACCCAGACAATTGCCCCAATGTGGGGATCAGACCCCTGCTTCAGTTCCCCCACCTGCTGAGGGCAGGTCCCATCCTACTAACACTACTGTTCTTTGCCCTAGTTCCTCTGTCCTACCAAGACTTGCGTGGTTCTGTGTTTTCTTTCCCACTGGTCAGGTACTCCTGTCCTCTCTCAGCTGATGTTCTGCATGCACTTCTGTGTCTGAAGATGTGTTCCTGATGTATCCATGGAGAGAGATGTACTCCACGTCCACCTACTCCTCTACCATCTTGTTCTCTCTCCCAAACAAGGAACTTTTAATGAACCAGTCGAGTCTTCCAGTTAACAAGTATATGCTTAAAGCATCACAAGGGCTGAGCTCCAGGACAGTCACCACATGAGAGACACAGAAGTGGGTGATAGACTCTGACCCCCAGGAGATTACAACCTAGGAGAGAAGAAAAGGATCTTGTCCAGAAAATGGACAAATGCTCAACTGTGTAGTACAGCTCAGAGATAGGACAGGCCAGGGTGGGCTGAATAAGGAATGGATCACTCAGGGTTCTACTTGCAAGAAACCAGATTTAAGCAAAATAATTTAGTTAATAGCTAGTGGGCAAAACTGGCTTCTGAGTGGTGTTAGTGGTAAGGAGCACGATTATCCAATGAAGGAGACATAAGAGACGCAGTTTCGATCCCCGGGTCAGAAAGCCACAGTGAGGCATCATTGTACATTTAATAGGATGGCTATAATCAAAAAGACAGATAATAACAAATATTACTTGACAAAATGTGGAGCAATTGGAACTTTCACGTATTGCAAAATGGTGCAGGCACTCTAGAAAACAGTTTAGCAATTCCTCAAAAGCTTAATCATAGTTACTATAGTTACTATACCTGCAATTCCACTCCCAGGTTTATACCCAAGAGAAATGAATAACATCTACACAAAAACTTGCACATAAATGTTTACAAAGACATTATTCATAACACCCAGAAAGTAGAAACAATCCAAATATCCATTAATCCATTAAATATCCATTAATATACAAATAAAATGTGGGATATCCATACAATGGGTTCAACAATAAAAAGGAATGAAGTACCAATACCTGCTACAACATGAATGAATCTTGAAAATGTAATACCAAGTAAAAAAAGCCAATCCTCAAAAACCATGGTGTATGATTCCATTCATATGAAATGCCCAGAATAGGGAAATCTATAAACAAGTAAAACAGATTAGTAGTTGCCTACCTCTCCGAAGTAGGGGGAGAAATGGAAAGTGACTGATAATGGATATGAGCTTTATTTTTTGAAGGGCAAGAATATTCTAAAATTAGATTGTGGTAATCATTGCACAGTCCTGTGAATTTACTTTAAAACATTGAATTGTACACTTTAAATGGGTGAATTATATCTCAATAAAACTGTTTAAAAAGAGTAGTTGGCGGGAGGTGGTCCTTAGTGGCCTCACGGTTAAGACTCTGGGCTTTCACTGCCATGGCCTAAGTTCAGTCTGTGATGGGGGAACTGAGATCCTGTAAGCTGCATGGTGCTACCAAAAATAAATACACAGAAAGAAATATTTTTTTTAATTAAGAAAAAACTAGTGGGTAGCTTACAGAATCTCTGGGAGATTGAAGAACTAGGCTTAAGGTTGTAGAGGTGGAAAAAAATGCTCCAAATTATTCAGGCAACTGTAATGTCAAATGCATCATGGTCATAGCTGTTGAGCACAGACTGTGTTGCTTGCCCAGAAGTCATGACCAACACAGAATTCAGCTACAGGAAGCACAGCCGTTCCTGCTTCTGAAATCCAGATTATCTACCACTGCTATAGCCCCCACTGGCTTTCAGAATGTATTCTGCATGCTCGCCGCTTCACCTCATGGATAGTTTAGGGTAAGGGGCATTTCACTGGGAGAGCCTAGGTCCCATTGCCATACCACAGGTACAAAGAAGGCCAGGAAAGTGAGCATCCAGTGGACAGTGGACTGTGCCTTAACAGGGTGATTCTCCGAACATATGAGGAAGGTGGCCACCAAGAATGACTGATGCTGCTAGAGAAAGTTTCTCAAATTGGAAATAGCTTTAGCCAGTCTTTGAGAGATAGACAGGATTTGGACCCCCCCAAAAAAGAGAAAAACATTGCAGCTGAGGAAATCGCATTTGGTAGATAGCATTAAAAATCTAGGTTTTTCAGGAATTCACAAAGTCTTCCAACTTGATGGAAAGTTAAGACATGCAGGCATCTAAAAGATGATACAAGGAGACAGAGAGACATCAAGCTCTGGGCTATGCGGTTACAGGAACTTTAAAAGAAAAGTCACTCAAGGTGGGTTATTAGAGGAAACCCTCAAGGTCTGAATCACTGGTCAGAATTTCTTTGTAGTCTGGCCACCAAGGGCTTCAGTGACAACTTAAAAGTTAGAACCAACCAATTCCCTAGGCACCCAGGTGGTTTCTTCACTTCCTTTGTTTAGTTCCTTGCAAGCCTGGGCAGGAAACTGGGCAATGGAAACAAGGGCTGCTTTTGAGGTGTATTCAAATGGGGACCATGGTGGCAGTTTGGGGGTGGGATATGTTATTTCTGGTTTAGGCTGTTGAGACTTTTTTTGCTAAATGATTTCTTTTTCTCCCTGTGTCTCCTCTGAACACAGGATAGATTGATCTCTTTCTCAGGCCATCCCACATCATTTCTTTCTATTCTTGATTTCTGTTTAGAACTCTAAATCTTTGTTCCTTGTACGTAGCTGAAATGATGTAGAGCAGTTTGGAAGAGGGTCTGGCCCTTTCACCATAGTGCATTTTATTTTTATGCTCCTTTTCTATCTGGTTTTTCTTAATAGCTTTGAGATGAATTTCCTTTCAGCCTTGCTCTGGCCTTGTGAAAGCAAAGAGTTGAGTTATTAGGCACAATAGGAGCATTTATTTATCTGGCTTTCATCAAGATAAATAACAAATTTATATAAAATCTTAGCACATCAAAAAATCCAAGTATATTAGAAATAAGTGTGCTTTACTTAATGGTTTTGCAAAACTTTACTGTAAAATCTCACCATGGTAAATTAATTTGCTAAATAGTATCTTAGCCTGAAGTCCCTTTTAGCACTATGGGGCAGATGGAAGAGGTGAATTTTAAGAAAATCTCACCATAGTGTTTAAAAAAAAAACAACACCACATCAGCAACATCATACATAAAAAGCAGGGATGATGGATTCACCATCAATAAATTTAATAGCAGCCAGAGCACCATTTGCTAGAAATTCACTCTGAGTCTGAATTATTTTAAATAAGGCAGCACACATAAGAGTAAGAGAGAAAAAATTCCCAGCTCAGTTTCCATTAATTTCTCAGCCAGCAAATTTGAAATAGGGTAGAATTTACAGGTCAGCAGCAAAAACTCACTCAACCAGGGAGAAAATGGGCCATTTCTCTTTGGTATCCAACTGAAGACTCCACTTAGGAGTTATTTCCTGCTTCTTGAAAAGTCTTTTAACTGTATCATTCCTTGATTTTAACTGGACTGAAGCAACTCTCCATTATACAGGGAAATGTGAATGAATTGAGTTTCCCCTGAGTTACAAGGGTATTATCCGGGCCTCCAAGGGGCAGCCTGCCGGATTAGCACTAAAGACTGTCACGCCAACTGAGATGAAGACACAAGACACAAACACTGGCTTTTGTCATCGGCAAGTTAGAAATGCTGAGCAATTGGAAGAGAGGAATGTATCTGTCTTTTGCAGCCCAGCAGAAGGGTTTGCCTGCTTATTGGGCCTAACTCTTTAGAACAGGGCCTTTCACTGAGCTGGGGATTCAGGACAGCCATTTGACTGGTTCTCACATTCATGAAGAGCTTCAACTATAGACGTTTGATGTTCTCATCTCAGGAGGTCATCCATACAGTCCCAGAGATGCACAGTGACTAAAAGAGGAAGACATTCATTGTAAAACTTTCATCTACCACAGGTCTGCCTACGTTGTACCATACATTAATGTTTCAAATGTTATTTTTATGTGAATAACACAAACACACTTCACGACACTTGACATAAACAGCATNCAGAGATGCACAGTGACTAAAAGAGGAAGACATTCATTGTAAAACTTTCATCTACCACAGGTCTGCCTACGTTGTACCATACATTAATGTTTCAAATGTTATTTTTATGTGAATAACACAAACACACTTCACGACACTTGACATAAACAGCATTTAGAACAATTTTTTAAAACCTAGTTTTGGAGATATATGTGTGTGTGTGTGTGTGTGTGTGTGTGTGAGAGAGAGAGAGAGAGAGAGAGAGAGAGAGAATATCTCAAAAATAAATAAATAAAGGAGAGAGTAAAAATGGTCTGGAGCCTCTCTCAACTTCTGAGAGACCCTACCTAGAAGGCTGGGTCTTGTTAATAACACTGTGCTATACATTCGACTCAATTTTGTTTCCACTGTTAATCGATCTTTAGAACCTTAAGTTTCAGAGATAATAAAAGCAAGTAAATGAAAATAATATTATTATTCAGTGAGTACCAACTACATACTGGCCTCTATAAGGGGCTTTTTCTGTTATTTTCTTTAATCCACAGCAGCATTTAGACAAAAAATTATTATCGCCATTTTAATGTAGCTAATGTTAGTTGCTCAGTTGTATCCGACTCTTTGAGATCCCGTGGATTGTAACCCACCCAACTCCTCTGTCCAAAGAATTCTCCAGGCAAGAATACTGGAATGGATAGCCATTCCCTTCTCCAGGACATCTTCCCAACTCGGGATCAAACCCAGATCTCCAGCACTGCAGGCAGATTTTTTACAGTGTGAGCCACTAGGGAGTGTGTAAACTGAGGCTCAGAGAATTGGCATTCGCCTAAGATCACCTAGATGTAAAAAAGGATCATATTTGAGCCCAAGTCTGTTTATATTCAAAAGCCATGTTTTTAACCACAACTTGGAGATCATGGAAGTTATTAGTTTTACAGGAAAACTAAGACAGAACATCATCCTCTTTAACTAGTACTAGATGAATTTTATCAAATTCTACTCTTTGGCCTCCCTTTTTGAGAGCTAATGCTGGCCAGGTCCCAGGGGTACCATCTATCAGCTTAGTCTTCTTTTGGATAGATAACTGCAATACAGCTAACTAGGCTTTGATTTTAGATTTTTGTGTTCTCCTGAGGTTAGACCCTGAGTGGGATTTGAATAGTTTGGAAACTTTTCCACAACCATTCATAGATCACTGTTAGAGTGAGAATCTTATTACCAGAGGATAATCTTATATTTAAGCCTTGAACCACCTTGCTTTTCCTCCGTGTACCCAATAACGTGCCTTTTAGAGAAAGAACTACCAATTCTCCGATATTCACTAGCCTAGTTATAGGACATCTCTTATTTTTAATAAATAAATGTAGTATTTTAAGAAGTAAGAATATTCAAAAATGGCAAAAGGATTTGTAATAAAAATAAGTCTTCCCACCAACATTCTAGTTCTCTACTTAAAGGCAACCACTATCTTTAAGAGATATTCCAGGAAAACATAAGCATTGAATATATGTGTGTTAGTCGCTCAGTCATGTCTGACTCTTTGCGACCTCATGGGCTGTAGCCAGCCAGACTCCTCTGTCCGTGGAAATCTCTAGGCAAGAATCCTGGAGTGGGTTGCCATTTCCTTCTCCAGGGGATCTTCCCAACTCAGGGATCAAACCTCGGTCTCCTGCATTATATGTAGATTTTTTACTATCTAAGCCATCAGGGAAGCCCAAGCATTGACTATATCCATTTAAAAGTCAGTGTTGTCCCTGAATAGTACCCTTTTAATGACGTGTCTTTAAAATGGTTTCATATCTACCTGGAGCTGCTTTCTTCTTGTTTATGGCTACATGGTGTTTAGCCAATCCCTTTCGATCGACAGGTTGCTTCCAAAATTTTGCTACTAGAAACAATGTACAATGAATGCCTTTCTATTTGTCAGTTCAGTTCAGTCACTCAGTCGTGTCTGACTCTGTGATCCCATGAACTGCAGCACACTAGTCTTCCCTGCCCATCACCAGCTCCCAAAGCCTGCTCAAACTCGTGTCCATCGAGTCGATGATGCCATTCAACCATCTCATCCTCTGTCATCTCCTTCCCATCCTGCCTTCAATCTTTCCCAGCATCAGGGTCTTTTCCAATGAGTCAGTTCTTCACATTAGGTGGCCAAAGTATTGGAGCTTCAGCTTCAGCATCAGTCCTTCTAATGAATATTCAGGACTGATTTCCTTTAGGATTGATTGGTTTGATCTCCTTGCAGTCCAAGGGACTCTCAAGAGTTTCCCCTAAAACCACAGTTCAAAAGCATCGATTCTTTGGCGCTCAGCTTTCTTGATAGTCCAGCTCTCACATCCATACATGACTACTGGAAAAACCATAGCTTTGACTAGATGGACCTTTGTCAGCAATGTCTCTGCTTTTTAATATGCTGTCTAGGTTTGTCATAGCTTTTCTTCCAAGGAGCAAGCGTCACCATGTGCAGTGATTTTGGAGCCCCCCTATACAGTCCATGGGGGTCACAAAGAGTCAGACATGACTGAATGACTTTCACTTTCTTCACTCTGCATCTAAGTTAAACAAGCAGGGTGGCAATATACAGCCTTAACGTACTCCTTTCCCAGTTTGGAACCAGTCCATTGTTTCCCAGCTCTATTACTTCTTGAGCATACAGATTTCTCAGGAGGCAGGTAAAGTGGTCTGGTATTCCCATCTCTTGAAGAATTTTCCAGTTTATTGTGATCCACACAGTCAAAAGCTTTGGCATAGTCACTAAAGTAGAAGTATATGTATTTCTGGAACTCTCTTGCTTTTTCGATGATCCAATGGATGTTGGCAGTTTGATCTCTGGTTCCTCTGCCTTTTCTAAATCCAGTTTGAACATCTGGAAGTTCACAGTTCATGTACTGTTGAAGCCTGGCTTGGAGAGTTTTGAGCATTACTTTGCTAATGTGTACTTTTCTATTTGTAGCAATTTACAAACGTAGACCTATCTATGCGATTAATTTTTAGAAATGACATTTCTGTGTCTAACTTTTTTGTGTGTAGTACCCTATGGTACGTGGGATCTTAGTTCTGTGACCTGGGATGGAATCCCCTGCCTCCTCCACAGTGGAAATGTGGAGTCTTTTAACCACCAGAGCGCAGGGAAGTCTCTGCTGTGTCTAATTTAATCTGCCCTTTCTGGAAGATGTACTGATTCACTCTTGCACCAACAATTTCCAACTTCCTAATATCTTCACCTACACAATGTGTTACAAACTTTTGGATCTTTGCCAATCTTTCCACTTTTGATTTGTATTTCTCTTATTTAAGGCTGACTGAACAACTTTTTATATGTTCACAAATCATCTATATTTCTTTTTCTATAAACTATCTGTTAACACACTTTGCCTATTTTTCTGTTAGCCTATTGATTCTTTTACTTATTAATGTGTAGGAACTCTTTTTATATTAAGAAAATAAACTCTATGGGATATGTGTTATAAACAGCTTTTTCCCTCAATTTGTCAGTTGTCTTTTCACTTTATTAGTTCTTTGCAAGCAATTTTTGTTTTCATTTTTGTTCACATAAATTTATCAGTTCTTTCCTCTACATTCTCTGGGATTTGTATCAAAGTTAAAAAGTCTCTTCCACATTGATATTGTATAATAATTCTCCTATGTATTTAATAACTTTGCTTTTTATATTTCAATCTTTGATCCATCTGGAGTGTATTCCATGCAAGGAGCAAGGCAGTGATTCTATTTGATTGCAGTGTTCCAAATGGCCCTCAAACAATTTTGCATTTCATCTTTTCTAAATTATGCTTGGGGGCATGCTAAGAAACCTGGGAATTGGTGTTACTTAGGGCCTAGAGGAGCTGTCCCATGTTGAAGGTCAGGAATAGTGGTGGTAAGGAGATACCCCTCGTCCAAGGTAAGGAGCAGCGGCTGTGCTTTGCTGGAGCAGCCATAAAGAGATACCCCACACCCAAGGTAAGAGAAACCCAAGTAAGATGGCAGGTGTTGCAAGAGGGCATCAAAGGGCAGACACACTGAAACCATACTCACAGAAAACTAGTCAATCTAATCACACTAGGACCACAGCCTTGTCTAACTCAATGAAACCAAGCCATGTCCGCGGGGCAACCCAAGACGGGCAGGTCATGGTGGAGAGGTCTGACAGAATGTGGTCCACTGGAGAAGGGAATGGCAAACCACTTCAGTATTCTTGCCTTGAGAACCCCA
>SJYV01037193.1:1302266-1334106 GCA_006410875.1 Neotragus pygmaeus | reverse complement strand
TCAGCCCTGGGATTTCTTTGAAAGGAATGATGCTAAAGCTGAAACTCCAGTACTTTGGCCACCTCATGCGAAGAGTTGACTCATTGGAAAAGACTATGATGCTGGACGGGGTTGAGGGCAGGAGAAGAAGGGGACAACCGAGGATGAGATGGCTGGATGGCATCACTGACTCGATGGACATGAGTCTGAGTGAACTCCGGGAGTTGCTGATGGAGAGGGAGGGGTCATGCTGCGATTCATGGGGTCGCAGTGGTCGGACATGACTGAGTGACTGAACTGAACTGAAAGCATAAGAATTTGTGGAGGTGAGGGGAAAGGATATTCTTTGAATGTATATATATATATATTTTAAATATATTATAATTTTATATTATAAATATAAAATTAGATAAAACATCAATATTTATTTAGAATAAGTGAAATGTTTATTTTTTTACTTTATAATACTTTTTTGGCTTTGCCATACATCGACATGAATCCACCACAGATGTACACAAAATGTTTAAAAATGAATACAGTCTACAAACTTTAAATAATTCAGAAATTTATTATAATAATATGTTTAAGTCCTGACATTTCTCTGTAATAATTTGGCTGAATACTCTTTGATTGCCTCTTCATATGACAATAATTTTATAATATATTTTCCATAGAGAAAATAGAGAGATAACTCAGTTCTTCTAGCCTGGTTCATCAAAACCTGTTTTTATTAATGATGACTCTTAAAAGGTCCTTCAGCATTAAATGTTAGTGATATTGTCATCATATTTTGTAAGATTGTTGTCAAATTTGAGGAAATCTCTATAGAGATTTCAAGTCATTTCAGTTTTCTTGTTCAATGGCTAACCTTGCATTCTATTTGAAGTGATGATGATCATTAATCCATTTGTCATCAGTACTATCATTGTAAACCTTATGTGAATTTAGGTGATTATTTTTTGTCCAGTATTTTCTGCCAAATCACCAAGTAATATAAACTCTTTTGCAGTATGTTTGTATGATTTTCTCATCTTCGTTAATTGAATTGACAAACAATCCAAAAGTTTATTTCAAAATTTATCTCTTCCTTTTACAGAATTATTGCTTCAGGTATGATATAAAACTGGGGGGTTCAAATTCACTTCTTGTTGTCTTTGCTTATCTCCATGGCTATTATTTCATAGTCCACTAATTTTATATAAAATTTTTTGATCAAAGAAGAAATTAAATCTGAAATTACAAATTATATAGAAAATATTTTTTTAAAGGTTACTTTATAAGAAACCCAATGGGTCACAGCTAAAATTGTACTCTGAGGAAAATACNTATATAAAATTTTTTGATCAAAGAAGAAATTAAATCTGAAATTACAAATTATATAGAAAATATTTTTTTAAAGGTTACTTTATAAGAAACCCAATGGGTCACAGCTAAAATTGTACTCTGAGGAAAATACGTAGCCTGAGGAACTAAAATAAATGGATTTACTTTTTTAAACTTTCTATTTTATATTGAACTATAGCTGATTTACAATGCTCATTTCAGGTGAATAGCAAAGGGACTCAGAATGGATATACTTGTATCCAGTCTCCCCTGGGGGCTCAGCAGTAATGAATTTGCCTGCCAATGCAGGAGACACAGGTTGCATTCCTAGGTCAGGAAGATCCCCTGGAGGAGGAAGTTGCAACCCACTCCAGTATTCTTGCCTGAGAAATCCCATGGACAGAGGAGCCTGGTGGGCTACAGTCCATGGGGTGACAAAGAGTTGAAAACGACTTAGCAACTAAACAACAATAACAACTCTCCCCCAAGCTCCCCTCCCATCCAGGCTGCCACATACTATTGAGCAGAGTTCCCTGAGCTATACAGTAGGACCCTACCGGTTATCCATTTTAAATATAGCAGAATGTGCATGTTGATCCCAAACTCCATAATTATTTCTTCCCTTATTTTTCTCCCTGGAAACTATGTGTCCATTGGCTACGTCTGTGAGTCTATTTCTGTTTTGTAAATAAGTTTATTTGTATTATTTCTGTTTAGATTCCACATATAAATGATGTCATACAATATTCCTCCTTCTCTGTCTGACTTACTTCACTCAGCATGACAATCTCTAGGTCTATTCATGTTGCTGCAAATGGCATTATTTCATTCATTTTAATGGCTGATAATATTCCATTGTATATATGTACCACATTTTCTTTATCCATTCCTCTGTTGATGGGCATTTAGGTTGCTTTCATGTCTTGGCTATTGTTAACAGCACTGCAATGAACATTGGGGTGCGTGTACCCTTTTCAATCATTTTTTCATTAGGTATATGCCTAGGAGTGGGGTTTTAGTATCACATAGTAGCTCTATAAATGGATTTACTTTTTAAAAAGAGGTAAAAGAACAACAAGGAAACCAAAAGAAAACAATAAAAAGTAATTAATAAAGAAAATGTTGGTTCTTGATTTCAGACTATACTACAAAGCTATAGTCATCAAGATGGTATGATACTGGCACAAACAGAAATATAGACCAGTGGAACAAGATAGAAATTCCAGAGATAAATCCATGTACCAATGGGTACCTTATCTTTGACAAAGGTAGCAAGAATATACAATGGAGAAAAAATAGTCTCTTCAATTAGTGGTGCTGGGGAAATGGGACAGCTAAGTGTAAAAGAATGAAATTAGAACACTTCCTAACACCATAGACAAAGATAAACTCAAAATGGATTAAAGACCTAAATATAAAGACCAAAAATTATAAAACTCTTAGAGAAAAACATAGGCAGAACACTCTGTGACATAAATCACAGCAAGATCCTCTATGACCCATCTCCTAGAGTAATGGAAATAAAAATAAACAAGTAGGACCTAGGTAAACTTAAAAGCTTTTGCAAAGGGACTATAAACAAGGTGAAAAGACAACCCTCATAATTGGAGAAAATAATAGCAAATGAAACAATGGACAGAGGAATAATCTCCAAAAATATACAAGCAGCTCATGCAACTCATTACCAGAAAAACAAACAACCCTATCAAAAAATAGGGAAAAGACCTGAACAGACACTTCTCCAAAGAAGACATACAGATGGCTTATAAACACATGAACAGATGCTCAACATTGTTCATTATTAGAGAAATGCAAATCAAACCTACAATGAGATATCACCTCACGCTGGTCAGAAGGGCCATCATCAAAAAAGCTACAAACAATAAATCTTGGAGAGAGTGTGAAGAAAAGGAAACCCTCTTGTACTGTTGGTAGGAATGTAAATTGATACAGCCACTAAGGAGGACAGTATGAAGAGCTGACTCTTTAGAAAACATTCTGATGCTGGGAAAGATTAAGGGCAGGAGGAGAAGGGGGTGACAGAGGATGAGATGATTGGATAGCCATCACCAACTCAATGGGCATTAGTTTGAGCTAACTCCAGGAGATAGTGAAGGACAGGAAAGCCTTTAGTTGATGGTGTTGCAAAGAGTCAGACATGACTAAGCGACTGAACAACAACAATGGAGATACCTTAAAAAAAAAAAACGTGGATAAAAACTACCATATGACCCAACAACTCCACTACGGGCATGGATCCTCAGAAAGCCATAACTGAAAAGGACACACGTACCCCAATGTTCACTGCAGCAACATTTACAATAGCTAGGACATAGAAGCAACCTAGATGTCCATCACCAGAAGAATGGATAAAGAAGCCACGGTTTGTGTGCGTATATATTATATATATATATATATATACTGGAATATTAGTTCAGTTCAGTTCAGTNAAAATGGTGAAGTCTCCCCCAAAATTTTGTTCATGTGGGTTATATCATTTTATATTTACCCTATTCAAAATGGAAACTAAGCAATATTTAAAATGTTTACTAGTTCATTTAAAAATAACAATGCACTCATTATTTTTAATTGGAGAATAATTGCTTTACAATGTTGTGTTGGGTTTTGCCCTACTATAACACCAATTAGCCATAACTATATATATATATCTCCACGCCTCCCTCCCAATCTATCCCCAAGCCCACCCCCTAGGTCAACACAGAGCACTGGGCTGGGCACCCTCTGTTATACGCCAGCTTCCCACTAGCTGTCTATTTTATAAATGGTAGTGTATATTTTTATGCATGGTAGTGTATATACGTCAACGCTACTTTCTCAGTTCATCCCACCTTCTCGTTCCCCCGCTGTGTCCAATGCCCATTCTCTACATCTGCATCTCTATTCCTGCCCCGCAAATAGAGTCATCAGTACCATTTTTCTAGATTCCACGTACATGGATTAATACACAATATTTGTTTTTCTCTTTCTGGTTTACTTCACTCTGTATAACAAGCTCTGGGTTCATCTACCTCAATTCAACTGACTCACATTTGTTCCTTTTTATGACTGAGTAATATTCCACTGTATACATGTACCACAACTTCTTTATCCATTCATCTGTTGATGGATATTTAGGTTGCTTCCATGTCCTGGCCATTGGAAATAGTGCTTCAGTGAACACTGGAGTACATGTGTTCTTTTCAAGTATGGTTTTCCGAGAGTACATGCCCTAGTGAGATTACTGGGTCATACCACAGTTTTATACCAGAATTTTTTAAGGAATCTCCATACTGTTCTCCATAGTGGCTGTATCAATTTACATTCCCACCAGCAGTGATGTACCCATTATATGTTAACATTAATAATATTTAATGAAAAATCACTGTATTTTCCCAAACAACAACAAAAAGTAATTTAATAAGAAGGATAGCACTATTTTACATGTATACAGATCTCTTAATTGTTGGGCTTAATAGAAAACAGCCAGATTCTACTATCTGCTTCTGGATTCCATCTGTTGTGATGTACTATTCTAGTTGAAATAAATGAAAAAAATAATCTGGTCTTAAACAGATCAATTCAGTCGCTCAGTCACGTCTGACTCTTTTTTGACCCGATGGACTGCAGCACACCAGGCTTCCCTGTCCATGACCAGCTCTTGGAGCTTGCTCAAACTCATGTCCATCAAATCAGTGATTCCATCCAACTATCTCATCCTCTGTTGTCCCCTTCTCCTCCTGCCTTCAATCTTTCCCAGCTTCAGGGTCTTTTCCAATGAGTCTGTTTTTGCATCAAGTGGCCAAGGAATTGGAGCTTCAGGTTCAGCATCAGTCCTTCCAATGAATATTCAGGACTGATTTCCTTTAGGATTGACTGGTTTGATCTCTTTGCTATCTAAGGGACTCAAGAATCTTCTTTAATACTACAGTTCAAAAGCACCAATTCTTCAGCACTCAGCTTTCTTCATGGTCCATCTCTCACATCCTTACATGACCACTGGAACAGCCATAGCTTTGACTAGATGGACCTTTGTTGGCAAAGTAATGTCTTTGCTTTTTAATATGCTGTCTATGTTTGTCATAGCTTTTTCTTAAAGGAGCAAGTGTCTTTTAACTTCATGGCTGCAGTCACCATCTGTGGTGATTTTGGAGCCCAAGAAAATAAAGTCTGTCACTGTTTCCACTGTTTCCCCATCTATTTGCCATGAAGAGATGGGATTGGATGCCATGATCTAAGTTTTTTGAATGTTGAGTTTTAAGCCAGCTTTTTCACTCTCCTCTTCAACATGTATGTAGTTGTAAAAGAGAGAGTTATATTAATAACTTTTCAGATAGTTGTGAATACTCCTCTTTGATATTACACCAAACCTTCACAATTGATAATTGCTAGGAAGTTAGTTGCTAACTCAGAATATGAAACCCTGTTAATGAACTTTACAAATTCTGTTATATTAAATCTATTGGTTTATTTTTGTTTTTTATTTCTAATTTTTATTAGAGTTGATTTACAATATTATGATTTCAGGTATACAACATAGTGGTTCAATATATTTATAGATTATATTCCATTAAAAGTTATTACAAAATAATAGTTATGTTTCCCTTCACTGTACAATATATCCTTGTTACTTATTTACTTTATATATAGTAGTTTATATCTCTTTTTTATTGACATATAATTACTTTTAAATGTTGTGTTGGCTTCTACTGCACAATAAAGTGAATCAGCTATATGTATACAAATATCCCCTCTCTCGAGTCTCCCTCTCACTCCCTCAATAGTAGTTTATATCTCTTAATCCAATACCCCTATCTTGTCCCTCCTCATTTCACTCTCCCCACTGGTAACCACTAATTTGTTCTCTATATCTGTGAGTTTGCTTGTTTCTGTACTGTAATATACATTGATTTCTTTTATTTTTCAGATCCTACATACAAATGATAACATAGAGTAATTATTTTCCCTGTCTGATTTATTTCACTAAGCATAACATCCTCTAGGTCCATCCATGTTATTTTAAATGACACCTTTTCATTCTTTTTTGTGGCTGAGTAGTATTCCATTGTATGTACATATATATACATCATATCTTCTTTACCCACTCATCTGTTGATGGACACAGATTGCTTCCATATTTATGCCATTATAAATAATGCTGCTATGAAAGCTGGAGTTTATAAATATTTTCAAATTAAGTGCTTTCATTTTCTTTAAATATATACCCAGGAGTGGATTGATGAATCATATGGTAGTTCTATTTTTACTTTTTTAAGGAACTTCCACGCTGTTTTCCATAATGGCTGCACCAATTTACATTCCCACCAACAGTGTAGGATGGTTCCCTTTCCTCTACATTCTTGACAATGTTCATTATTTGTAGACTTCTTGATGATAGTCATTTCAACAGATGTGACGTAATATCTCATTGTGGTTTTGGTTTGCATTCCTCTGATGATTAGTGATGCTGAGCCTTTTTTCATGTTCCTATTAGCATCTGTGTATCTTCTTGGGAAAAATCTCTAGGCCTTCTGCCCATTTTTTGAAATCAGTATGTTTGCCTTTTTGATGTTGAGTTGTTGAACTGTTTATGTATTTTAGATATTAATCCATTATTGGTCTTATTATTTGCAGATATTTTCTCCCATTCAGTAGGAACCTTTTCATTTTGTCAATGGTTTCCTTTGCTGTGCAAAAACTTTTAAGTTCAAATAGGTCTCATTTGTTATTTTTGTTTTTATTTCTTTTGCCTTAAGAAACAGATCCAAAAAATATATATTGCTACATCAAAAAGTGTTCTGCCTATGTTCCCTTCTAGGAGTTTTATGTTTTCAGGTCTTCTATTTTGTCTTTTTTCTAAATTTTAAGAGTTTTTTGTATATGGTGTGAAAAAAAAGTTATTTTCCATGTAGCTATTCAGTTTTCATAGCACTGCTTATTGAAGAAGCTGTCTTTTCTCTACTGTATATTCTTGCTTCCTTTGTTGTAGATTAACTGACAAGTGAGTGGGTTTATTTCTGGACTCTGCAGTCTGTTTCCATTGATCTGTGTATCTGCGTTTGTGCCAATACCTTGCTGTTTTGATTAGTGTACCTTTATAGTATAGGCTGAAGTCAGTGTGTTGCCTCCAACTTTGTTCTTTTATCTCAAGGTTGCTTTGACATTATTTATTTTTGCATGAATCTTTTACCCATGCATAATTTTGTAACAATGCATTGATCATTTGGATACTATCAGTTCACTGAATTATGTGGATCTTTCAAAGGTTGACACATTACTAAACAATTGCAAAAAGTCACACTTGTAAATCTCACCACAATGTCACCTGAAGAGTATTTAAGTATTAGGAAAATTGCAATATCAAAGTTAAACTGTGTAGTCTCTCAGTCATATCCAACTCTTTGAGATCTCATGGACTGCAACCTGTCAGTCTCCTCTGTCCATGGAATTCTCCAGGCAAGAATACTGGTGTGGGTAGCCATGCCCTTCTCCAAGGGATCTTCCTGACTCAGGGGTCAAACCTGGGTCTCCCACGTTGCAGGCAGATTCTTTACCATAAAAGCCACAAGGGAAGCCAGTGGCAAATATAAGTTTTCCAAAATTCAGGTGCTCACTTGAAAACTTAAATTTTATCACTGGCAACAAGTACTGTCAGTTATTTTTCATGATGTTTCATGCATATTTTAGTTCATATTCAAAATATGTCTATAAAACACTCAATTCTGAATAACCATGGCTTACCTGTTAGTCATTCTTTCAAGTAAAGATGGTATTCTACTTAAAAAATTATGGATTAGCTCAGTTAGCAATTCAAACACTGAAATACTTTTCCTGGAAAGAACCATCACAATTTAGTATGCAGCTAGTGTCTCATACTACACTTGATCTTAGACAAAAGGCCAAGAAGCAACTTTATTTTGGGGGGCTCCAAAATCACTGCAGATGGTGACTGTAGCCATGAAATTAAAAGACACTTGCTCCTTGGAAGAAAAGTTATGACCAACCTAGACAGCATATTAAAAAGCAGAGACACTACTTTGCCAACAAAGGTCTGTCTAGTCAAAGCTTTGGTTGTTCCAGTAGTCATGTATGGATGTGAGAGCTGGACTAAAAGAAAGCTGAGTGCCGAAAATTGGTGCTTTTGAACTGTGGTGTTGGAGAAGACTCTTGAGAGTCCTTTGGACTGCAAGGAGAGCCAACCAGTCCATCCTAAAGGAAATCAATCCTGAATATTCATTGGAAGGACTGATGGTGAAGCTGAAGCTGCAATACTTTGGCCACCTGATGTGAATAACTGACTCACTGGAAAAGACCCTGATGCTAGGAATGATTGAAGGCAGGAGGAGAAGGGGACAGGAGAGGCTAAGATGGTTGGATGTCATCACTGACTCAATGGACTTTAGTTTGAGTAAGCTCCAGGAGTTGCTGATGGACAGGGAAGCGTGGCATAACTGCAGTCCGTGGGGTCACACAGAGCTGGACATGGCTGAGCGACTGAACTGAGCTGAGTGTTTCATGTGTACTTGCCATTTTGTCACTCAGAACATTAAAAACTGTGTACTCAAGGGACAAACTTTAATGAACTTAATAAGTTTTCCTATTTCATCAAGGAAATTCTTAAGTAAAACTGGCTTTAAAATGACTACCCATACCTTTTGGTGCCACTGCCTTAATTCATGATAAAACTTTTACCTATCCTTGCTTTGAACTATCCGTGCAAATGTCAATAGTGAAAGAGAAAAATAATGTCTTTGTAAGAGCATGAAAATGGAAAATAGCTTTTACCTTTCAGTGTGTCTAAAAGGATCTTGAACCATACATTGAAGTCCACTTTATAGATAATGAAAGCACTCAGATATGCTCACAGAATATATAAAAATGGTCCCAGATGCTTGAAAATGAGCTAAAAGACATCAAGAAAATAATAAAATATTTGAAAGAGTGATATAAATCAAACTTAGAAAAAAATTAGGAATGAGTTGACAGAACTCAGAAAAGAAAGAAAAGGGAATTCCCTGGTGGTCCAACAGTTAAGACTCCATGCTTCCACTACAGGAGGGACTGCTTTGATCTCTGGTTGGGGTTAGATACCTAAGATACCACATGAACTAAGATACTTCATGCTCTGTGGCATGGCCCAAAAATAAGAAGAGAAAGAAAGAAATAATAATTTCAAAATTGAAGATGAATGTAGAACCAATAAATCAATAAACACAGTAGATTATGCCTTGAGAGGAATAAGTGAAGAAAAGGAATTTTTTTAAGATAAAATATTATCTTTTTTAAAGACAAAAAAATTATCTTTAATAAAGATAGATGGAGAGATAAAAATGATTTAAGAGAATGTGACAAATATTAAATACAGACAATTGAGAGCCAACATGTGGTCCTAGGAAGGAAAACCATAGCAAGAGAAGAGGAGAAATGTTTGAAAACTAATTGAAGAAAACTTTCCTGCAGGAAAAAAAAAAGATTTGAAGCTACAACAAACATCTCTTTCTGAGAATATGAACTCAAAACAAACAAAACAGTCATATTCTAGAATTGTTTTCAAAGAAAAGAAGAAAACATGTTTTGGTCTTCTAAGCAAAAATAGTAAGTGATTTGTAATGTTAAGAAAATTGGATTAGCATCAGAATTTTCAACACTATCACCATATAACAGAAGAAGGGAAGTAAGATATTTAAGAAATTCAAAAAGAGAAGATGTAGGCCAAAGATTTCATATTCAGAAAAACTGACTTTCAAGTGCACAGATGTATGATTATCAGTATGCAGTAATTCAAGCAATATTGTACCCATGAGCCCTTCCCCAGGAATCAACTAGAGAATGAACTTCGATCTAAAGGATTAGAGATGCATTGCTATAAGGACTCATAATGAACATTAAATACAGAATATATAAATTAGAACTAAGACTAAATGAAGGTTAAAAGGAAGAAAGTGAAAGTCGCTCAGTTGTGTCCACCTCTTTGCAACCCCATGAACTATACAGTCCATGGAATTCTCCAGGCCAGAATACTAGAGTGGGTAGCCTTTCCCTTCAGGGGATCTTCCCAACCCAGGGATCAAACCCAGGTCTCCTGCATTGCAGGCAGATTCTTTACCAGCTGAGCCACCAGGGAAACCTTAAAAGGGAGAAAGTCTAGTATATAAGGCTTACATTCTTAAGGAATATAGATATAGCACAGTGATAAAAAGATAAGGGAGAATAGGGAGAGCATAATGCAAAAAAAAATTATAGTTAGTACATAATATAGCTGAGACTATTGTATGTGTGATATATATAATAAAACAAATGAGTAGTCAAGAGATGTTTAATTCCATTATCCCCTGTTCCCTTGAGAATCAAGATTCATAGTTTGGAAGAAAGGAGATAAAATTGCAATATAGAAGAGGCTAAGGAAAAAACCTGTAGACTTGAATTTGAATTGGAAATATCACTGTAAACTCATGAGGTATTTCACCTTAGAAAACACAAATGTAGGTGTTGATGTATATACTACCTAGCTGAGTCCACTACAATGCCTAGATACAATATCCAGGCCAATAGCAGTGAACTAATCTAGTACTCATTCTAAAGGAATCAGCCCTGGGTGTTCTTTGGAAGGAATAACGCTAAGGCTGAAACTCCAATACTTTGGCCACCTCATGCAGAGAGTTGACTCATTGGAAAAGACTCTGATACTGGGAGGGATTGGGAGCAGGAGGAGAAGGGGAGGACAGAGGATGAGATGGCTGGATGGCATCACCGACTCGATGGACATGTATTTGAGTGAACTCTGGGAGTTGGTGATGGACAGGGAGGCCTGGCGATTCATGGGGTCGCAAAGAGTCAGACACAACTGAGCGACTGAACTGAACTGAACTGAACTGAACTGAATCTAGTACTCGAAAATATGGTCTTGAAATACTATTTCTCACAAAAAGAAACCTGTGTTTCTTAGAGAAGTGGAAGATTCTCTTTTTGCAACAAGAAGTATACAAGAAAATCATAGACCATCCTGTAATATTAAGGAAGGAATATAATCATCCCTGAGTACCTCAGGAGATTGGTTCCAGGACCCCCTTCAGAATCAAAAAATCCAAGGATGCTCAAGTCCTTTATATAAGTTAGAGACAGAGAAATATCATATGATATTACTTATATGTGGAATCTAAAAAAAAAAAAAAACCACAATGGTACAAATGAACTTAATTATGAAACAGAAACAAACTCACAGACTTAGAGAACGAGCTTAACAGTTACCAGGGGAAAAGGTAGAGGGGGAGGAATAATTAGGAAGTTTGAGATTGAAATGTACACACTGCTATATTTTAAATGGATAACCAACAAGGACCTACTGTATGGCACAGAGAACTCTGCTCAATATTATGTAACAATAAATGTGAAAAGATTTTGAAAAAGAATAGATATATGTATGCATTCTACATCAGGAATACACCTTCAGACACAGAAGTGCATGCAGGACACCAGGTGAGAGTGGACAGGGATACTGACCAGTGTAAAAGAATGCACGGAACCACACAAAACTCGGTAGGACAAGGAAACTAGGGGGAGAAACAGGAGTGTTAGCAGGCCTGGACCTGCCCTCAGCGGGTGGGGGAACTGAAGCAGGGGTCTGATCCCCACATTGGGGCAGTTGTCTGAGTAAGAGGAGAAACATTTAAGGCTGAGAGTGAAACAGCTGATCTGTGGCAGCCTAAATGGTATGAGAATCAGACAGCCTTGCTGCAGCCATACATACCCCAGCAGTGACACACGTCCCCTGGAAGGCTCATTGGCTGGGAACTAGAGTTTAGGGATTGTGGAGCAATCTCAAGGTGAGGGCTGCTGTTGACTGCAGAGAGATGGATCGAGGGCATGTGAGGGAGGAGACTGTGGTGGGAAACGCCTGTGGAGGAAAGCAGGGCAGCCATGGAAGCAAGGCGATACTGCTGAGTAGGGGGTGGAGCCATCACCATAGCCTCTCTCTCCTCACATGCCAGCATCGGCAGCTGAACAATAGAGAGGCTGGCCCATCAAATGCCTGACGCACAGAACTACAGAGTAGGACACCCAGGGTGCTCCTTTAAGTGACTGATGTGCCAAACACAGAGTAGGGCCCCAGCCAGGGGGCCCCTATATGAGCCTGACACGCCGAACAGGGAAGGACCCCAGGCAAGGGAGCCCTCTAAGTGCCTGAACAGGCAGAGCTCCAGAGAAAGACTGGCCAAAGAGGCCTTCTGATCAACAGCTACAAGAGGCTTGAAAAAAGATTCTGATAGGGCCGTAACTCCTGGGGCAGAGGCAGTCTCTGTCCCTGCACTTTGTGCCAGGGTCCCCACGAGCAAAACAGCTGCACCACCTTCACGCTCGACTCTCATTGGAGCCAGAGCTCCTGCAGGCAAAAAAATCTTGGGTCTATGTGTGCAGGGTTGCTTCAGTCATGTCTAACATGTCTGTAGATTGTGGGCTGCCAGGCTTCTCTGTCAGAGGGTTTTCCAGGCAAGAATACTGGGGCATATTGGCCAATACTGGTTGCCCTACCCTTCTAAAGCACTATATTTCCTGCTTCCCTAGCTGCCAACTCCCCTGAGTACCTGGTGCTGCCAGAACCCCTGAGACCCAAGCAGCTACAGCACCTCCACACCTGGCCCTCACAGGGCAAACCCAGGTCCTCCAGGGCAACCTCAGGAGCAAACCCCAGTGGATGACCCACATACAGAGGTGGAAATAAAACCACAGTTGAAACCCAGGGACAGTGTGGCTAAGGAAGAAGACCCAAAACCTTCCCACCAGCTATACAAGCTGAAGATAAATCCACACGAAAAACTATGCAGACTCTGTGTCTGTGGAATATATAAAGGGACATTGAGAGCTCCCACAAAAGAAAACACACTGGTTCTGATAGCTGTGGACATTGGAGGCAAGAACGCACAAGAGTAAGGCCAGATTAGAATCTGGGCTGCCCCCACAGCAGGTCCAGATCAGCACAGTGTTGGAAGGCATCCTAGGGAGATGAAGCGGACTGTGACTCAAGCACAATAAGTCAAAAAAAATAACGAAAAGGCAGAGAAGTACTACACAAATGAATGCACAAATTAGAAATTCAGAAGTCCAAATAAATGAAGAGGAAATAGGCAAACTACTTGAAAAAGATTTCAGAATAAAGATGATCAAAAACCTTGAAAACAAAATGGAAAAAATGCAGGAATCAATTAACAAAGACCTACAAGAATTAAAGAATACACATACAGAGACAAACAATACAATTACTGAAATTAAGAATACTCTGGAAGGAATAAAGGCAGAATATCTGAAGCAGAAGAACAAATCTCAGTGAGCTGGAAGACAAAATGGTAGAAAAACCTTCTTAAGAGCAGAAAAAAGTAAAAAGAATGAAAAGAACTGAGGATAGTCTCAGAGACCTCTGGAACAATATCAAATGCACCAACATTAAAATTATAGGGGTCCCAAAAGAAGAAGAGAAAAAGAAAGGGTATGAGGAAATTTTAGAAAAGATTACAGTTGAAATTTCCCCCAACACAGAAAAAGAAATAGTCAATCAAGTCCAAGAGTCCCAAATAGGATAAACCCAAGGAGAAACATGCCAACATACATACTAAGCAAACTAACAAAGACTAAAGGCAAAGAAAGAATATTAAAAGCAGCAAGGGAGAAGCAACAAGTAACATACAAGGGAAACCCCATATGTTTAACAGCTGATCTTTCAGCAGAAATTCTGGAGGCCAGAAAGGAGTGGCAGGATATATTTAAAGTACTGAAACGGAAAAATCTACAACCAAGATTACTGTGCCCAGAAAGGATCTCATTCAAAATTTGGTGGAGAAATAAAAAGCTTTTCAGACAAGCAAAAGTGAAGAGAATTCAGCACCACCAAACCAGCTTTACATCAAATGTTAAAGGGACTTAAAAAGTTAAGAAATACAAGAGAAGGAAAAAGATCTACAAAATCAACCCCAAACAATTAAGAAAATGGCAATAAGAACATACATATCAATAATTACTTTAAATGTAAATGGATTAAATGCTCCAAACAAAAGACACAGACTGGCTGAATGGATGCAAAAGTAAGACCCACATATGTGTTGTCTGCAAGAAACCCACTTCAGACCTAAAGACACATATAGACTGAAAGTGAGAGGATGGAAAAATATATTCCATGCAAATGAGAAGCAAAAGAAAGCTGGAGGAGCAATCTTCATATAAGACAAGATAGACCTTAAAATAAAGAAGATTACAAGAGATAAGGAAGGACACTACATCATGATCAAGGGATCAATCCAAGAGGAAGACATAATTGTAAATATCTATGCACCCAACATAGGAGCACCTCAGTACATGAGACAAACACTGCTGCTGCTGCTGCTAAGTCGCTTCGGTTGTGTCGACTCTGTGCGACCCCATAGACAGTAGCCCACCAGGCTCCCCCATCCCTGGGATTCTCCAGGCAAGAACACTGGAGTGGGTTGTCATTTCCCTCTCCAATTCGTGAAAGTGAAGTCGCTCAGTCATGTCCGACTCTTAGTGACCCCATGGACTGCAGCTCACCAGGTTCCTCCGTCCATGGGGTTTTCCAGGCAAGAGTACTGGAGTGGGGTGCCATTGCCTTCTCCGAAGACAAACACTAACAGACATAAAAGGAGAAATTGACAGTAACACAATAATAGTAGGAGACTTTAACCCCCACTCACACCAATGGACAGATCATCAAAACAGAAAGTTAACAAGGAAACACGAGTCTTAAATAATACAGTAGATGAGATCAATCTCATTGATATCATCAGGACATTCCAAATGCAGAATACACCTTCTTCTTAAGTGCACATGGAACATTCTCCAGGATAGACCACATCTTGGGTCACAAATCAAACCTCAGTAAATTTAAGAAAATTGAAATCATATCAAGCATCTTCTTCAACCACAATGCTATGAGACTTGATATCAATTATAAGAAAAAAACTGTAAGAAATATAAACATATGGAGATTAAACAACACATTTCTAAATAACCAATAGGTTACTGAAGACATCAAAAGGGAAATCAAAAAATTTCTAGAAACAAATGACAATGAAACATGACAACTTGAAACCTATAGGATTCAGCAAAAGCAGTTCTAAAAAGGAAGTTTATAGCAAGATAATCCTACCTTAAGAAACAAGAAAAACATTGAATAAATAACCTAACTGTACACCTAAAACAACTGGGAAAAAAAAAAACACCAAAATTAGTAGAAGGAAAGAAATCATAAATATCTGAGCAGAAACAAATGAAAAAGAAATGAAAGAAGCAATAGTAAAGATTAATAAAACTAAAAGTTTGTTCTTTAAGAAGATAAACAAAACTGACAAACCATTGGCCAGACTCATCGAGAAAAAAAGAAAGAAGAATCAACTCAACAAAATTAGAAATGAAACAGGAGCAGTTACAACAGACAGTGCAGAAACACAAAGGATTATGAGAAACTATTATGAACAACTACATGGAAATAAAATAGATAACCTGGAAGAAATGCACAGATCCTTAGAAAAGTTTGATCTTCCAAGACTGAACCAGGAAGAAACAGAAATTATGAACAACCCAATTACAAGCCCTGAAATTGAAGCTGTGATCAAAAATCTCCCAAAAAACAAAAGCCCAGGACCAGACGGCTTCACAGAAGAATGCTATCAAACATGTAGAGAAGAGCTAATGCCTATCCTTCTAAGACTCTTTCAAAAAGTTGCAGATGAAGGAACACTTCCAAACTCATTCTGTGAGGCCACCATCAACCTGATACCAAAACCAGGCAAAGACAACACAAAAAAAAGAAAACTACAGGCCAATATCACTGATAAACATAGATGCAAAAATCCTCAACAAAATAATAAACAGAATTCAGCAACATATCAAAAAGCTCATACACCATGATCAAGTTGGGTTTATTCCAGGAATGCAAGGACCCTTCAATATATGCAAATCAACTAAGGTGATATACCATATTAACAAATTGAAATATAAAAACCATATTATAATCTCAATAGATGCAGAAAAAGCCTTTGACAAAATTCAGCACCCATTTATGATTAAAATTCTTCAAAAAATGGATGTAGAAGGAACCTACCTCAACATGGTAAAGGCCATATATGATACGCCTACAGCAAACATTATTCTCAATGGTGAAAACTGAAAGCATTCCCCCTAAGATCAGAAACAAGAGAAGCCAAGGGTGTCCCCTTTTGCCACTATTGTTCAACATAGTTCTGGAAGTCCTAGCTATAGCAATCAGAGAAGGAAAAGAAATAAAAGGAATCCAGATCAGAAAAGAAGTAAAGCTCTCACTGTTTGCAGATGACATGATACGGTACATAGAAAACCCTAAAGATAGTATCAGAAAGTTACTAGAGCTAATCAGTGAATTTAGCAAAGTTGCAGGATACAAAATCAATACACAGAAATCACTTGTATTTCTATATACTAACAATGAAAAATCAGAAAGAGAAATTAAGGAATCAATCCCATTCACCATTCCAATAAAAAGATTTAAATATCTAGGAATAAACCTACCTGAGGAGACAAAAGAACTGTACACAGAAAATAATAAGACAGTAATGAAAGAAATAGAAGGTGACATAAAGATGGAGAGATATTCCATGTTCCTGAGTAAAAAGAATCAATATTGTAAAACTGACTATACTACCAAAGGCAATTACAGATTCAATGCTATCCCTATCAAATTACCAATGACATTTTGAACAGAACTAGAACAAAAAATTTCAGAATTCACATGGAAACATGAAAGAACCCGAATAGCCAAAGCAGTCCAAAGAAAAGAAGAATGGAGCTGGAGGAATCAACCTCCCTGTCTTCAGACTATACTACAAAGCTACAGTCATCAAGGCAGTATGGTACTGGCACAAAAACAGAAGTACAGACCAATGGAGCAAGAGAGAAAGCCCAGAAATAAACCCATGCACGTATGGACAGCTTGTATTTGACAAAGGAGGCAAGAATATGCTACTGCTGCTGCTAAGTTGCTTCAGTTGTGTCTGAATCTGTGTGACCCCATAGACGGCAGCCCACCAGGCTCCCCTGTCCCTGGGATTCTCCAGGCAAGAACACTGGAGTGTGCCATTCCCTTCTCCAATGCAGGAAAGTGACAAATCAGAGTGAAGTCGCTCAGTCGTGTCTGACTCATCGCGACCCCACGGACTGCAGGCCACCAGGCTCCTCCATCCATGGGATTTTCCAGGCAGGAGTATTGGAGTGGGTTTCCATTGCCTTCTCCAGGCAAGAGTATACAACGGGGGCAAAGACAGCCTCTTCAATACATGGTGCTGGGAAAACTGGACAGCTACATGTAAAAGAATGAAATTAGAACACTTCCTAACACCATACACGAAGATAAACTCAAAATGGATTAAAGACCTAAATGTAAGACCAGAAACTATAAAACTCTTAGAGGAAAACATAGGCAGATTACTCGATGACATAAATCAAAGCAAGATCCTCTATGACACACCTCCTAGAGTAACGGAAATAAAACCAAAGTAAACAAGTGGGACCTGATTAAACTTAAAAGCTTTTGCACAGCAAAGGAAACTATAAGCAAGGTGAAAAGACAACCCTCAGAATGGGAGAAAATAATAGCAAATGAAACAACTGACAAAGGGTTAATTTCCAAAACATACAAGCAGCTCATACAACTGAATACCAGAAAAACCAACAACCCAATCGAAAAGTGGGAAAAAGACCTAAACAGACATTTCTCCAAAGACCTACCGATGGCTCACAAACACATAAAAACACATCGCTCATTATTAGAGAAATGCAAATGAAAATTACAATGAGATATCACCTTACACTGGTTAGAATGGCCATCATCAAAAAGTCAACAAATAATAAATGCTGGAGAGGGTGTGGAGAAAAAGGGAATGCTCTCGCACTGTTGGTGGCAATGTAAACTGATACAGCCACTATGGAAGATGGTATGAAGATTCCTTCAAAAATTAGGAATAAAAGCACCATATGACCCAGCAACCCCACTCCTAGGCATATACCCTGAAGAAACCAAAATTGGAAAAGACGCATGTATCCCATTGTTCACTGCAGTGCTATTTACAATAGCTAGAACATGGAAGCCACCTACGTGTCCATCAACAGATGAATGGATAAAGAAGCTGTGGTACACATTCACAATGGAATATTACTCAGCCATAAAAAGGAGTGCCTTTGAATCTGTTCTAATGACATGGATAAATTTAGAACCTATTATACAGAGTGAAGCAAGTCAGAAAGAGAAAGATAACTTCCTCTTGAGAAAGTTATATGCAAGTCAGGAAGCAACAGTTAGAACTGGACATGGAACAATAGACTGGTTCCAAATAGGAAAATGAGTACATCAAGGCTGTATATTGTCACCCTGCTTATTTAACATCTATGCAGAGTACATCATGAGAAACGCTGGGCTGGAAGAAGCACAAGCTGGAATCAAGATTGCCAGGAGAAATATCAATAACCTCAGATATGCAGATGACACCACCCTTATGGCAGAAAGTGAAGAAGAACTAAAGAGCCTCTTGATGAAAGTGAAAGAGGAGAGTGAAAAAGTTGGCTTAAAGCTCAACATTTAGAAAACGAAGATCATGGCATCTGGTCCCATCACTTCATGGGAAATAGGTGGGGAAACAGTGGAAACAGTGGCTGACTTTATTTTCTGGGCTCCAAAATAGTGAATACTACAACTGTACTCTGTTATTATGCTGTAATTACTATAAAGTCAGTATATCAAAGGGTATGATAAATTCCAGAAATATTCATAATGAAACAAATTAGAGTACCAAAAATAGAGTCCAGCATACATGGGAACTTAATGTATGACAAAGGTAGAAATTCAGTTTAGTAAAGAAAAATAATTTATTTACAGAAGAAGCACAATAGGCTGGCCATCTGGAATAAATGCATGTCATATACAAAAATAAGTTCCAGATGGATTCCACATTTAAATGTAGCCAAAAAAATTAAGATTTTAGAAAACTCAGGAGAATAACCAACCTTGGGATGAAAGAGGCATTCTTAAATAGGACAGAAAGTTCACACTCAATGAATGAAAAGGCAAAAAATAATAAGCATAAATAAAATAAAAATTATAGTCTGCGGAAATATTTGCAACATTTAACAAACATTTGTTTGAACACCTTTTATGCAATAGATGCTACTAGGTACCATGATGAATAAAACATTTAGCAAATACTGGAAGCCAGGGTTTGATTTATTATTTTGTTATTTGTCTCTATGACATTCCTACATTCATGGAGCTTATCTTCTAGTGATAGATATAACAGGTAACATACAAAGAGTTCTTACATGTAAGAGAGAGAGAAAAAAACCAATGGTAAAAGTGGTAAGAAAATATAAAGAGACAACTCAAAGAATTCCAAACAGCTATAACATATGAAATCATATTTATCACAACTATATGATGAAAACACTGCATATTTCATCCCAACTCTGTGGTCAGTGACCTCATGCTGGTAGTTTGAACTCAGTCATGATGAAAATATTTACATCATCAGTTCAGTTCTGTTCAGTTCAGTCGCTCAGTCATGTCCGACTCTTTGCAATCCCATGAATCACAGCACGTCAGGCCTCCCTGTCCATCACCAACTCCCGGAGTTCACTCAGACTGACGTCCATCGAGTCAGTGATGCCATCTAGCCATCTCATCCTCTGTCATCCCCTTCTCCTCTTGCCCCCAATCCCTCTCAGCATCAGGGTCTTTTCCAGTGAGTCAACTCTTCGCATGAGGTGGCCAAAGTACTGGAGTTTCAGCTTTAGCATCATTCCTTCCAAAGAAATCCCAGGGCTGATCTCCTTTACATCATAGAAATCAGCAAATGCTACATGTCAGAGTTTGATCTATTATTTTGTTACTTGTCTAAAAAAATAATGGAGAAAAACGTAAAAAATGTCGATTAAACTAAAAACATGGTGTGTCTGTGGCCATCACATTATGAATAGCACAGAACATTAAGGAAATATTCTTCTAGTATTTGAAAACTATTATCTGATTCAGCACAATAGTTACTCACCTCATTGACAGATAATGAGGTTCCGAAATATGTTGTGCTAAAATGGAAAGAAATTTCAATTTAATGAGTACAGTTTATATGAGGATAAAAATAGTTTAATAGTAGATCACATTTTAGATTTAATGACAATAAATTTATCAGGAAAAGAGTGAATTTGAATGGAGCTCCATTTGTCAAATCATGGTTGCACTGTAATCACAGGTTGCATGCAGATATGAGAGTTTAGCAACAATCATTCAAAGCACCCTGTAATATTCAGTTGGCTGTAAAGAACTTATGATACATCACTGAATACTCTATTATTATTTATAAATTATGTATCATTGAAGTCAGTAAAATCAACAATAAATATATGTGCTTATATGTAGCACTTTGTGAGTGTATGTGTGTGTGTAGAGTTATTAATAGTTAAACACTTATCAGCGCTTGCTTCCACCAACATCCCTTTAACCAGAATTCATTCACATGGCCATGGAAGGCTTGCTCTATCTAAGCAACCTCATGACCAGCTAAAAACTGTTGTAACACCATGGTGAAGGATAGGCTGGATTTGCAAGGAAAAAAACTATCAATCTCTGACATAGCACTATTATTTTCATTTTTTTAAGAGGACATTGAGACTCAGCTTAAATTAACTTGCCCAAGAGTCACTCATCTAAAAAGGAGATGAGATGAGATTTGATCTCATGTTTGTCTAGTTTCATTTTTTTTTCTCCACACCATTCTCTACCTCTGGAAATGTAACACACTGAGTTTGAGGTAATGGTGGAGTTTACAAACAAAAGATTTTTCCATCTTCCCTGGAAATATGTACTTATAAGATGACTAATGTAGTGAAGAGTTTCGATCACAGAAAGAAGTCAGTGAATGGTCAGGGTGAGGAAGTCGGTGGGAACAATGTGTTTCTCTGGACAGCTTATTTGCCTTCAGGGAGATCAAATCCATGGGTTTATCCAGACAGTTAGGGAGCTGTGTACCCATCTCCATTTTTCTTTTTCAGACACAATCTGCATGATTTTTTAAATTATTATTACCTTGGAAATAAACATTGCCAGACACATGAGAAATAGATGGGAACCAGGGAAAGACATGGGAATGAGGCAACTTGAAAACTGCCTTGTCCCAGCTGGTCAGTAATACCCTCACTTTAATGTATTTATCTTATCTAGGGCTTTCCTGGTGACTCAGATGGCAAAGAATCTGCCTGCAATGTTCAATCCCTGGGTTAAGATCCCCTGGAGAAGTAGTCTTGCCTGGAGAATTCCATGGACAGAGAAACCTGGCGGGCTACAGTCCACGAGGTCACAGAATCGGACACGACTGACCAACTAACACTTTCAACCCTTTGTCTTATCTACTAGGGTTTAAAGCCCTTGAAGTCAGGAACTGTGTTTTGTTAAATGTCCTAATATAATTTCTTCATATAGCCAATGAGTAACGAATATTGGTTGAATAAATTATCATATGAGTGAATACTCAGTCCTTGTTTACATAATATGTATCTTTTATTTCTCTTTAAGTATTCCCTAAGGGGAGAAGCCAGGTCTTCCATCAAGACCAAAGGTTATTCGGCTATTGATATAACAGATATCCATTAAACTCACGCTATATGTGAAGCTCCACAGAGTAAAAATATTGGTCATTGCTCAGACTAGGAACTCCACAAGGGTGAGAACCATATACTTTATTTCCTCTGAGACTTCCCATAAAGGACAGTATATATTCAGAATGCACGGTTCTTTATAAAAATAGCTAACATTTATTGGATATTTATTGTGTGTTGGCACCAAGTGCTTTATATATATTATTGCATTTAACCACCATAACAAAACCATGGGCCTTCCCTGGTGGCTCAGACAGTAAAGAATCTGCCTGCAATACAGGAGACACAGGTTTGATCCCTGGGTCGGAAAGATCCCCTGGAAAAGCGAATGGCAACCCACTCTAGTATTCCACAGGGTCACAAAAAGTCAGACAAGACTAGGCAACTAGCACAACAGCAACAATCCGACGAGGGGGGCACTATTATCACCCTTAGATGATAGGGTGGGATGAGGAAGTGGAAGCTTAAGAAGTGAAGTAGTAAAAAAAAATCACACAGCGACAAAGTGTCAGAATCCCAAATCTCTACTGCTGCAGCATCCTGCCCTCCCCTGGGCTGTGTCAGTGCTCTGGGACAACACTGAAAGGATGAGCCACTAAAAAGTTTAGCCCTGTAGATCCACCAAGGACACTGAGTCTTCCTTCAATCCCTCCCCTTCTTAGCCAGGACTGACAGATATGATGTAGAGGTCATGACTTTAGATGAGGTATCTTATAACAGAGTCAGTGGTGAACACCATTTCTGACAGATTTTAAAGTTTGGTTTTACGATTTGGATAATAGACTACTCTCACCTGTCTCTAGCTCGTTAGGAAACTAAGAGTTGCCTAGTTTGCTGAAACTGGGAAAATGCTTTCAAAGATGCAGTGGAGTTTGAAGGAAGCTTTTTAAAAATTCCTGCTTTGTTTGGTTCAGAATAGATGTCTGAATTGATAATATTTAAATTCCCTCCCTCTACACTAAAACAAAAGCAAAGATCTACAAAAGAGAATAAGAGGACCAGAGAATTTGATGACTTTCTGGACAATAGAAAGTGGATAAGACCTTATTTACAGGTAAAATCGAGTCCCAAATGCATAGAAGGAATGAAGCCAGAGTTGGATAAGAAATAATGGGGGAGGAAAAGTAAGGAAGAAAGGAAAATTAGAAATGTCAGAAGTAGAACTTTGTTAGAGAGTTATGCTCCATACACCAAACTAAAATAACATGAATTCCAGCACATGGTAGAGTATAAGAAAATGTCATGAACTTGACCTCGTTGCATGAGCAGGTTTCTTTGAACAGTTCTACTCCTTCTCCAAGGCTTCAACAATAATATTTGGGTATATCAAGAATATTATTTAAAGAGTCATAATATTAAGACATTGTCCAAAAGTTCCCAATTTTTAGAATCAGTCCACAGAGAAGCCATGGAGGATTGTACACCTGTAGAATAAAATGTAAAGACAGTAAACCTGGACAAGATAAAAGTAATACGTAGCTGACAGAAGTTGGGAGGAGAGGAAGATGAAGCAGAGGTGTTAATATATTCACAACAGAGAATCACAAGATATTGTCTAAAGTTGTTTAAAAAAGAATTAGACATTGAAGTGTGTTATGTAAAGTCATAAAAGTAATAGAAGAACCAGTGATAAAAATATAACTAACAAAACTTGGAAATACAAAGGAGATGAAAAGTCATATAAGTGAGCTAAATTCCTCACCCTTCTTTCATAGTAAGCAGTCAATTGATAAGATCTAAACTTGGTAAATCAGGAAATAAATGATTAGGATATGATTTTGAACGATCATGGTGAACAACAGAAAAACTCAAAATAGAAATGGCTAAAAAATGAATACTTCCCATCTATTCTAGAAAAACACTTCCACGTGTGTACTAGGAACTAGAGACAATGAAACTCATTGCAGTTCTGTGTTGTAATAATGAAAAGTTGGAAATATCTAAGTGTTCACTGTATGTAAATAAATAATGGCAGAGTGATATTATATAACAGTTTAAAGAAGTGAAATGGGTATATATGCACTGATATGGAAGGATGTCAACGTATACCATCTGTGCACAATAAAAATCAAAATAAGCATACATTTAAAGATTATAAAGATCTGAGAGGAAACCCACCACTGTTAACAAAGGTGGTGACTCCTGAGGAGGGGAATGTAATTGGGGTGATGATCAAGGAGGACTCTAACTTTATCTGAAAGGTTTAAAATTTTTTACAAGAACATGTTCATGCATGATTTGTATAGCCTAAAATCAATTATTTTTAAGTGGTTACTACTGTGACAGAAACAGAGCTTTTTCATTTAACACCACTCTATAACATGTCAGTTTCTTTTTTTTACTCTATGTATGTACATGTTATTTTAAAATAATAATTTTAAACAATGACAACAAAAAACAATATTTTGGTTCCTTTAGTTACAGAAAACTTCATGGAACAGTGTAGCTGCAGGCAGTTCTCTAAGCCAAAAAGTTGCCCTCCCACTAGCCCTATAAATGATCGTTATTTATGACCACTTCGTGGTATGGATGTGTACAGCTATTCACCATTTCTTCTGGGAGGGTGGATGTTCACATTCATATGAGACAAAACAAATCAAGATCCAACTAGACAGGCCTCTGTGGGCTTGGGGATTAGAAGAGCAAAAATAAAAATAAAAAACAAACCCAGCAACATGCAACATACTCCAGTAAATCACTTCTCCTTTTTGTCTTGTTCTTAAGAAAGAATTTAACAACCTCATCTGTGTTGTGGACATTTTTATGTATTTACCACTGAGTTTTTAAAAGCATGAACAAAATATTTGGCTGAACTGGCCTCTAGACTGGAAGCTAGATAGTAATCATGGTAGATCTTGTTCAAAATTCAATAGTGAGTATATATATTAATACATCATTTCATCTGTCCAACAATAGCTATTCCTTTTTTTCTCATCTTTTTGAGCAACCTTTCAGAAAATTTTAAAATTTTACCAGATTCTGTAGGTTTCACTACTTAAGACCAAGTGAGATCATTTAAACACTAAGGGGATAAGAGACTATTTCTTTTAATTCTTATTCAAATTCTGACCTTCCCTGCAACATCCCACCATTATGTTCTTTCTGAATCTCAAGAGAACGTTGAGTTTACCTTCCTCTTCCATGGCTTGTCTTTTAGGTATGATTCACTTGGGAAGAACCTAGAATCCTTCCACAGCAGATATCGCAGACTTTGATTCAGATGTTAATTCTGAGCATTTTGTTTTACCTGTAAAGGAATTAATATTATTTAATTCCAATAATATTAGAACAATAATATTGTTCAATAACAGTGAACAACAATATTGTTCACAAATAATGTTATTTAGTCCTCTCAATGTCCCTGTAATCTTGGGTATTATAAGTACCATTTTAATGAAGAAGAAACAGAGGAAAAGAGTTAGGAACTTTGCCCTCAAGAGATGAATCACAAGAAACTGCTCTCTCCTTTAATACAGTTCTCCTGGCCCAGTTACCTAATAGGAGGTCTTTGTTAAAATTCCTCCTGGTTTTACATTTACAAAAACACCTTTATGGATTGAGCAAACTTCCAGGAACTTTAATGGGAAATCTCCTAATGAATTCCTTTGAAGTTGCCACCACATTTCAGATATATTTGCAGTAACATCACAAGTTCCTTTTTACATGTAGAAACAAAGCACCCTATCTTTGATGTTAGCCTCCAAATCTTAACCTGTGTTTCTACCCGGGGCAGTGCATTTAGGGCAGTGAGCTGCCACTTGAAAAGAAGATCCATATGTTTGGTGTCCCTATTATTACCCTCTCTATATATGAGCCCATTGTTTTTCCATCTGATTGATGCTTACAACTTTACTCCTGGGATACACACTATCAAGTCTCCTCAGCCAGAACCAAGCAGGTAAAGAAAGAAGATTAAAAGGTTAAAATAACTACAACAAAACCAGATATAGTACAAGATCACTCCTACCCCACCTGAGGTCAGGGCTGAGTCCTGATATTATTCCACTCACTCTCTTGTTGATGGTACTTAAACTGTGAATATCTCAAAGCTTGGAATTTGATGCATCAAATCAAGCCTTAATTTACTCCGTTAACAGGTCCATCTGTCACCTACTGCACTTTCCCAGGCAGTACTGAGGATGTTCCAGTATCATCTAGACTTGTCCTTTCTTTCCTTTTCCCAAGTTGAAACATTTTCACTCTCTGCCTCATTTCCATTGGTCCAAGATGTCTGTGGCTTCCACAGAGAGCTAATCCAATAAGCCAATCCATGCAAATGTACAAAAAGGCTTAGAATAGAACCTCCCTGGTCCTCCCAAATAAAGAACACATAGTTCCTTCAAGACTAAAAATATCCAAAACTAAAAAGAAAAATTATAAATATGTAAAATTCCCCCGCCTTATTTTTCAACTGATTTATCATGAACATCTTCCCACATCAATCAATTTTATGCAGCAACTTTTTTAATGTTTCAAAATGCAGTTATACTTCCCTGTCTTCCCACTGTTGAGCATTTAGTTTCTCTCCAGTTTTCTTCACTGTAATGAACATTTTATGTCTAAACCTATACGTACAGAGTATGTTTTCTATACCGAAAGGGATGCAGCCTGGTGAACAGGGAGGAAGCCCTCTAGAAGGCCTTTTATGCAGCTTTATTTTCTGGGTGTGATTGGGTTCAACCTTCCTTCCAACACTATTTCTGTCCTTGGCTTGCAATAATCACCTTGAAAGCTATTAGCTGGGGACAGACTTGGGGAAAGGGCTTTGTTGTTGTTGCTGTTCAATTGCTAAGTCATGTTGGACTCTTTGTGACCCCGTCAACTTCAGTACTCTGGGTTTCCTTGTCCTTCACTATCTCCTGGAGTATGCTAAAACTCATGTCCATTGATTCAGTGATGCCATTCAACCATCTCATCCTGTCGCCCCTTTCTCCACCTGCCCTCAATCTTTCCCAGCATGAGGGTCTTTTCCAATGAGTCAGCTCTTCACATCAGGTGGTCAGAGTAGTAGAACTTCAGCTTCAGCATCAGTCCTTCCAATGAATATTCAGCATTGATTTACTTTAGGACTGACTGGTTTGATCTCCTTGCCATCCAAGGGACTTCAAGGGTCTTCTCCAACACCACAGTTCAAAAGCATCACTTCTTCAGTGCTCAGCCTTCTTTATGGTCCAACTCTCATGTATGTACATGATTACTGGAAAAAACACAGCTTTGACTCTACAGACCTTTGTCGGCAAAGTGATGTCTCTTCTCTTTAATATGCTGTCTAGTTTTGTCATAACTTTTCTTCCAACAAGCAGCATCTTTTAATTTCATGGCTGCAGTCACCACCTGCCGTGATTTTGAAGCCCAAGAAAATAAAATCTGCCACTGTTTCAATTTTTTTCCCCATCTAGATTGCCATGAAGTAATGGGACTAAATGCCATGATCTTCATTTTTTGAATGCTGAGCTTTAAGCCATGTTTTTCACGCTCTTCTTTAACCTTCAGAAAGGGCTTGGGAGCTGATAAACCTTGACATTCATATCTAAAAAGTCACTGTTACTGTATATATTTTTATCAGTTTGGATACAAGTTGATGAGTGAGTAAAAGTTGCTTAGTCATGTCTGACTCTTTGCGACTTCATGGACTACACAGTCCATGAAATTCTCCAGGCCAGAATACTGGAGTGGGTAGCCTTTCCCTTCTCCAGGGGATTTTCCCAACCCAGGGATCAAACCCAGATCTCCTGCTGCTACTGCTGCTGCTGCTCCTGGTAATTCACTTCAGTCGTGTCCGACTCTGTGCAACCCCATAGACGGCAGCCCACCTGGCTCCCCCGTCCCTGGGATTCTCCAGGCAAGAACACTGGAGTGGGTTGCCATTTCCTTCTCCAATGCACGAAAGTAAAAAGTCAAAGTGAAGTCGCTCAGTTGTGTCCGACCCTCAGAGACCCCATGGACTGCAGCCTACCAGGCTTCTCTATCCATGGGATTTTCCAGGCAAGAGTACTGGAGTAGGGTGCCATTGCCTTCTCAGAGATCTCTTGCATTGCAGGCAAATTCTTTACCAGCTGAGCCACAAAGGAAACCCAGAGTTGATGAAATTTAACCAAAATCTTCATGGATAACTTATAAGAATTCTGGGCAACCAGTAAGGCGATTGAGTTTCTATAGTAAATTTGGAATTTGTGGGCCCCGCCGCTGATCTGAGCCTTAGTTTGGCTGCTTCTCTTCGCTTGTTTCTGTGACCCTCTTAAAATCAGCTTCAGGGCTTCCCTGGGGCCTCAGTGGTAAAGAATCCACCTGCCAATGCAGGAGACACGGGTTCAATCCCTGATCCAGGAAGATACCACATGTCAGGGAACGACTAAGCCCATGAGCCTCAACTATTGAGCCTGTGTTTTAGAGCTTGGGAGCCGCAACAGCTGGGCCCCCATGCTGAAACTACTGAAGCCTGAGCAGGAGAGAAATAGAGCCCATGCTCCACAAGGGAAGCCACTGCAATGAGAAACCCATGCACTGCAAGTGAAGAGTAGCCCTTGCTCACCACAACTAGAGAAAGCCCCCAAGCAAGAGCAAAGATTCAGCACAGTCCAAAATAAAACGATTAAAAGAAAGTGAAAGAAAATCAGCTTCAGAAGGTCAAGGCAGTGATTGTCCCTCTTTTCTAACATCATGTTGGAATATAGGCATCAGGATGATGATAAGGATGATAGTAATGGTAACATAAGGAGACTCTGGCTAAAGCATTTGTTCCACTGGCAAGATCTTCCTGAAACAATACTACAGAGCAGAGGATAATCAGAACAGGAGTGTTTTCATCTCATAGGAAATATGGGAGCTTAGTGCTCTGCCCATCTGCCTGCAATGAGACCCAGCTTTGTGTTCCTTCTGCTATGCTTAGTTCCATGAAGGGCAGATTTACCAATTCTTTGACGATTAAAAAAGCAAGACACTTGAAGATTAAACTAGAACTGAGGCAAAGTTTCATAAATCTCCTTTTAGCCACAAGAAGACCGAAGATTTTGCCTTCAAAGTCCTGGGATAAGGGACTGATGTGCTATCTATCACCTTGATGTGCTCAACATTCAGCTATAGAAAGGAGCTCAGTTTTAATGGAATACTAGGAAAAGCATCTGGAGACGATCAGGTACTGCTTTAAGGTATCACAGAGAGTGTGTATATTCTGTATCAGAAAGATAGAGGATCTTTTCTTGTGACCAGAATTAGAGATCTCTTCTGGAAAAGTCACCCAAAGGGCATCTATATACCACATCAGAGGCAATTGCAAGATTCTCAGCTTTTCCCACCTCACATATCTTCCATTTTGACTTTGGTCTTCTCATAAAGTGGTAGGCTTGACGAAAATGTGAGTTCCTGTTATTCAAATCCACTTTCTTTTAAAGAGGCAAAGATATTTATGAATGGGAGGCACCTTTAGATTTGGGAATACTACAGCAATCCCTATGATGTATAGTTCAAGGGTAACCAAGAAGACTCTCTGTCTCCCACCAGATACACCCATTGCTTGCATTAAAGAACTTTTTCCCCATTGAGTCTCAAGGCCTTTCTGGCTTCCAAAGCCCCCAGTTATGACATAAATAACTCTGGAAAGGGTCACACAATAAGCTAGCAGTTTAGAAGGCTTCATTTTACTATCATGTTCATTTTATTCCATATTTCTAAAAATTAATGTAATAGTTTTTCTAATTAAATCCTACCTAGAACTCCAATATATAAAACTACAGTGACTCTGGCTGAAGCTGGATGGAAGCCTGAGGCTTACCTACTTGGCTTTCTCTTCAATCTGATGAAATCCAGAAAAACAATAGTCAATTTCATGTTTTTAATGAAGTTTAAATTAAACATGTGCAAGTCCCCATCAGTAACACTGGAGAACCTTAGAGTTCCTCAATATACAGTTTGAATAAAAAAAATACTGGACAATTAGGTATCATGTGCTCCTCCACATAATGCTATAGGAAGGATATAGGACCACTATGAAGTACCTCTAAACGAAGACAACAACAAAAGTGAATTTAATCAAGCCTCTAGGTGTAAAGTATCTGTTAGTGGGAAATAAGGAGATAAAGAAACAACTTGAATTTCACCATGTGGGAAAAAATAGTTAGCCAAATACAGAATGAGGGAAATCCTATAGGATGAATGACATGATTTGTCCAACAAATAAATAATCTGGAAAGGGAAACTATTATACTAGATCTTTAAAGATTTACAACAATAACCAAAGACAATTCAATTTAAAAATGGACAAAGGGCTTGAAAAGACATTTCTCCAAAAAAGATATACAAGTGGCCTAGAAGCACAAGTCATTAGTTACTAGGGAAATGAAAATCAAACCCACAATGAGATACCACTTCACATCCACTAGGAAGGCTACAGCTTTGGTGTGTTTTTTTAAGGTAGAAAATAACAAGTGTTGGCAAGATGTGGAGAAACTTGTACTCTCATACATTGCTGGTGGAAATGTACAGCGGTGCAGTTCCTGTGGAATGAGTTTGGCAGCTAATCATAAATTTGCTGTGACCCAGCAATCCTTCCAGGTATATGCTCAAAAGAATTGAAAACTGGTACTCAAACAAATATACACACAAGCATGTTTACAGCAGCATTGTTCAAAATAGCTAAAGATGAAAACATTCCAAATGCCCAACAAAAAATGAATGGACAAACACATTGTAGTATATACACACAATGAAATATTATTTGGCCATAAAAAGGAACAAAATACTGATACACAGCACAACATGGATGAATCCTGAAAACATTACGCTCAGGGAGAATAAAGCCACACACAAAAGGTCATATGCTGTATGATTCCATTCTACAGAATATTCAGGACTGGTAGATCTGTAGTAATAGAAAGCAGATTGGTGGTTGCCACATGCTGGTGGGAGGCAGGAAAGGAGAGCCACTGTTTAAGGGGGTTCTAGGGATAATGAAATGTTTTAGAACTAGATAGACATGGTGGTTGCACAGGATTGTGACTGCACAGGTTTGTGATTGTGATTTGTTCCCTTTAAAATGATTAATCTGGGGCATGTTCCCCATGATCCAGTGGGCTAAGGCTCTGTGTTCCCAATGCATGGGGCCTGGGTTTGATCTCTGGTCTGGGAACTAGATCCCATATGCTGCACCTAAGAGTTTACATGCCACAACTTAAAATCCCATACGCCGCAACTAAGACTCAGTGCAGCCAAATAAGTAAATTAAAAAATAAATATTTAAAAAAGTAAAATGATTAATTTTATGTTATATTTTACCTCAATAAAGACAGATCATTGTTAAACACTTGGGAAATATATACCAACCAGCTGCAACATACAGACCTTGTTTTGATCCAAAGTCAAACAAATTAATTATGAAAATATATTTTTGAGGAAATTGGTGAACCTTAAACATGAATTGAGTGTTAGATAATATTAAGGAATCATTATTAATTTGTTTGCGAATTAACAGTACATCGATTGTGTCTTTAGAAATTCCTTCTTAGGCAGAGATTCATTCTAAAGGTGAAATATGATGTCTGGGATGTGCTTTAAAATACTCCCCCCAAAAAATGTTAAAAAGGGGAATAGTTGAAATAAGACTGGCAAAATGCTGACAACTGATGAGACCAAGTAATGGGGGCATAGGCGCTATTGCTATTTTCATGTATATTTGAGATCTTCTATAATGAAACATTTTTAATTTGGTATAGAAACCATAGATTTATTTGATACCATCCAGAAAAACATCTATTTCTGCTTTATTGACTATGCCAAAGCCTTTGACTGTGTGGATCACAATAAACTGTGGAAAATTCTGAAAGAGATGGGAATCCCAGACCACCTGACCTGCCTCTTGAGAAATCTGTAT
>SJYV01037193.1:1271152-1300755 GCA_006410875.1 Neotragus pygmaeus | reverse complement strand
CTTCCAAGGAGTAAGCGTCTTTTAATTTCATGGCTGCATATTCACCATCTGCAGTGATTGGGGGCAGGAGGAGAAGGGGAGGACCGAGGATGAGATGGCTGGATGGCATCACTGACTCAATGGACGTGAGTCTGAGTGAACTCTGGGAGTTGGTGATGGACAGGGAGGCCTGGCGTGCTGCAATTCACGGGGTCGCAGAGTCGGACACAACTGAGCAAATGAACTGAACTGAACTGATGGATGACCCGTGTCGAAGTTTGACAGAAAACAAAACTCTGTAAAGCAATTATCCTTCAATAAAAAAATAAATAAAACACATACAATTTAAAAAAAAAGATTACTAATGGAGGTATACTAACCCATATACCTTACAACTTTGCAGGGGCTAGGTCCTTTAGGAGGAAAAAGAAAGTGAAGTGAAGTGAAGTCGCTCAGTCGTGTCTGACTCTTTGCGATCCCATGGACTGTAGTCTACCAGGCTTCACTATCCATGGGATTTTCCAGGCAAGAGTACTGGAGTGGGTTGCCATTTCCTTCTCCAGGGGATCTTCCTGAGTCAGGGATCGAACCCAGGTCTCCTGCATTGCAGGCAGACGCTTTACCCTCTGAGCCACCAGGGAAAAAGAAAACTGTCTTCTAAGTTACCACAGCCTCGCACTGGCTGAACTTTCAAGGCCTACAGTCACAGGGGGCCTGGACATGGTGTAAAGAATGCTCAGTGTGTCCCTTCCAAGGGCAGAAGAAGCGGCCTCCTCATTTTGATTATCAGTGACCAAAATTTATTGGCATCACCCATGCATAAAGTACTGTGGCTATCAATAGCTCCAAGTTAAATCTCTGCCTTAAACAGGATCTTGCCAATAGTTGTCAACACATCTAAGTAGCCCTTACAGAACTTCGTGACCCGGAGGTGGAGGGGACCTGAGAAATCACAGATCTCTCTTAATCTGGTGAAGTCACAATGGATCTTGGCAGTGTTGAGTGCACTGGTATACTACCAGCTGACAGGTATACATCTGTCGCTAGCTATGTAAGTCTCTAGTTGTTGACTTCAAACACCTTATTTGTAGAATGAGAATTTGAATGGTTTCTCTTGTCCCTTTTATCTCTATAAAGCATTCACTTCATTCATTCAATGAATATCTATTTTATGAATAAACACAGAATCTCTAGAAAATTTTCCTTCATCAAAGCTATTGTCCTCTAAACTTCACGAGTTGAGAATTAAACAAGGCTTCTCCTCTAAACAGGAAAAGTGCAGCAAATATCTTTATCCATAATCATGGGTGCCTCATAGGTAGGTTCCTACTACTAAAGAAGGAAATAGCTGTATTTTGCAGTCACTGAAGGGCAAGAAGTTCTTCCTGAATTCCTTTCCTTTCCTTTTACTAAAAAAAAAAAAATCTTGAAATTTTACCACCCAGAGAAACCTCTTTATATTTTTCTAGATGTCTTTTCAGGCATCATTTATAGCTGTTACATAGTATGCTTTTGTATGGATTCATTATAGTTTACCTAACAATTCTCTACTTAGGTTGTTCCTATTATAAAAATATTGGGAGGAACATCCTTGTTTCGTTGTTCAAGAAAATCCTAGAATGGAATNTGTCTTTTCAGGCATCATTTATAGTGGTTACATAGTATGCTTTTGTATGGATTCATTATAGTTTACCTAACAATTCTCTACTTAGGTTGTTCCTATTATAAAAATATTGGGAGGAACATCCTTGTTTCGTTGTTCAAGAAAATCCTAGAATGGAATTTCTGGGTCAAAGCAAATGCACATTTAAAGTGTTTATAAAAGTGTTTAAACGCCCTCCAGAAAGACTGCAGCAATATTCCCACTAGCACTATATGAAAATGTCTATGTCACGCTATCCTTCCCAAAGTGAGTGTTAGCATTCACTTTAGTCTTTGCCAATCAATCCTTCCTGACATTTTACAGGGTCTTCCATAGTGCTGTGTTTGCATTTCTATACCTGAGAGGTGCTATAATGCTGTTGTAAGTTTAGCCAGAGGTGGCACCTTCTTCCCTCCACTTCTGAAGGAAAAGGAATCTATCCCAAGAATTTGAACCCCCTAGTTCTCAGAGCAACAGTCAGAGTCTGCAGGCTGACACAGCTTCTCCTTTTCTTTGTCCTACTGGTATAGTGAACTACATCCCATTCTAACACCATGCTCCCTGCTCCAGGAATATTCATCCAGATTCCCTATTTAATCACAAGCAACTAAAAGTTAATTCATCACAGCTCTTGTTTAGACTATATAAAATAAAGCATACTCAATTGCTTTGCAGAATTGCACCCCCATTCTGCAAACGAACAACTGACTTTTTGGTATAATGTGAGCTTTACTAAAGCAACCATGACTGACAGAGCAGATTCAGTTTGATTTGGATTCCTTTCCATTATGATTTCCTGCTAGCCCCCTTACTTATGTTAGCCAAACACAGAGAAAACACCACACCATAGGCAACTCTGTCCATTTTTCTTTCTTTAAAGGTTAGTTTTTTTTTAATTTAAATTTATTTATTCTAATTGGAGGCTAATTACTGTACAATATTGTATTGGTTTTACCATACATCAACATGAATCCGCCACAGGTGTACATGTGTTCCCCATCCTGAACTCTCCTCCCACCTCCCACCCCATACCATCCCTCTGGGTCATCCCAGTGCACCAGCCCCAAGCATCCTATATCATGCATCAAACCTGGACTGGTGATTCGTTTCTTATATGATATTATACATGTTTCAATGCCATTCTCCCAAATCATCCCACCCTCTCCCTCTCCCACAGAGTCCAAAAGACTGTTCTATACATCTGTGTCTCTTTTGCTGTCTCATTAAAGGTTAGTTTTAATAGGCGTTGGCAAGGGCCTGTCAAATTGCTAGGGATTTTTTTTCTAGAAAATTAAATATGTAACTGATTTATTCTTCTGGCCAATCTTTCCTTCCATATCCCCACCTTCATGACATAATTTCAGTCATGAGGTTATAAAAACATGTGGAGAAAGGTTATGAGAGTCAGTAAGGTTTAGAGTATGCTGTCTGCCAGCCTAAACTGCCTTTATGAATGCGTAAAAATTCCTATTCCCGTTTTCACTGCAGAGAATAGGCTGTTATATATTGGTCTCGGCTGCATTCTGCAATCAGCTCTCTATCTTCCAGGCCTCTTTCCCTCTGCACAAACCTCTCTCAAATAAACCACTGGTCCAGGTAGTGTTTCTAGCCAATACACTGATAGAAGAAATGAGGGTGTTTTATTCCCTCTGAAGAGGATACGGTATGAAAGGCAGTCCTTTTAGAAGGGTCACAGAGGGCTATGGATTTTTGCTGGTTGTAAATCAAGCTGTTGATAAAAAACAATGTGCTTTCCAGGAAAGAGTGATTTGAAGTGGCCCTGACCCAGGACATGGTGAATATACAGCACATGAAATAAGATGAGATGGTCACCTAGGCTACAGCCGGTGGCTCTAGTCACTTTTAAAAGTTGTACATTAAAGACACTAGGGAGTACTTAAAATTATAATCTTTTAGAAGTACTTTTGCTGGGTGCAAAGGGTAGTTGTTGGAATCCATGGCCATCAGAGGACTCCCCTCCCACTTCACTTTGAATTCACTCATACCGTCTCTTCCCCCAAAAAGGAAGGACCAGATGATGTAGGGTAGTGTTACCCAACTTTTTTGAACACATGCCTTATTTAGATAAATATAAAAATCACACACATAGTCCCACTTAGAAATCATTATCTTCTATGTACCCCCACCAGCCTGGGAGATTTTACCTAGTTTTACTTGTAGCTGTTTTCATTATGAAAATAATAAGAGAGTATTCTTATTTGCCTTCAAATATTGAAAATGACTTTTTTTTAACTATACCATTCTTCCCATGGTCATCCTAGAGAATCAGTTCAGGTCAGTCGCTCAGTCGTGTCCAACTCTTTGCAACCCCATGAATCGCAGCACACCAGGCCTCCCTGTTCATCACCATCTCTCGGAGTTCACTCAGACTCGCGTCCATCGAGTCAGTGATGCCATCCAACCATCTCATCCTAGGTCGTCCCCCTCTCCTCCTCCCCCCAATCCCTCCCAGCATCAGAGTCTTTTCCAGTGAGTCAACTCTTCGCATGAGGTGGCCAAAGTACTGGAGTTTCAGCTTCAGCATCATTCCTTCCAAAGAAATCCCAAGGTTGATCTCCTTCACAATGGACTGGTTGGATCTCCTTGCAGTCCAAGGGACTCTCAAGAGTCTTCTCCAACACCANCAGTAAAGCAGAAATAGATGATTTTCTGGAACTCTTTTGCTTTCTCAGTGATGCAGCAGATGTTGGCAATTTGCTCTCTGGTTCCTCTGCCTTTTCTAAAGCCAGTTTGAACATCTAGAAGTTTACGGTTCACATCGTGCTAAAGCCTGGCTTGGAGAATTTTGAGCATTACTTTACTAGTGTGTGAGATGAGTGCAATTGTGCAGTAGTTTGAGCATTTTTTGGCATTGCCTTTCTTTAGGATTAGAATGAAAACTGACCTTTTCCAGTCCTGTGACCACTCTGAGTTTTCCAAATTTGCTAGCATATTCAATGAAGCACTTTCACAGCATCATCTTTCAGGATTTAAAGTAGCTTAACTGGAATTTCATCACCTCCACTAGCCTTGTTCGTAGAGATGCTTTCTAAGGCCCACTTGACTTCACATTCCAGGATGTCTGGCTCTAGGTGAGGGATCAAACCATCATGATTATCTGGGTCCTGAAGATCCTTTTGTACAGTTTTTCTGTGTATTTTTGCCACCTCTTCTTAAAATCTCCTGCTTCTGTTATGTCCATTCCATTTCTGTCTTTTATCGAGCCCATCTTTGCATGAAATGTTCCCTTGGTGGATCTAATTTTCTTGAAGAGATCTCTAGTCTTTCCTATTCTGTTGTTTTCCTCTATTTCTTTGCATCGATTCCTGAGAAAGGCTTTCTTATCTCTTCTTGCTATTCTTTGGAACTCTGCATTCAGATGCTTATATCTTTCCTTTTCTCCTTTGCTTTTCACTTCTCTTCACAGCTATTTGTAAGGCCTCCTCAGACAGCCATTTTGCTTTTTTACATTTCTTTTCCTTGGGAATGGTCTTGATCCCTGTCTCCTGTACAATGTCATGAACCTCGGTCCATAGTTCATCAGGCACTCTGTCTATCAGATCTAGGCCCTTAAATCTATTTCTCACTTTCACTGTATAACCATAAGGGATTTGATTTAGGTCATACCTGAATGGTCTAGAGGTTTTCCCCATTTTCTTNTTGATCACTGAAGAAGGCTTTCTTATCTCTTCTTGCTATTCTTTGGAACTCTGCATTCAGATGTTTATATCTTTCCTTTTCTCCTTTGCTTTTCACCTCTCTTCTTTTCACAGCTATTTGTAAGGCCTCCCCAGACAGCCATTTTGCCTTTTTGCTTTTCTTTTCCATGGGAATGGTCTTGATCCCTGTCTCCTGTACAATGTCACGAACCTCATTCCATAGTTCATCAGGCACTCTGTCTATCAGATCTAGGCCCTTAAATCTATTTCTCACTTCCACTGTATAATCATAAGGGATTTGATTTAGGTCATACCTGAATGGTCTAGCGGTTTTCCCTACTTTCTTCAATTTAAGTCTGAATTTGGCAATAAGCAGTTCATGATCTGAGCCACAGTCAGCTCCTGCTCTTGTTTTCGTTGGCTGTATAGAGCTTCTCCAAAGTACCATATTCCTAACACTTACCAGACTAGACCTCTTTCCTCACACCACTCTTGTGATTAAGATCCTAGCCAAAGACGCTATTTAGTCTTTGACACTTTAGTGTGAGTCTACATCACTCTGTTGCTTCTCTGGAGACGTGTGCAGATTAAGGCTATCTCTAATGGGATAGAGATAATCCTTAATTAAGGCCTCTGATGGGAGGACAAACATTCAAAGTTGGCTCTCAAAACTCCCAGACCCAGCAGAATCCAGAATCCACACAAACCTACTGAATCAGCTTCTCCAGGGGGAGTGGTCTGGCTTTATTATTGGAAAGTTTTTCCAGGAGCCTCTGACTGATGTCCAGATTTATAACTAATCAGTCAACACTGCAGAAGACATTTGTCTTTCTTGGTTACTCCAAAACTTTTTTTTTTTTAACATTCTCATCATATTTGAATAGTTCTATATATTGTGAATTCCATTTTCCTACTGCTGCTGCTGCTGCTAAATTGCTTCAGTCGTGTCCGACTCTGTGCGCCCCATAGACGGCAGCCCATTAGACTCCCCCGTCTCCAACCATTTTCCTAGATTCCGTTGCTGCTATTTGTGGGCATGTGACAGGTTCTATCTTTCAAATGCACCTGTGTGAGTTTGATTCAGAAAGAGCTGCCTAAGGCCAGGCACTGAAAAGACATTTTTGCTTCCACAAGTGTCCTCCTGGGATTGTCAGAGGTGCTGCAGCCTGCAGATTATGGAAGAAGCCATGCCCTTCCAAGATCTGTGATGGAAAAAGCTCCCTAACCAGGCAAATTCAGCAGTGTGGTTCCAAGTATTATTTCTAGGTGGTCAGTCTAGAGTACTGATTCTCAGTCTTGATTATGCATTAGAATCACTTGAGGAGATTTTTTTTTTTAATTAACACCTGGATTCTACTCTAGACAGTCTGATATATGGTACAGGGTATAATATGGGCATTAGCTCCCAGGTGATTAAATGTGCCGCCAAGTTTAAGAACCTCTGACCTTAAGCCTCTGCCTCTTTTTTTCCTTCCAACAAAGATTTAATAAATACCTTCCTAATTAAAATAGCTAAAATGCATTCTACAGTCGACAACTAAGAAGCCTAACGAGTAGAAATTCCTAAGATCCCTTCCAATTCTGAAAATATCAAATTTTATGGTGTTCTGTCTTTTTAAATTGTTTGGAAGGATACCAGTACAATTCAATGGAGAAAAATAGCTTCTTCAACAAGTGGTGCTGAGACAACTGAATAGTCACATTCAAAAGAATGAAGTTGGAACCCTACCTCACATCATATACAAAGATTGACTCAGAGTGAACCAAGCACCTAAATGTGAGAACTAAGAGTATAAAACTCTTAGAAGAAAAAATAAATATAAATCTTTTTTTAGTTGAAGTATAGTTAGTTTATAATGTTGTGCTAGTTTGAATATACAGCAAGTTGATTCAGTTATATATATATTTTTCAGATTATCATCTATCATAGGTTATATAAGATATTGAATATTTTTCCTTGTATTATACAGTAAATCTTTATTGCTTACTTATTTTATATATAGCAGTGTGCTTCTGTTAATCCCATATTCCTAATTTATCCCTCCCCACCTCCCTTTCCCCTTTGGCAAGTTTGTTTTCTGTCTGCAAGTCTATTTCCGTTTTGTAGATAACTTCATTGGTACCGTTTTTTAGATTCCACATATAAGTGATAAAATATTTGTCTTTTTTTGCTTGACTTACTTCACTTAGTATGATACTCTGTAGGGGTCATCCCTGTTGCTCAAAATGGCAATATTTTATTTACTCTTTTTTATGCCTGAGTAACTTATATTGTGTGATATATATATATATATATATGTATATATATATGCTACATCTTCTAGGTTGCTTCTGTGTCTTGGCTATTGTAAATAGTGCAGCTATGAATATTGGGGTACATATATCTTTTCAAATTAGAGTTTTTTTCTTTTCCAGATATATGTCTAGGAGTGGCATTGCTGGATTGTATGGCTCTATTTTTAGTTTTTAAAGGCGCCTCCATAACCTTCCATGGTGGCTGCACCAATTTACATTTCCACCAACAATGTGAAAGGGTTCCTTTTTCTCCACACCTTCTCCAGCATTTATTATTTTAGACTTTTTGATGATAGTGTGAGGTTATACCTCACTGTGGTTTTAATTTGTATTTCTCTAACGATTAGTGATGTTGAACATCTTTTCATATGCCTGTTGGCCATCTGTGTGTCTTCTTTGGAGAAAAGTCTGTTTAGGTCTTCCACTCATTTTTTGTATTGGGTTGTTTGGTTTTTTGATACTGAGTTGTATGAGCTGTTTGTATATTTTGGAAATTAACCCCTTGTCTTTCCCACTGTTTGCAAATATTTTCTCCCATTCTGTAGGTTGTCTTTTTGTTTGTTGATGACTTCTTTTGCTATGCAGAAACTTTTAAGTTTGATTAGGTCCCATTTCTTTTGCTTTTATTTCTTTGGTTTTAGGAGACTGATTTAACATAATGTTGTTGTGGTTTATGTTAGAGAATGTTTTGCCTATGCTTTCTTCTAGGAATTTTATGACATCATGTTTTATATTAGGTCATTAAACCATTTTGAGTTTACTTTTGTAAATGGTGAGGGAATGTTTTACTTTCATTAATTTACACGAGGCTGTCCAGCTTTCCCAGCACCACTTACTGAGAAAACTGTCTTTTCTCCATTGTCTATTCTTGCCTCTTTCATCAAAGATTAACTGACCATAAGTGTATGGGGTTTACCTCTGCGACCTCTAAAGTAGACAGAAATCTTCATTACCTTGGATTTGTCACTGATTTCTTTCACATGACACCAAAAACAAAATAAATAAGAGAAAAAAAACAGATCGATGGGATATCATCAAAATTTAAAACTTGTGTCTTAATAAAGGAAGTCATCAAGGGAGTAAAAAGACAACTGAAAAAATGGAAAACAATTTTTGCAAATCAGATAGCTGATAAGTAAGTTATCTCTAGATATATACTCTTACAAAAAACAAACAAAAAGAACTCTTGCAACTCAGTAATAAAAATCAAATAACCTAATTAAAAATGAGTAAAGGATCTGAAAAGACATTTCTCCAAAGAATATATAAAAATGGCCAATAGCACATAAGAGAATGTTTAATATCATAAGTCATTCAGTTCAGTTCAGTTCACTCAGTCGTGTCCGACTCTTTGCGACCCCATGAATCACAGCACGCCAGGCCNTCTAATGAGTCAGCTTTTCACATCAGGTGGTCAAACTATTGGAGCTTCAACCTCAGCATCAGTCCTTCCAATGCAAATCAAAGGATTGATTTCCTTTAGGATTGACTGGTGTGATCTCCTTGCAGTCCAAGGGACTCTCAAGAGTCTTCTCCAACACCACAGCTCAAAATTCTTCAGCATTCAGCCTTCTTCATGGTTCAACTCACACATCCATGGAACCTTAGGAATTGCTTTAAAAATGTTTTAGTAAGTTAAAATTAAAAGGACCACCCTGCCACCCAGGTATCATATTACATTGGAATTAGCTGTGAGCAAGTTATTTCACTTTAAATAAGATTGATTTTGCTAAATGATGAACACCATCCCTTCTAACATTCTTTGATCTAGTAAATGTATCCCTTTGTTTCTGATCCCTCTTTCCTGAAGTGGAAGAGAGGTTGAGATGGGGTATATGGACCCACAAACATTGGGGAGAAACACAGGAGTGACACAGGAGGTCAATAGTCAAGCCAGGCTGGAGTGGCTTACCTGAAGAGAGTCTTCATAGCCATGGACAACTGATGAAGCCAAAGTCTGCAGGAGCCAAAGTCTACAGATGGATGAAGGTCAGAGGATTTGGGTATGCGATGGCCATGAGTAGTGGAGTCAGCACAAAATGAGAAGTGATATGGGGAAATACCAAGTAGATAGGCTTTGGCCTGAATGTCTATGCCCTGTTTTTGTAGGTAGTCATTTCCACTAACGGGGGCCAGGATGGAACAGGGCTTTCTGAGGTCTAATCTTGGCTGCCTTGGCTGCATCCGAGGATTTATTGAGTACCTAGAGGCTGATGAAAAGTAATTGCAGTTTTGGACTGTGAATTTTAAATCATTATATCTAGGCTCAAATACATATTTATTAATCAAAATAGGAACCATTACAATCAACACATTTTTGCCAATGAGAAATGTTTGTTTATTCTGTAGCATAAAAATCCATGTTTGGGGATTCAATGAACCCTTAAAAAGTATCTTCTGCCTCCTGATGGTTGTGAAAGCATTTTTCCTGAAAAAAGTTGTAGAGATACTTGAAGAAGTAGTAGTTGGTTGGTGAGAAGTCAGGTGAATACGGCAGATGAGGCAAAACTTCATAGTCCAATTTGTTCAACTCTCAAAGCGTTGGTTGTTTAATGCGATCAGACATTGTTGTGGAGCAGAACTGGGCCCATTCTGTTGACCAATGCAGGCTGCAGTTGTTGCATTTTTTGGTGCATCTCATCAATTTGCTGAGCATACTTTCCCAGATGTAAAGATTTTGCCAGGATTCAGAAAGCTGTAGTGGAACACACTGGCAGCAGCCCACCAAACAGTGACCATGACCACTTTTGGGTGCAAGTTTGGCTTTGGGAAGTGCTTTGGAGCTTCTTATCAGTCCAACAACTGAGCTGTCAAATAAAATCCACTTTTCGTCGCATGTCACAATCTGATCAAGAAATGGTTTGTTGTTGTTGCGTAGAATAAGAGAAGATGATACTTCAAAATGACAATTTTTACATTTGCAGTCAGTTCATAAGGCACCCACTTGTTGAGCTTTTTCACCTTTCAAATGCCGAAAGACCATAGAATGGTCGACATTGAGTTCTTTAGCAACTTCTCTTGCGGTCGAGAGGATCACTTCAGATGATCCTCTCAGTTGGTCATTGTCGACGTGGATGCCCAGCCACTGTGCTCCTCACCTTCAGGGCTCTCATCTGCTTTGCAGAACTTCTTGAACCGCCACTGCACCATGTGTTCATTAGCAGTTCCTGGGCCAGGTGCGTTGCTGATGTTGCAATTTGTCTCCACTGTTTTATGTCCCATTTTGAACCTGAATAAGAAAATCACTCTCTAACATTATTTCCCTAATCTAAAAGACATATAAAATAAACAGAAAGTAATGTCATTAGCAAGAAACATAAAATGAGAAATGCACATTAAAATGATGTATAACATAGCCACATTTATTTAAGAATGTATTCCAATATCAAATAGCAAGTTTCAACAACGTAAAACCACAATTACTTTTGCACCAACCTTATACTCTCTGATTTCCCGTCCCCAACTCCCATCCCCAGAGAAGCAACATTCTGCCAGACTGATGGACTTGGAGACATTCTCCCATTGTCTCAACTAGCTGTTTCTGAATAAAGGATCTACATTTCTAGTTATCAAAGGGAACAATGGGTAATGCCATTTAAAGAAAGGGAGAGGGTAATATGTGTTTGTGAAACCAAGGAGCCAGGCACCATTCTGTCAGGAGTGCGAATTTCTGGGTCTTCATAGAGGTGAGGGTGTCAGGATGTACAGGATGTCACACTGTACCCTGCCCTTTCCATTCTCCAGCTGTAGAGAGCACTGTCACTTAGGAAGATGAGTTTTTATTATAAGGATTGTTTGCCTATTTCAAACTATTTTTTCCCTCTTGGCTCTGATTTCTCATTCTTTGACTTTTAAAATCAACTTTAAAGAACACTTTTTGAAAAGTCAGGCTGTTGTTAACTTTTTACTATTACAAACATGATCATGACAAACAGCTTTATACATACATCTTTGTATATTTGTTCAATTATTTCCTGAGGATAAATTCCTAGAAGTAAAATTGCTGAATCAAAAAAAGTGGATGCTTGGGAGGAATTTAGTAAAATTTGCTAAATTACCCTCCAGAAATATAACAAAATACATGTCATTAACTGATTATGACAGTATCCTTTTTCTGTATGCAATAAACATTTTCAAATCTTTGCTAATCTGAAGGTTAAAAATATGTCTCCTTCTTGAATTAATTTCATTTTAAGCTACCAAACATTTTTTTTGTTACTTATGTTTGTTTGCTACTTTAATTTCTTTTTGAGTTTCCTTTTTATGTCCTTTGTCTATTTTTCTTTCACAACACTTAGCTTTATCTTATTTATTAAGCTCAGTCATGTCTGACTCTTTACGATCCCATTGACTATAGCCCACCAGGCTCCTCTGTCCATGGGATTCTCCAGGAAAGAATACTAGAATGGGTTGCCAATTCCTTCTCCAGGGGATTTTCCTGATCCAGGGATAGAACATCGGTCTTCCACATTGCAAGCAGATTCTTTACCATCTGAGCCACCAGGGAAGCCCTTATTTATTAATAAGAGGTCTTTATCTGTTAAGACTATTAACTGTTCGTACACCATTGCAAGTGTTCTCCAGTTTGTCCTTTCTCTCTCTCTCTCTTTTTATTTTTTCTTCTGATTTTCCCCCTGGTCTCTGATTAACAACATTCTCTCTTGTTCCATCCAAGTTATCAAATCTGGCTTGGAAAAAACCAACCCAGAAAATTACAGATCTCATAATGGAATTTCATCATTTGCTGATTCATTTCCTACTGCCACTTCTCCAGGATCTTCCTCTCTTGCTCTGAAAAATATAAGGTCACATCATCAAGCGTCATGGTTATCAGAATAGACCGTAGCACTTCACGGTCCCACCAGCCCCAGCCCAGCAGTGCCCAGTGTCCTGGAAGCTCCCTGAACCTTCCCTGCCCCTTGGCCTTCCATTCTGCCAGACCTTTGTCCTTTGTGAGTTTTTTTTAAAACATAGTGAAAACTTTTACATTTAGAATTAGTCAGCTGGACTCAGTTTAGATGATCCCAGTTTTGTTGGCAACATTCAAAGCATCACAGTCAGGAGCCAGTTGAACCTACGCCTTCTCCTCTCCATCAGACCTGATGAGGGTGTTGTCCTTAGCCATGTCAATGTCACAAAGCTTCTTCACAGCCTGTTTAGTTTGGTGCTTGTTGGCCTTGACAGCCACAGTGAACACCAGTGTGTTTCTGACTCTGTGGTGAGCAGGAACTTGATGATGGCATAGTGGTCAAGCTTCTTTCTCCTAGGGGCATTCTTCAGAGGATATTTGGGCTGCCTCCTGAACCACAGTGTTTTGAGCCATCAGAAGGTGGGTGATGTCTGGATCTTCTTTTTTTGTTTCTGGCTGTGGACACCTTTCAACACTGCTTTCTTGGTCTCAGAGCCTTTGCTTTGGCTTCAGCTTTGGGAGAGTCACGGGCTTCCTTCTTTATCTTTGGTGCCATCTTTGTGAAAAGGCCTGTCCTTTGTGTTTATCATTGTTTTGGGCATTCACTTTGCTTTGTCTTTCTTAATCATACAAAGTTTTTCTATTATTATTATTATTATCATTTGTGGCACTGTTGTGCAGCTTTTGGAATCTTAGTTCCCTGACCAGTGATCGAAACTGCACCCGGGCAGTGAAAGCACCAAGTCCTAACCACTGGAACACTGGGGAATTCCCAAAATTTTATTATTTTTGTTTAAACAAATCTATCTGATACTTGCCTTTAGAAGAAAAATCTCTGAAAGAAGCCAGAGGGGGAAAAACCACCTTAATTATAGGGAACAAAGATATGAATTACATCAGACTTCTCTTTAGAAACCATGCAAGCAAGAAGAGATTAGAGTGAAATATTTAGTGTTGAACAAAAAAGGCTACCAAACTATATAGCTGTATCCAGTTAAAAAGTGGAGGAGAAATAAAGACTTTTTCAGGCAAACAAAAGCAAAGGAACTTGTCACCCGTCACCCTGCCCTTATGAGAAATAGTAAAAGACTCTTCCAAGAGAAGAATGTATAGATCATATATCTGCTGCTGCTGCTGCTAAGTCACTTCAGTCGTGTCCAACTCTGTGTGACCCTATAGATGTCTAGCAGCCCACCAGGCTCCCCAGTACCTGGGGTTCTCCAGGCAAGAACGCTGGAGTGGGTTGTCATTTCCTGCTCTAATGCATGAAAGTGAAAAGTGAAAGTGAAGTCATTCAGTCATGTCCGACTCTTAGCGATCCCATGGACTGCAGGCTACCAGGCTCCTCCATCCATAGCATTTTCCAGGCAAGAGTACTGGAATGGGTGGGGTGCCATTGCCTTCTCCAGATCAAATATCTAGACCTGTAGAAAATACATATTAGAAACTCAGTCAACATCTAAAGAAAGAGGAACATTAGAGAGAAGAAACAAATGAAAGTAAAATAAAACTTTATATTTTTGTTATTCTTAATTGATCTAATAAATAACTGCTTGTCCAAAAATAACCATAGCAATAATGTATTGGTTGATTATAGCTTATGAATAAGTGAAATGAATGACAGCAATGTTACAAGGAATAAGAGGGGAAATTGGGAATCCTCTGTTCTAAGGTACATGTCCTACCTATCAGCAGTATAAATAGACTTACATTAGTTGTAAAGAAGTATAATCAATGGGCCAAGAGAAAATGGAATAATATAAAATGCTCAATTAAAAACAGAGAAGGCAGGATGGGAGGAAGCAGGGCTGTGTGAGGTCGCTTCACTTCCTGTGTGCAGGGTGGCTTCCTGCGCTCCCACCCTTATTCTCTTGTGTGAATAAGAGAAGACTGCCACCCTTGGGTGTCTCACGCAGGCCCCTGGGAGGGTCTGTCCCAGTTGGCTCTGCCTTAGCACTGCAGTCATTCCACCTGGCTGAAATTGACATCTGATGACATGAAGACGCCGACCTACAAACTGGCCAAGAAAGGCCTGCCTCAGAGTGATCCTGAGATGCTCACATGGCATTGTTCTGTGACAGGCAATATCTTGAGAATTCTAAAGTTCAAAGGACTTCCTCTTGATCTTCCTGAGGATCTCTAGCATTGAATTAGGAAACTTGTTGCTGTTCGAGAGTATCTTCAGAAGAATAGAAAGGATAAAGATGCTAAATTCCTTTTGATTCTGATTAAGAACTGCATTCACAGGTTTCCGCAATATTGTAAGACCAAAACAGTCCTTCCCTCACCCCGCCCCCAACTAATTTGGAACTACTAGTCATCCACAGCNGTATCTTCAGAAGAATAGAAAGGATAAAGATGCTAAATTCCTTTTGATTCTGATTAAGAACTGCATTCACAGGTTTCCGCAATATTGTAAGACCAAAACAGTCCTTCCCTCACCCCGCCCCCAACTAATTTGGAACTACTAGTCATCCACAGCCCCTGCTCTGGTTGCACAAATTTGTCTATGTACTCAAGCAATAAAATTATTGTTTAGGAAAAAAAAAAACAGACAAGGCAGAAAAAGAGGGGAAGACAAGAAATAAGGAACAACGCAATGACTAGAAAACAGTTGCAAATATGATAGATATGAATCAATTATATCAATAATCATTTCAAATGTGAAAGGTCTAAACACACCAATTAAAAGACAGAATTTGAGGGAGTGTATAAAAACCATGTTGCTTTTAAGAAGCCTACTTTAAATGTAAAGACACATACAGATTGAAAGTAAAGAGGTAAAGACATACATGGGCTTCCCTTGTGGCTCAACTGATAAAGAATCTGCCTGCAATGGAGGAGACCTGGGTTCGATCCCTGGGTTGGAAGATCCCCTGGAGAAGGGAACAGGTACCCACTCCAGTACTCTGGTCTGGAGAATTCCATGGACTGAATAATCCATGGGGTCGCAAAGAGTTGGACATGACTGATTGACTTACACTTTCACTTTCAGAGACATAAATACCATGGTAACACTAACTTAAAGAACACTGGAGTAGTTGTATTAATTTCAGACAAAGCTGACTTCAGAAAGAGGAAAATTAATATGGTGCTATCACCAATATTAACAATAATATTCTTTTATAAATATCAATAATAGCAAGGAGAATTATTAATGATAAAGGGGTCAAGTCTCCAAGGAAACAACAATCCTGAATGTGTATCTGCTTAACAACAGAGCAACAAGATATATGAAGCAAAAACTGACAAAATGCAAGGAGAAGTAGAGGAAGCCATTATTATAGTTAAAGATATGAACACTCTCTATTAGTAACTGACAAATCCAATCAGAAAATCAGTAAGGATACAGTTGAACTGAACAGCATTATTAATCCACTGGAGTTAACTGACAGTTATAGAATTCTTAATCCAAAAACAGTAGAATACACATTCTTCTCAAGCTTTCATGGGATATTCACCAAGATAGCTCACATTCAGTGCCATAAAACACACATTAACAAATTTAAAAGAATAGAAATCCCACAAAGTATTCTCTCACACCACAATGGAATTAAGCCAAAAATCAATAACAGAAAAATAAATGGAAATCTCAAAATATTTGTAAATTAAACCACATACTACTAAATAACACATCAAAGAATATCTCTAAAAATCCTTAAATATTTTGAACTACAGAAAATATAACTTAACAAAATCTGTGGGATGCAGTGAAAGTAATGGTGTGTATATGTGTGTTAGTCACTCAGTCATGCCCGACTCTTTGTGACCCACAAACAGTAACCCACCAGGCTTCTCTATCCATGGAGTTCTCCAGGCAAGAACACTGGAGTGGATTGCCATTCCCTTCTCTGAGAGCAATGGTAAGAGAGAAATTTACAGCATTGATTTCATATTTTAGAAATGGAGAAAGATTTAAAGATAATAGACTAAGCCTCCAATTTAGGACAAAGAAAGAAAAATAATATAAACCTAAAGCAAGCAAACTATATTAGGGCAGAAATCAATGAAATTGAAGACAGGAAAATAATAAACAAAATCAGTGAAACCAAAAGCTGGTTCTTTGAAAAGATCAATATTTTCCATTGGATCTCCAAAGTAGACATACCAATGGCCAGCAGGCACATGAAAAGATTCTCAACATATCTAATTATTAGAGAAATGTGAATCAAAACTACAATAAGATATGACTCACACCAGTCAGAATGGCCATTATTATGAAGTCTATAAATAATAAATGCTGGAGAGGGTGTGGAGAAAAGGAATTCATCTACATAGTTGGTGGGAATTTAAATTGGTGCAGCCACTATGGGGAACGGTATGGAGGTTTCTTAAAAAACTAAAAATAGAGTTATCATATGATTCTACAATCCCCTGGAGGAGGCCATGGCAATGCACTCCAGTATTCTTGCCTGAAGCATCCCCATGGACAGAGGAGCCTTGCGGGCTACATTCCATGGGGTCACAAAGAGTCGGACATGATTGAGCGAATAAGCACAGCATCTACAGTCTCACTACCAGCCCTATATCTGGAGGACAGTCTAATTTGAAAAGATATATGCACCCCAACATTCATAGCAGCACTATGTACAATAGCCAAGACATGGAAGCAACCTAAGTATCCATCAACAGATGAATGAAGAAGATGTCATATGTGTATGCATACCGCTGCTGCTGCTGCTGATTTGCTTCAGTCATGTCCGACTCTGTGTGACACTATGGACCGCAGTTCGACAGGCTCTTCTGTCAATGGGATTCTCTAGGCAAGAGTACTGAAGAGGGTTGCCATGCCTTCCTCAGGGGATCTTCCCGACCCAGGAATCAAACCCATGTCTCCTGCATTGCAGGCAGATTCCTTACCACTGAGCCACTAGGGAAGCCTGTGTATATGCATACATATACATATACATGTGTGTATCTATATACTGTATTACGTAATATATAAATTAGGACTTTAGGATTAACATAGACACACTAGTATATATAATATAGATAAGCAACAAGGATCTACTGAAGAGCACAGGGAACTACATTCAATGTCTTATAATAAGATTTAATGGAAAGGAATCTGAAAAAGAATATCTATATATTCAATCACATATATAATTGACTCATTTTGGTGTACACCTGAAACTAATATAACATTGTAAATTAACTATATTTCAAATTTTTTAAATGGTTTAACAAATATATTTGCCTTTGGAATATTTCTTTTTTACGTATAACAAACTTACCTATTATAAGTGTACATTTGTATCAGTATTTCCAATAGAATTTGTACATGGTAGAAATATCCTACAATATGCAAAATCCAATCAGTGGCACTAACTACCCCAAATATGGCTAGTGTAATCTAGAAAATTATGTTATGTAAATTTTGCTATTTTACCATTTTAAAGTGTATATTTCACTGGCATTCATTACCTTTACAATGTTACACAACCATCTCTATCAAATTTCAAAACATTTCATCACCCAAAAAGGAAACTCCACACCCGTCAAACAGTAACTTCCCATATCCCCTTCCCCCACCCCTTGGCAATCTGTAATCTGCTTTCTGTTTCTTTGGCTTTGCCTATTCTGGATATCTCATATAAATGGAATGCTGTAATATGTAGATCTTTGCTATCTGATTTCTTTAACTTAGCATAATGTTTTCACGGTTCATCCATGTAGTAAGTAGCTTGTGTAAGTATGCCATTCTTTTTTGCAACTCCATTGATGGTAGCCCACCAGGATCTTCTGTCCATGGACTTCTCCAGGCAAGAATACTAGAATAGGTTGTCATTGCCTTCTCCAGGGGATCTTCCTGACCCAAGGATCCAACTCAGGTCTCTTGCATTGCAGGCAGATTCTTTATCGTCTGAGCCACCAGGGAAGCTCTTTTATAGATATACCACAGTTTGTTTATCTATTCATCGGTTGATGGACATTTGTGTTGTTCTTACCTTTTGGTTAAATAAAGGTATTAAAGATAAATAGTGCTGGTGTGAAAACTCATACCAACTTTTGTTTGAATATCTATCTTCAGTTCTTTGGGGTATACATCTGGAAGTGGAATTGCTCCGACATGGTAATTCTGTTGCTGTTGTTCAGTCCCTAAGTCATGTCTGACTCTTTGTGACCCATGAACTGCAGCACACCAGGCTTCCCTGTCCTTCACTATCTCCCTGAGTTTGTTCAAACTCATGTCCATTGAGTCAGTGATGCCATCCAACCATCTCATTCTCTGTCACCCCCTTCTCCTCTTGCCCTCAATTTTTCCCAGAATCAGGATCTTTTACAGTGAGTCGGCTCTTCACATCAGGTGGCCAAAGTATTTGAACATCACTCCTTCCAATGAATATTCAGGGTTGACTTCCTTTAGGATTGACTGGTTTGATCTCAACGCGGTCCAAGGGACTCTCAAGAGTCTTCTACAGCACTGCAATTTGAAAGCATCGATTCTTCAGCACTGAGCCTTCTTGATGATCCAACTCACATCCGTACATGACTACTGGAAAACCCATAGCTTTGACTATATGGACCTTTGTTGGCAAAGTGATGTCTCTGCTTTCTAATACGCTGTCTTGGTGCTAATTTTATGTTTAACTTTTTGAGAAACTGCCAACATGTTTTTCGCTGCAACTCTACTACTTTACATTCCCATGAGCAATGTATACTGCAAAGTTTCCAATTTCCCTACATCCTCATCAACACTTTTCCTTTTCTTTTCTTTAAATTATAGCCATCCTAGGAGTATGAAGTAGCATCTTACTGCGGTCCTGATTTGCATTTCTCTGATGACTAATGATGTTGAGCATCTCTCATGTGCTTATTGGCCATTTGTATGTCATCTTTGAAGAAATATCTATTTGTTTTTTTTGCCCATTTTGGAATTGGGTTGTTTGTCTTTTTGTTATTGAATTGCAAGAATTCTTTACAAGTTCTGGATATTCCTTATCAAATATATGATTGGAAAATATTTTCTCCCATTTTTTTTTTATTTTTGATGGTGTCCTTTGATTCAAAATATTTTTTATTTTTATGTCAAATTTATCTATTTTTTGGCTGTGCCATGTGGCTTGTGAGATCTTATCTCCCCAACCAGGGATCCAACCCAGACCCTTGGCAGTGAAAGTCCAGAGTCCTAACCACTGGACTGATAGGAAACTCCCTTGTTACTTGTGCTTTTGATGTTATATCTCAAATTCTATTGCTAAATCAAAGATTGTGAAGATTTACTCATAAGGCTTTTTCTAAGTGTTTTATAGTTTTAGCCCTTGCACTTAGGTTTTTGGTTTATTTTGAGTTAACATTTGTGTATGATGTAAAGACGGGAACTAGCTTCACTGTTTTACATGTGTTCCTCCAGTCATCTGAGAACGATTTGCTGACAAAAATCTTTACTTGTTGAATGGTCTTGGCACCATTTAATTAACCACAGACCTATAGGTTTATTTCTGGACACTCAATTCTGTTCCTCTGAATAATACAACTTTAATAAATTTAAATAGCCATATGTGCCTAGTGGCTATCATATTAGAGAACACAAAATTAGATGAGTTTTAGTTAATTGACATAGTTGTGCAACCAACACCACAATCCAGATTTAGAACACTTCCATCATAGGATTTTTTTTTAATTTTATGTTACTTCTTCTTTCCACATGATTTTTAGTTTTGCTCCAATTAAGATTTGACTAGGATCCAGCTTTCAGGTGTGTGTGTGGGTGTGTGTGTGTGTGTGTGTGTGTGTGTGTGTGTGTGTTGTTAGTAGAATTCATAAAATTTTGGATTAACTTGGCTACTTTTCCTTTTGAGTGTTGATTGACATCAGGGCAAAAATAAAATGAGAATTTTGCTTAAGAATGGAGGTCAGATGGAAAAAGGAAATTTAAGAGTAAAGGGCATATCCCGGGAAAGGTGATAGAGAGGACATTTGGAGCACAATGGACACAACTAAGGTCACTTTTCCAGGAACAGGTCTAGAGGAGGGAAGTTCCTCGAAGCCAGATCTCTCCTAGCCAGAGTTCTTTTGGCAAATGTTTAGTCTTTAAGGGATAAAATGTCCAATATTTCATATTTTTCCCTCTGTGACTCTGTTCCATTCTGAGATGGTGAACTGGCTTATGGAGGAGGAATATCACTTACATGATCACATGGCAGTGGAGGCATTATTTTGACCCTTATCATGTCTTCTGACTTCTCATTGGCCTTGGTTGTAAAGTGACTGAATCAGATAGTTTCCTTAGCTAGAGACAACGAAGGGAAAGCAAATCCTGTCTGACTATTGTGGTTGATATGCTAGTGACCGTAACTGGAACTCCATCACCACAACTAAGTGTTCTTGGTCCTAATATTCTCCACCTCTGGATCTCTCTTTATTCCATCCCTCATTCTTTCCTAGTCTGCTGAAGCTCCCAGCTCCTAGCTTTCCCATCTACCACCCCTCCTCCTTGCCTTCCCCCGCTCCACATACTGGCACTGATATATTCTGGCCTTCTTCTCCTAGGGCAGCAACTTTTGGATAGAAGTATGCTTTGCACTTTGTAAAAAATAACATGATCTGAGTTCTTCAGGTTAGCCATTGAAGTGTAAAGTAATTTAGAAGGTCTGTTTTCATAACACCAGGCTTTCACCATAATTTTTCTTTTCTTTTTTTGCTGGAGAAAAAAATAACTGAGCAATGATTTTTTTTAAAGCAGATATCCACCCATCTCCTGAAGCGCTGAAACCTACTGCTACAGTGGATGGTAAGTCCCACGACAGCAAGATTTAGAAAATACAGAAATATGTATGACGATATTATATACATTCACACCCCGTGTTAGACTCTCTTTTCCCCATACGGTTCATAACAGAAAGACCTCATGCACCATTTTTATTTCTATATAGCTCCTAGAATAGTACATGGCACATAAGAAGGATATACAAGTTTCCTGAGTGGATGAATAAATGAATGAGGTACAACTCCATCCTGCTTTAGTTCAGAATGACTAAATTTAGGTAGAAAATTATGCTGCTCATAAAAAACTAAGCACAAATGAGTTTCAGGTCACCTAATTGTTATGATTATTCATGCCACTATTTTCTGAGTCCAGAATTAACTGTTTCATCTAGTTATCGATCAATGTTACATAAAGCTAATGCAAATACAAATAATTCTTCAATCTCTGCCCTCTCCAAGGGGAACTACTATACATATAATTCAAATGATCAGATAAATGTGTACCTGATGTGTGGACGTTTTTAGGTTGAAGAATTTCTGGACAAAAGGTTAATTTTAACTAAACAGACTTGGTCTTACATATTACATATTTTCATTAACACTGTTGCTGCCCAGAGAAAAATTTCCCTCTGTTGAGTTGCTATGAGAATTCAGAATTTTTTTTACTCTGAAAGTAATATGAAAAATTGAAAATTAACAAGAATTTTTATTAGAGGTTTTGGTGAGTGGGTGGTAGATGTATGCATATTTGGAGAAACATTTTTTCCTACATCAGAAAGGTAGAGAGATTTGGAGGCCTGAGATGGGGAAGACCTGGAATTGAGGAAGCCAGAAACCAACCTGTTTAGGTACCAGCTTGTCTAGGTGCTACCCAAGGAAGGACAACCACAAAAATGAAAACTTGTCTGGCTTGAGAGAAGGAAGAGATGAGGGATGAATTAGCCATGGTTCTCCAGAAAATCAGAACCAATAGGAGATATACAAAGAGACAGGAGGAATTGCCTCACACAATCATGGAGGCTGAGAAGTCCTATTTGCCATCTGTAAGCTTGGAGACCCAGAAAGCTGGTGACATAGTTCCAATCCAAGTCAAAAGGCCTGAAAACAGGGAGAAGAGATGGTATACCTTTTAGTACAGTTCTAAGGGGCTTCCCTGGTGGCTCAGTTGGTAAAGAATTTGCCTGCAGTGCAAGAGTTCAGTTCAGTTCAGTCGCTCAGTCGTGTCCGACTCTTTGCGACCCCATGAATCGCAGCACGCCAGGCCTCCCTGTCCATCACCAACTCCCAGAGTTCACTCAGACTCATGTCCATCGAGTCAGTGATGCCATCCAGCCATCTCATCCTCTGTCGTCCCCTTCTCCTCCTGCCCCCAATCCCTCCCAGCATCAGAGTCTTTTCCAATGAGTCAACTCTTCGCATGAGGTGGCCAAAGTACTGGAGCATCATTCCTTCCAAAGAAATCCCAGGGCTGATCTCCTTCAGAATGGACTGGTTGGATCTCCTTGCAGTCCAAGGGTCTCTCAAGAGTCTTCTCCAGCACCACAGTTCAAAAGAGAGCCGGGTTTAATTCCTGGGTCAGGAAGATCCTGGAGAAGGGCATGGCAGCTGACTCTAGTATTATTCTTGCCTGGAAAATCCTGTAGACAGAGGAGCCTGGCAGGCTGTGGTCCATAGGGTTGCAAAGAGTCAGACACGACTGAAGCAACTGAACACACACACCCACAATTCCAAGACCGGAACCAGAGAGCCAATGGAGTGAGTTTCAGTCCGAGGGCAGGAGACTGCTGCTATCCAACTCAAGTAGTCAAGCAGTCAGGCTACTGCTGCTGCTAAGTCGTTTACATCTCCTGCACTGACAGCCATGCTCTTTACCACTAGCACCACCCGAGAAGCCCAAGTAGTCAGGCATAGAGGGCAAAGTCTCACTTCCTTCACCATTTTTTGTTCTATTCAGACTCTCAACAGATTGTGTAATTGGGAAAGGGAATCTGCTATGGATTCAAATGCTCATTTCTTCTGGAAACACCCTCACAGACACACCTAGAAATAATGTTAACTGGGTATCTGGACATCCCATGACCCAGTTAAGTTGACATATAAAATTAGCCATCACAAGGCACACTTAAAGGGAATATATAAAGGCCTATGAACTGCACAGTGTAAAACTGTCCTCTTTCTTATAAAATCTTGAGTAAAAATCAACACTTGGTCTTAATGGAATCCTAGGGAACAAAAGGGATATCGAGTCCTATTTAGGAGAAGGTTCAAGGCTATGGCAGAACCATAGTCATAAGTACTAACATGGAAAAATTATTTAAAGAAGAAAATATAAATGCCTTGTAATTCTACTTTATAGGAATGACTTCTGTTTACCTTGTGGTATTTTTTCCCCTTCTTTTGCATATGTATGTATATATATACGTATGTGAGTATACAGGTGGCATTAGTGTTAAAGAATTTGCCTGCTAATGCAGGAGACACAGGAGACTTAGATTCAATCCCTGGGTCCGGAAGATCCCCTGAAATAGGAAATGACAACCCACTCCAGTAACCTTACCTGGAAAATTCCATGGAAAGAGGAGCCTGGAGGGCTACAGTTGATGAGGTCACAGAGAGTCAGACACAACTGAGCACACTCGTATACATATGCAATAATATTGGGACTGTATTGCATGGTATATCCTACACTTTTTTGCTCATTATCAGTCAGTCATGTCCGATTCTGTGACCCCCATTGACTGCAGCACGCCAGACTTTCCTGTCCATCACTAACTCCTGGAATATGCTCAAACTCATGTCCATTGAGTCAGTAATGCCATCCAGCCATCTCATCCTCTGTCATCCTCTTTTCCTCCTGCCCTCAACCTTTCCCAGCATACGGTCCTTTTCAACGAGTCGACTCTTTGCATCAGGTGGCCAAAGTATTGGAGTTTTACTTTCAGCATCAGTCCTTCCAATGAATATTCAGGGTTGATTTCCTTTAGGATTGACTGGTTTAATCTCCCTGCAGTCCAAGGGACTCTCAAGAGTCTTCTCCAACACCACAGTTCAAAACCATCAATTCTAAGGCATTCAGCCTTCTTAATAGTCCAACTCTCACATCCATACATGACTACTGGAAAAACCATAGCTTTGACTATACGGACCTTTGTCAGCAAAGTAATGTCTTTGCTTTTTAAAATGCTGTCTACATTTGTCATAGCTTTTCTTCCAAAGAGCAAGCGTCTTAATTTTCATGGCTGCAGTCACCATCTGCAGTGATTTTGAAGCCCAAGAAAATAAAATCTGTCACTATTTCCATTTTTCCCCCATCTATTTGCCATGAAGTGATGGGGCCAGATGCCATGATCTTAGTTTTTTGAATGTTGAGTTTTAAGCCAGCTTTTTCGCTCCGTCTTTCACCTTCATCAAGAGGCTCTTTAGTTCCTCTCCAGTTTCTGCCATTAGGGTGGTGTCATCTGCATATCTGAGGTTGTTGATATTTCTCTGGGCAATCTTGATTTCAACTTGTGCTTCATCCAGCCTGGCATTTCGCATGATACACTCTTCATATAAGTTAAATAAGCAGAGTGACAGTATACAGCCTTGACATACTCCTTTCCACCTTACATTAAATCATGAGTATTGAGTATTATTAAATATGGTTTAAAAACATGATCTTTAGTGGCTGCATAATAGTTCATCAAAACATATATACCAAAGTTATTTAATTACTTCTCTATTAGAGATATTTATCAGTTAGAGATAATATCTCTATTAGAGATATTGGATCAGTTTCCAACTTTTTATTAGTACAAAAACTCTAGCATGAATATCTTTTAATGTAAATTGACATGTGTGCTTAATTGCTCAGTTGTGTCCAACTCTTTATGACCCCATGGACTGTAACCAGCCAGGCTCCTGTGTCTGTGGGATTCTCCAGGTAAGAATACTGGAGTGAGTTGCCATGCCCTCCTACAGGGGATCTTCCTAACCCAGGGATCAAACCCAGGTGTCCCACATTGCAGGCAGATTCTTTACCATCTGAACCACCAGGGAAGCCCCTAAATTGATATGGGCATCTACAATTCCTTCCTTAGGGTAGAGTTCAAGAAATCAAAGTGCACGAAACTTTNTAACTCAGATGACGTTATATAGATGTGTATAAGAGACAGTCTTTACCATCTGAACCACCAGGGAAGCCCCTAAATTGATATGGGCATCTACAATTCCTTCCTTAGGGTAGAGTTCAAGAAATCAAAGTGCACGAAACTTTTTGACTCTTGCTCTATTCTTCTATTTTGCCAAACCATCTTTCAAAGTGGGTGATTTATACTCTCACTAGCACAACAAAAAATTATCCTCACCTGTTTTTGTACTTTCTATAAATGAATAACAAGGTGTATACTCTTTGCGTCTAGTTTCTTTTCCATAAATACATGTTTATGAGATTCATTCATGTTGTTGCATGAATAGAATTCCATTGTGTAAATGTACCACAATTTATTTATCCATTGATGAGTATTTGGGCATTTTCCCATTTGGTATTATGAATACTGCTGCTATGTCATATTTTTGGAGAAAGAATTTGGTGTAGAATTGCTGAGTACACACATATTTAATAGATAATGTCAAAATTGCTTTCAAAGTGATCATAACCATTTTATATCCCATCAGCAAGGTGTGAGAGTGACAGTTGTTTCACATCCTTATCAATATTTAGTATTGTTGGTCTTTTTAATTGTAGCCATTCTGGTAGGGCTTCCCTGATAGCTCAATTGGTAAAGAATCCACCTGCAATGCAGGAGATTCTGGTTTGATTCCTCCGTCGGGAAGATCTGCTAGAGAAGGGATAGGCTACCTACTCCAGTATTCTTGCGCTTCCTTTGTGCTCAACTGGTAAAGAATCCACCTGCAATGCAGGAGACCTAGGTTTGATCCCTGAGTTGGGAAGATCCCCTGGAGAAGGGAAAGGCTACCCTCTCCAGTATTCTGGCCTGGAGAATTCCATGGGGTTGCAAAGAGTCGGTTCTGCTTATGTGGTTCTGTTTCTCTATTCTGTTCCAGTGGTTGATTGGCTTGTGTATTCTTGAGCCAATAGAACAGTGTCTTAATTACTAGAATATCTGATAGTTTCAGTTTTTCAGCTGGTTTGCAAGATTGCTTTGTTTGCCCACTTCTATAATGGGATACTAGGGAATTTTTTCTTATTGCTATGTAAAAATTCCTTTCTTGTAAAGCATATTAATCCTTGCCTCTTATATGTAGTATGAATATCTTCCAATTTGACTTTTGATTTTGTTTATAATCTCTTACCAGAGAGTAGTATCAAGTTCTTACAAGCTGAAGTTTATTGATATTTTTTTATTTTCTCAACACTATTTTTACACTTACAAAGTTTTCCCCCAATCTCCGTGAAATTTAAATGTAACATTTTTATTCAAAATATGGAACATGTGTGCTTACATGAAAACAAATGCTTTCTTCTATAAAGTAATCAGTTGTCCTCCCTTGTCTAGAGTAGGAAAATGAGGTTCAGGGAGGGCAAGAGGGCAGTCAGTCCTGATTAAAATTAAAAACTGAGAGTTCTGAGAAAGCACTGGCATACTGCCCTGAATCCCATCCACATGGATCAGTTACCCTTGGTAGAAAAAAATACTGCCGCTATTTCATCTGATTTCTCTGGGAAGGTTATTGACCCAGTCAGCAGAGTGGATTGTCATGATAGTATAAGAAGGAGTTGGTGGTCTGGGTTCCCAGGGCTGGAGCTGAAGCTGACAGCCAGCTAGGATTACCTTGCTGCAGAAGTGATCGGCACTCATAATCAAGAGCCTGCTGGACAAGGCACTGTTCCTGCCTTCAGAAGTACTGCCTCAACCCTATGGCTCACAGGAGGCTCCCTGGGAGCCACTGATCACATCAGTGAAATTTGTAAATGTGCCTGACCAAAGCAGCAACAGCAGCTCAGCTCACAGAATTCCCCACGTATACTGTCTCTTCTCGAAGCCCAAGGGGAAAGAGTTAGTTTTTCTTTTTCCTTTTTGATGAAACCAAACCATTGTAGATATTATTAAGAGGCAGAGTAGAAGCCCAACCATTGAGGTAGAAATATGGTTTTCATTCCAACTTTATTTTGAGCCTAGGCTCATTTTTTTTCTCTGCAGGGGAAATAAGGGGAAGCCATAAAGCCCCTTTTGGCTCTACACGTGCTGTGCTTAGTCATGGCCAAAGAGAATTTTATGGGAATGTTTGCTGTGGGCCAGTAAAGCATTTTCTCTTTCATGGTTTTAAAAACAAAAACATTAACTAAAACAAAATCTCTTAGCTCCTCCCACCAAAAAAAGGGGGGGAAAAAGAAGAAAAGAAAATGAAAAAATCCATAGAGCTGCTTGCCTTACTATGAGAGTTTTTTATAATTTAGTGCTTCCTCAAAATTAATGCATAGGACTGATTGCAGTTATGAAACATTGAAAACTTGGGCTTTTCAGCCACTTAATGTCCTGTTCAGCTATACTTGGAGGAAAGCCAAAAGGGATTAAAATCTTCTGAAAGACTAAAAGATGATTATCTTCTTTGGCTCTACTGTTGGACTTTAAATCTCTAGCTTTCAAAAAAGCTAGAATAAACCAGTTTCGATGGTGACAGCTTTTTTCCTTCTTCTTAAAATGATGTTAAATTATGTTCCTATATACACCTTCAATCTCATATTTTAGACAAACTGCAGCAAACTGCAGCCTTTGCACACTGTTGTTTTAACATTACAGAGGGAGCTCTCCTGCCCTTCAATGAGTTCCCTATCTACAACCTAAAACCTCAAAATTCATACTGGAATTTCACCTTTTAATGAGCTTTTCCTGGGATAAAAGGCAATTACTCTTAAAGGTTGATACTAATTATTATCTCAGCACAAATGACTTTACCAGGCCTTCTCTCCAGGGCTAGCTTTGACAGAAAGATGTTACATGCTCTGCTGGGAGCCAGTCTCCACTGAGCAGAGCCGAGGAGGGAGATGGCAGGAGCAGGGAGAAGGTACAGAGCTGGCAAAAGACACACACTCAGGGTCCCTCAAGACTGAGAAGTCATCTTGCTCTAGCTCTGCAGAGGGAGCCAAAGGCTTTCAGAGACTGTGTTAAGACCTCACCCTTATCCAGCCACTCAGCCGCTGAGCTCTTCAAGTGTTTGGACCTAGTTTGTCTTTGGATCTAGGAAAAGACTGAAGTCATACTTTAATAGGAGGGAAAGAAGCAGGGCACAACTTTTGAAAGAATGACATAGCCCAAGGACACAACACAAACCAACTAGAATCAAACAGGACCAAGATGGCAGACAAGACAGAACTTGATCCTCAATCAGTAAGTGAAGTGCCGCACCCAGAGTTGCCATGATGGTTCCAGTTCAGTTCAGTTCAGTTGCTTGGTCATGTCCAACTCTTTGCAACCCCATGGACTACAGCATTCCAGGCTTCCCTGTCCATCACCAGCTCCCAGAGTTTACTCAAACTTATGTCCATTGAGTGGGTGATGCCATCCAACCATCTCATCCTCTGTCATCCCCTTCTCCTCCTACCCTCGATCATTCCCATCATCAGGGTCTTTTCAAATGACTGAGTTCTTCACATCAGGTGGCCAAAGTATTGGAGTTTCAGCTTCAGCATCAGTCCTCCCAATGAATATTCAGAACTGATTTCCTTTAGGATGGACTGGTTGGATCTCCTTGCAGTCCAAAGGACTCTCAAGAGTCTTCTCCACANGGTGGTGTCATCTGCATATCTGAGGTTATTGATATTTCTCCCGGCAATCTTGATTCCAGCTTGTGTTTCTTCCAGTCCAGAGTTTCTCATGATGTTTTCTGCATATAAGTTAAATAAGCAGAGTGACAATATATAGCCTTGACATACTCCTTTTCCTGTAGCAGTATGCCTCAAAATCTAAGTACAGTGAATACTGGACAGGAAGGACAAAAATAAATAAAATAGAAATTCAGTTTCAAACTGTGCTTTACAAAACAATAGGTGACATTTTTCACATGAATGAATTTTTCATTTGCATCCTGGAAATGTTTCATGGTAGAAGGATTTTGACTTTTCTGGTCCCAGTCAGGGATAAATTACTCCCAGCAGAGAGAGGAACTCAGTACTGACATGAAAAGTATTCACCTAAGTGTTAAGCACCTCATTCTTCCCTTCTTCTCCTAGGATAGAGTCTACATTTGGGCAATTGCTCTGAGTTCTTTTTCCTTATTATAATGCTGTCCCTATTATAATGCTGAGTAAATACAGTCAACAAGATTAGGACTGTCTCAGATTTTGGAACCAATTTCCCATGTTTTGAACTGATAAATTTTCTGGTTTCTTCCAGAACCTGTTTCCTCTTTCAGTCTTTTCATAAGCCCTAAGCAGAGACATTACTTTGCCTACTAAGGTCCGTCTAGT
>SJYV01037193.1:1247299-1271140 GCA_006410875.1 Neotragus pygmaeus | reverse complement strand
CAGATGGTGACTGCAGCCATGAAATTAAAAGACACTTACTTCTTGGAAGAAAAGTTATGACAAACATAGATAGCATATTCAAAAGCAGAGACATTACTTTGCCAACAAAGCTCTGTCTAGTCAAGGCTATGGTTTTTCCAGTGGTCATGTACGGATGTGAGAGTTGGACTGTGAAGAAGGCTGAGTGCCAGAGAATTGATGCTTTTGAACTGTGGTGTTGGAGAAGACTCTTGAGAGTCCCTTGGACTGCAAGGAGATCCAACCAGTCCATTCTGAAGGAGATCAGCCCTGGGATTTCTTTGGAGGGAATGATGCTAAAGCTGAAACTCCAGTACTTTGGCCACCTCATGTTGATTCAATGGAAAGGACTCTGATGCTGGGAGGCACTGGGGGCAGTAGGAGAAGGGGCCGACAGAGGATGAGATGGCTGGATGGCTTCACGGACTCGATGGACGTGAGTCTGAGTGAACTCGGAGAGATGGTGATGAACAGGGAGGCCTGGCTTGCTGCGATTCATGGGGTCACAGAGAGTTGGACACGACTGAGCGACTGACCTGAACTGAACTGAACTGGCAGGCTCTAGGCCATAGACTTTTTCACTGAATTGTGTCGCTCGAGTTCACTGAAATTTGAGCTTGTTATCCAAAAACAACCAATGATATCTATCTTGACTATTTTAAGAGTCACTGGGAAGATTTAGGAGACAGCTTGGCATTACCATAAAGAGCTCTGATTCAAGATCCACACTGGCTGGGTTCAAACTCCACCTCTGCTGCCTATAAGCTCCGTTACTGCAGACAAGTAATTTACCCTGCCCATACCATGGGTTTCTTATCTGAAACAGGGGAAAAGGAAAGGTTCTGTGCCAGAAGGGTGTTGTGACGATTAAACTGGTTAATATACATAAAGCACTCAACAAGGTGTGTGACTTATAGTTAGTGCTTATGTCACTGTAGTTCCTATTATGTGAAGGCACTTAAAAAGTCAAAACTGAAGGGGAGCAGGGTCCTGTGGGACTCCAGGGCATGGAGGTCTTTTCGTCCCCCATTCCTTGTAGGCAGGACGCCTGCCTCCATGACCTCCTCTGAGTTCCAAAGGGCTAATCAAAAGAGAGGCAGCCACAAAACCACCGGAGGAAGAGGCTCATCAAGATTAGGAGACCACCTAAGGCCCTGCACACACCCTAATCTTGACAGCAACCCCATCCTTCAGAAACTGCAGAAGAAAGAATACAAGACTGTTAACTGCCTTGATCCTTATCACATGCCCCTGCCTAAACGTAACCTCTTCCTGTTCACCAGGGAAAGGGGCACCGTTCTTGACGTGCTAGACTACTGTGTTTCCCTATGCCTAGCAAAGTAATAAAGTCACTCTTTTTTTCTCTTCCATAACTCTGTTCCTATATTCATGTTTGGCATTGGCACACAGAGAGCCAAGATTTTGGCCACAAAACTGTCCTCCAAAGACACTGGTGCACTGTGGAAGGAGCCTTATGCACAAGCTTTCCATACATTTCCAAACAAGAACCTGGAAGGTTGCTTTTAGAACACTTCAAATATGCCCTGCCGAAGACACCAAGTCAAGGTCCCCATTCTGCTTTCTGTCACCCTAAGCAGCGGAAAGGATGACCACTTCCTGAGGATGGTGGGGATGACTGGAATCATGTGTTATGATCGAACAGCATTTTCCAGCAAAAATGGAGCTCTGGGGTATTCCCTGGCCGTCTAGTGGTTATGACTTCACCTTCCAATGCTGGGGGTACAGGTTCGCTCCCTGATTGGGAAGCTAAGATCCCACGTGCTTTGGAGAAAAAAAAAAAAAAAAAAAAAAACAGAACACAACACGGAAGCAGTTCTCCAGGGGATCTTCCCAACCCAGGGATCTAAATTGCATCTCTTGCATCTCCTGCATTGCAGGCAGATTCACTTGCTGAGTCCCTGGGGAAGCCTGTGCAGTGATGCTACATAGTATTAAAAATTCAGAGGTGATATACATTTGTTCAGATCAGACTGTCACACAAACACACACCTCATCTCCACCTTATGGGCCTTATTACCATGGTAAATGCAGTTGTAGCAAAAATATATTTTTACACTTTGGTGAAAATTGGGTGGTATGGGGATTGTAGCCAGCCAGGCTTCTCTGTCCACGGAATTCTCCAGGCAAGAATACTGGAGTAAGTAGCTGTTCCCTTCTCTAGGGAATCTTCCCCACCTGGGTCCCCTGCTTTGCAAGTATATTCTTTCCTGTCTGAACCACCAGGGAAGCCCCCATACATGCTATCAGCAGACCAGCAGAGGGGTTCTATCTCAATAGGGAGATTTGTCCAGAAGAGGAGGAGGCAAATGGGGTTCTGGGGGAATAAACATGATAGCATATAAGCTTGCCAGGCTTCCCCTCTCCCACCTTCTCAAAATCCTCCCTCCACCCCAGGCTCCTTTTTTTCCATCCCTTCAATTCCAGGCAGTTCACCTTCTACCTATTCCAATCTGCTTTGCTAGCACCGCTCATGAAATTGTTCTCTCTGGAACAAAAGAATTTTCTCCCTTTACTTATGAATAACATTAGTATGACAGAACATAAGCACTATCCTTTTTGTCATTTCAATCAAATCCTTAATTTGTATTCATTTTAAATGACTGGAAAAAAATAGATAAGAAAATAAAAATTATTAAAGTTTTAAATTACCTGAATCCCACAACCCAGAGATAGTGACTATTAACATGTTGGTGTAATCGTTCCAGACTTTCAGCAAACCAACACAGATATGCATACATATCCTTAGAAAACAATATCAGGATAGGACTATTTTAAGACCTCTTTGCTTTTAACTCAAAATATGATGCACAACTTTCTGTCTTAGTACATAAAAGGATGTAATGATCTTTATGAATTTCACATAAACTATTGAATTAATTCTCTATTACTGAACATTTAGGTGGTTTCTGAATGTTTGATATTACAGGCAACACACATGAACATTCTTGAACACATATCTTCAGGATATTTCTTTAATCATTCTTTAGGATAAATGCTAACAAGTATCTGATTATCTCATTTAACGTTGAGAGTCCCTTGATTTTTTTTAAGTGTACAGCATAATGATTTGATTTATTTATTTTTGACTTTTTATTTTGTATTGGGGCATAGCCGATAAATAATGTTGTGATAGTTTCAGGTGAACAACAAAAAGACTCAGCCATACATATACATGTATCCATTCTGCCCCCAAACTCCCCTCCCATCCAGGCTGTCACGCAACATTGAGCAGAGTTCCATGTGCTATGCAGTAGGTCCTTGTGGTAGAGTCCCTTGATTTTTAAGACAAATTTCAAACGCACTAGCTGAACTCACTCTGAATCTTATCTCCCTCCACCCTGTCACTCCCCAAATACACTGCTGACACCCTCTGCTTTTAACCCTCCCGTGCCTTTCCTCCACTTCACTCTTTTCTCTGTTCTTTCTCCAGCATGAAAATGTCAACTTCTTCTAGAAATCGTCCATCATCCTCATCTTTCACTAGTACAATCAATACTATACTATTGAAGACTACTACCCCCTTGCAATCATCATCGTTATCATCCTCATCATCACACACGTATAGCACTTATTTTGTGAAAGGGATTAGTCGAAGCATGATACACAGATACGTCATTTTATTCTTTCAGCAAATCTCTGAAGCAACGACTGATACCCAATTTTACAGATGAAAAAAACAGATTTAGATGAGTAGGTATGTCAGAATTTCTGAATCTATGAGTACTTATACACAATGTTAAACTAAATAAGTATATGTGGATGTGTGAGGCGCTAACTCAAGGTACAACTGTTTCAATGAATCAATTGTTTTTCAAAAAAAAAAAAAAGCCACTTAAAACTGATGTCATTATCTAGAGAAAATAACTAGGAGATGCGATTAAAGGGAACTATGCAATTTAAGGTGAATCTATTTGGATAAAAAAGTAGAAACGAAGGTAAATTATGAGTATTCTAGATTAAAACTCATGTTCCCCAAACTGGTAAGTACTTTAATTGTCTTTACACATCAATAAGAATTGGAGAAAATCCAACCTATATACAACATTTTAGTTTAAGTATCATGCCATTTCATCAGGTACTTAACACTCTATAATAAAAATCAGTGTTATTACTTTATTTTACCCAGTTAGTCAAAAGGAAAATTGGAATCCCTACTCATAAGAAAACAAAACCAAGACAACACCCCATTATAGTTGCTAGGCATTTACATAAGCACATTACATTTTCAAAGCATTCAACAAGTAATTAGTTGAACTTGGAATTGAATGTGTTTTTATTATCAGAATGTGGAAGTAAACCTTCCACTGAATAACTATTAAACCTTGACCCAAAAAAAAAATATTGTTAGTTGTTTAAACTTCAATAAAATTAAGTCAACTTTTTTTCCTTTCTAATTAGCTAACAAAGCCTGCATGGCTTTCACTAATTCACTTAGTTTCTAACAAAGGTAAAATAATAAACACTTAATGAAGGAGTTGGCCTCTTAAATTGTGGGGCTCTGTGACAAGAGGTGTGAAGACGGAGGATAGATACATCCACACCCCTTCCCCAGCACGTCCATTTCTGAGGAGGAAATAAACATTACATTTACTCCACAACAAGAACAATTACACTCTGCACCAGACAAAAGTACACTTTTTTGAAATAAAGAACTGTCATCTATGTAAAGGCCTTCCTTCCCACTTTACAACTTGTATGCCTTTTGAATTTTTCACTATTTTAATGTGTTCTCTCTTAGAAAAATAAACTTTTTAAGCTATTATGTGGGGGAAATGGTACAGAAAAAGATGAAAATAATAGTTTTGGGCATACCTGAATTTGTGGAGAATTCCTATCTGTTATGCTTGTGTATAATGACAAAGGTGATTCTCGTCCAAAATATGTGTGTTAATCTTTCAATACTTGTAATACTTCTAAAAAGTTTTCCACAAAACAAATCCTAAAAGCCAAAATAAGTAAAAACTTGTCTGCCCTCTCCCTGTTCTGATACCCAGAGACGCTACTAGAAATACTAATTTCCTTTTAAACCTGGGTAGAGTTTTCTATTAATTTAATTTTAATTTATTTTTAATTAAATTTTGGTTTAGCTGTTCTTTGATCATTTAAATCCATTTGAATAGATAATGGTTCAAAATTCAAAAGGAACAAAAATTTCCCCTTCCACTTCAGTCCCCGGTCACCTGGTTTCCCTTCCTGAAGGCAACAGCCGGTGTCACCAATCTCCCACGCATCTTCCCAGAGACCTTCTTAAAGAGGTAGACCTTCAATCTAACTCTACCCCAAGGCTAGAGAAAATTCAATCTTGGTCATGTTAAAAAAAAAAATTTTTAAGGTAATATTATTTGCATATAAATATGAAATGACATGTGTTAAAATTTTTATTATAACTTATTCAATGATGAACTAGCAAGGTGTTAACACCAGTTTAAGGAGGAGATCGAGAACCACACCTATTTAGGCAGATAAAGAATCCCAGGGTGAATTTACAAACATGAATCTGTCCACATGGCAATAATCAGTTGCATCCCACCAGGCATAATTGACTTGCATCTCCATAATCAATAATCCTTTCACTAGCATCAGGTTTCTCCAACTTACAGAGGTGTAAAACAGCTCAGAATCTTCCCTGGTGGCAGTAAAGAACCTGCCTGCAGTGCAGGAGACTTGAGTTCAATCCCAGGGTCAGGAGGATCCCCTGGAGAAAGGAACGGCAACCCATTCCAGTAGTCTTGCCTAGAGAATTCCATGGACAAAGGAGTCTACTGGGCTATAGTCTATGGGGTTGCAAAGAGTTGGGCATGACTGAGCAACTAAGCACACAGCATGAAAAATAGCTCAGTCAGTGACAGATAAACAGGAAGGATGCATTTACACAGAATACTGAGTCATCTTTGTCCATTTTGGTCTTTCACCATTTTTTCCTGACAGTCACTTTGGTAGAATCCCTACTTCCTCCTCTGTACTCTTCCGGAAGGTGCAGAGATCTATCTCACAACAGAAAATTCAAGGCAACTCCCCCAGTCTTGGGTCTACACTGGTCATTGCTGATGTATTCCGTGTCCTTGTCATAGTTCTATGAGGGAAAGGGTTCTGCTTTATTTCCCTTATAGAACTATGCTTCCTGGGTGCTTCATTCTGGGTTCTCCAGAAGCAGACCCAGAGATAAGGACTTGAGGGGAGGCAGTTTATTTAGGAGATGCAGGCACCACTAGGACAGAAGGATGAAAGGACTGAAAGAAGGAAGGGAAGGCAGCAATTAAATGATTGGCCAAGTGGAGCTTAATCTCATAGAAAAAATCATGAGAAAAATTGCAAAATACCCTTCCCAGAGTTATCCTAACCAAGGGGTGAGGGAGCGAGGGTGTTGATACTCCAGCTCCCTAGGGTCATTGGAAGAGGGCTGCTCCCAGAGTACTAATTCCTCGGCACTTGGCTGGCTCTGATGAAGAGCAGGGCAGACCTCCACGAGACGGATACACCCCCGTGCTACAGAGAGGTACGCACTGGCAGGTAGAAGCCCGCAGGAACACGGGGAAGCAATGGGTCTGGAGACGTGAGCAGAGTACCAAGGGCTGCCACTTCACACTCTGGGTTTGGATGTGGGAGCCTTGGCTGGGCCTGGAAAATCTGAAACCTAAACTCTGTGCCCCTCGGGTCTTCCCTCTTCTGGGGTCCTGCCCCCTCCTGTCCCAAATACTACTAGGAAGGTGCAGGGCAAGGATCTTCAGCACTTACAAAACCACCCTGTCCTTTTCTAGTCCTGGGTCCACGTCTCTTCTCTTAGAGATTTGGCCTCCATGCTCTCAAGGGCTTTTACCTTTCTCTCTAATTCTTGATGAGACCACCCAGGACAAATCTTGAATCTTTGAAGCACATTTTCCTGGAAATGAAGAAAGCTGGAGTCTCAGTTCCAAAACAGAGAGAGAGGAGAACAAAGCACAAATTCACGTTTCAAACTTTATCCTGCCACAGAGGCACTCTGCTCCAAGCTGTTGCATAGAGAAGGAGTGAAAATGCAGCATCCTCTGTTAATCTACAGTGTTCTGATGGCTTCACCCCTCTTGCTTCCAGGATGCTCCAATGAGTAACAGAACAAGAATTCGGTAAGCTGAAGACTGCTATGGTCTCAGCAGCCAGCCAATGACAACCCCTCACCACCCCCAGTGTTCAGAGGGTATTTCTCAGCTTGTCTCTTCCTCCCCACCCTAAACCAGAGCTCTCGGGCATATTTCTCCTTAACCAAGGACTGCAAGTGGTAGCTATAATTCCTCCCTTCTCTACACATTTCATTTTCTCATTATTTTAAAGTTATTTTATTCTTCTGTAGTCAACGGTGAAAAAAGAAATTAACTACCATTTGTGAAAACCTAGAAAGGTAGCCTGCAGTCCATGGGGTCACTAAGAGTTGGACACGACTGAGCAACTTCACTTACACTTTTCACTTTCATGCACTGAAGAAGGAAATGGCAACCCACTCCAGTGCTCTTGCCTGGATAATCCCAGAGACAGAGGAGCCTGGTGGGCTGCCATCTATGGGGTCACACAGAGTTGGACACGACTGAAGCGACTTAGTAGCAGCAGGAGCAGCAGAAAGCATCAGCAGCTTCATACACATAACCTCTTAAAAATGANAGAGACAGAGGAGCCTGGTGGGCTGCCGTCTATGGGGTCACACAGAGTTGGACACGACTGAAGTGACTTAGTAGCAGCAGGAGCAGCAGAAAGCATCAGCAGCTTCATACACATAACCTCTTAAAAATGACCACAACTCTGCCTTGTGGGAAGCACTACAAGGCGAGAACACTGAAGTCCAGAGAAGTTAAGAAATTTCCCTAGGGTCACGGAGCTACAGTGGGAACTAGAGTTCAAATCTACTCCATCTGACATTTTCCACTCTACCAGGATCGGTGTTTTCTTTATTAAATCCTGACTGGTTNCACTACAAGGCGAGAACACTGAAGTCCAGAGAAGTTAAGAAATTTCCCTAGGGTCACGGAGCTACAGTGGGAACTAGAGTTCAAATCTACTCCATCTGACATTTTCCACTCTACCAGGATCGGTGTTTTCTTTATTAAATCCTGACTGGTTTCATGTCTCCCAAGGCTAAAAGATCATGCAAGGATGAAAATAATAGAATTTTCTCTCAATTTTTTTTTTTTTCAAATCCTAGAAGAGAATGTTTGAGTTCTTTCTATTATAATGATGACAAATAGAAAATAGAGTTGAAGAAAATTCATTACATCAATTAGTGGATGTCAAAGTCAGTTCTCCATGCTCCAGGAAGCAACATTCTGCCAAACAATTCACATTTTAATTTGACAGACTGGAGAAGAACAGTCTCCAGTGCCCTTCATCAAACACAAAAAGGACGGTTCCTTCTACACAAAATTTCCTCTTTTCTTTCTTTCCTTCTTTCTTTTCTTTTTTAATGCTCATGGAAGGGAGTAACTGCATTAGAAAGATCAGAGACGATGCTGACAGATTGACCAGATAAGTCAAAGTGAGACCCTGAACTGGGCATTCTTTCAGCCAAGACATACTTCATGCTGGTCTGTGCTCAGTCGTGTCTGACTCTTTGCGACCCCATGGACCATAGCCCGCCAGGCTCCTGTGTCCGCGGGATTCTCCAGGCAAGAATTCTAGAGTAGGTAGCCATGTCCTCCTCCAGGGGTCTTCCCAACTCAGGGTTCAAGCCCATCTCCAGCTTTGTAGGCAGATGCTTTACCATCTGAGCCACCAGGGAAGCCCAAGGATGCTTCCTTGCACCTGCTAAGTACCAGGCTCTTTGGGGCAACTGGTTCTGACTCATGAAAGTATGAGGTAATAAACGTGTGCTGGTTTCAGCAAGTTCATAGCAATTTATTACCTAGCAAAAGCAAACCAACCTGAAGCATAAGAGCGGGCTGCCCTGAGAAAGCCCAGGCTAGAGACTCAATTGTGAGGCTAACAGTGGAGACCCCTCCACGGAGGAATTGTGTTGAAGCAGGAGACAGGGCTGAACAGGACCAGCCAGGAATGTTGGGGGAGGGAACTCCCTTGGCCTCAGCCGAGCCCTTGTTACCCCAGATGAAAAATGAGAATTTTCTCTAGACGCCCAGCAACCCCTACCTGCCTTGACATTGTTCTGAGGACTAAGTGAGACAGTGTGTGGTGTGCTTTTTTCTTCTTTAAATTGGGGTGTGGTTGCTTTACAGTCTGTAGAATAAAGTGAGTCAGCCACGTGTGCACATGTATTCCTGCTCTCCTGGACCTCCCTCTACCCTCCCCATCCCATGCATCCAGGTGACCCGGGAGCACTAGGCTGGCCTCGCTGTGCTGGAGAGCAGGCTCCCGCCAGCTATCTATTTCACATGGAGCAGGCACACACATCAGTTCCCGNTTAGGCCTGTCTCTTATACACATCTTGACTGCTAGTAAGAATCACCTAAAATTTTTTTTTAGTTTTTGCTTTAATTGTGGTAAGATGCATGTAATGTAAAATTCATCATCTAAACCATCTTAAAAAAAAGATACCTAGACTCCAACTCAGACCAATGGAAAGAGAATTTCTTGGTTTTGACCTGAGGAAATAAGGAGAAACCAAAAAGGAAATAGAAAAGGAACAACTTATGAAATAGGAGAAAATGAGACAAGTGAAATATTCCCAAAGTTGAGTACAAAAAATATTTCAAGAAAATGGCAATGATAAACAGTGCCAGGCACTACTGAGAAGTAATGTGAGGGCTGAAGAAAAATCATCAGACTGAGCAAAATGTAGATCACCATTTTCCCTGACAAGCGCTCTTGGGATGAATTAAATAGATATTTTATTATGATAGGCACTATCATATCTTATTTATTTATATTAAAAATAATATCTGGTAGTTGAAAAAACAGCACCTTTTGACATCAAAGACCACCAGAAGTTTTCAACCCTAATATGTCTTGTTCATGCTTCACCCATAGTCAGGACAGGGTCAGTTAGTGATTTGGTCCCTGCCTGAGTCTCCTGCAGATGATATGGAACAGCATACTCTTCTCTGGACTAGAATGAAAAAGGAATCCTTCGACTTGATTACCAAGGAGATGGGATAATAAACTCACCCAGCTACTCCTAGTAGCTAGCCAAGCCAAAGTAAGGCAAAAGAGGACTATGTATAAATAGGACAAACCAAAGCAGTCACTAAGAAAACAGAGCACTTCCTCTTTTTTTTTTTTAAATTTGAGAATGTGCCCTCATCTCTTCCCTCAACAACACCAAACAAATGCTTAACTTACATAATGTCTTAAAGGTTAACCAATTTGAGCTATGCCAGACTCTGAAACAAAAAGAATTCAAAGACTTGAGCTGTCCATTGAGAAAGATCTGCTGCTCAAGTTCAAGTCCATGTCTTCCAGAGGTTTCCTTCTGTCCTCCAGGGTCACTTTCTTCTTGTTGACCCTGAACCTGCCCTCAATTTATTAATGAATCTGGTTGGAGTCATCCACTGCTTACCAAGAGTCTTTTTCCAACCATGCTAAGGGGCTAACGCTTTTCCCACCTTACTTCCACTACCAAGGGACACAAGCCCTGATGTGGAGCAAGAACGAAAGTAAGGACACATGCAGAGCATAATGTGGGGACCATATAAGGAGGTGATGTCAAAATTCTTGTCTTCCATGTTATTCACTCACTTCTTGCTCTTTATCTCATCTGGATGCTGTATCTCATACAGGCACCTAGGGTTTCTTCCTGCTCCCAGAGCAGGATTTTGAAGGATACATATAGACTTCTCTATAGGGCTGAGAAGTCTTCAATAGCTCTTCTCTCCCACCTAATTCATCAGAACAGGAGATAAGTGTGGAACCTGGGGCTCAAACCCTAATGGGTAATAAAAAGGGGAATTTTCCTAGAGCAGATATTCTCAATCTTGGGACTATTTCTGCGGTATGGACAAAATGTTTGTGTCCCTCCAAAATTCATAGGTGTGCATGTGTGCGTTCTCAGTTGCTTCAGCCATATCTGACTCTTTGCAATCCCATGGACTGTAGCCCGCCAGGCTCCTCTGTCCATAGGATTCTCCAAGTAAGAATACTGGAGTGTGTTGCCATTTCTTTCTCCAGGGAATCTTCCCGACCCAGGGGTCGAACCCGCATCTTTTATGTCTCCTGAATTGGCAGGCAGGTTCTTTACCATTAGTGCCACCTGGGAAGACCAAAGTGAAAGTGAAAGTTGCTCAGTGGCATCAGACTCTTTGCAACCCCATGGACTATAGAATACTGGAGTGGGTAGGCTTTCCCTTCTCCAGAGGATCTTTCCAACCCAAGGATTGAAGCCCAGACTCCCGCATTGCAGGTGGATTCTTTACCACCTGAGCCACAAGGGAAGCCCAAGAATACTGGAGTGGGTAACCTATCCCTTCTCCAGTGGATCTTCCCAACCCAGGAATCAAATCATGGTCTCCTGCATTGCAGGCGGATTCTTTACCAACTGAGCTACCAGCTGTTAAGTCACCTCAGTCATGTCCAACTCTGTGCGACCCCATAGACGGAAGCCCACCAGGCTCCCCCGTCCCTGGGATTCTCCAGGCAAGAACACTAGAGTGGGTTGCCATTTCCTTCTCCAGTGCGTGAAACTGAAAAGTGAAAGTGAAGTCGCTCAGTCGTGTCCAACTTCTAGTGACCCCATGGACTGCAGCCTACCAGGCTCCTTGTTCATGGGATTTTCCAGGCAAGAGTACTGGAGTGGGGTGCCATTGCCTTCTCCCAGGGAAGCTCCCAAATTCATATCAGTCTGTTCAGTAGCTCAGTCATGTCCAGCTCTTTGAGACCCCATGGACTTCAGCATGTCAGGCTTCCCTGTCCATCACCAACTCCTGGAGCTTACTCAAACTCATGTCCATTGAGTCGGTGATGCCATCTAACCATCTCATCCTCTGGCATCCCCTTCTCCTCCCACCTTCAATCTTTCCCGACATCAGGGTCTTTTCCAACGAGTCAGTTCTTCTCATCAGGTGGCCAAAGTATTGGAGTTTCAGCTTCAAAATCAGTCCTTCCAAAGAATATTTAGGACTGATTTCCTTTAGGATGGACTGGTTGGGTCTCCTTGCAGTCCAAGGGACTCTCAGGAGTCTTCTCCAATACCACAGTTCAAAAGCATCAATTCTTCGGCACTCAGCTTTGTTTACAGTCCAGCTTTCACATCCATACATGACTACTGGAAAAAAGCAGAGGTTTGACTAGACTGAGTGTTGTTGGCAAAGTAATGTCTGCTTTTTAATATGCTGTCTAGGCTGGTATTAGCTTTTCTTCCAAGGAGCAAGCATCTTTTAATTTCATGGCTGCAGTCACTATCTGCAGTGATTTTGGAGCCCAAGAAAATAAAGTCTTTCACCGTTTCCATTGTTTCTCCATCTGTTTGCCATGAAGTGATGGGATGGGATGCCATGATCTTAGTTTTCTGAATGTTGAGTTTTAAGCCAACTTTTTCACTCTCCTCTTTCACTTTCATCAAGAGGCTCTTTAGTTCTCCACTTTCTGCAAAAATTCATATGTTGCAGCTCTAATCCAAAGTGTGATGGTACTTGGAGGAGGAGTCTGTGTGAGATACCATCATTAGAATTAGATTAGGTCATGAAAGTGGAATCTTCATGATTGGATTAGTGCTCTCAATGGCAACCCACTCCAGGCCTGGTAGGCTACAGTCCATGGGGTTGCAAAGACATGACTAAGCAACTTCACTTCACTTCAAGAAGAGAAAGGAAGAAGGAAATGGCAACCCACTCCAGTATTCTTGCCTGGAGAATCCCATGGACAGAGGAGCTTGGTGGGCTACAGTTCACACGTCAGCAGAGTCGGACACGACTGAGAGACTTCACTTTCACTTTCAAGAAGAGACACAAGAAAGCTTTCTCCTCCCAGTATGTGAACACAGAAACATGGTGGTCATCTGCAAAACAGGAAGAAGCCCTTTATCAGACACCTAATCTGCCACACCTTGACCTTGAACTTTCTAGCCTCTAAAACTATGAGAAATAAATGTTTGCTGTTTAAGCCACCCATTCTAACGTATTTTATGATAGTAGCCTGAGCTGACCAACACAGTGAATACCTTGGATGGTTCATGGGATTCACACGCTTAGAAATTGTAAGTAACTGTTTTGGGGAAAAGATCTACAACCCTTATCAGAAATTCAAAGGACTAAATACGTGACCACCCCCCAGGCCCCCCGCAAAGTCTACTGGCTTAGACTGTCCCTTGTGTTTCTATCCTGTCAATTGTAGGAAACTTAAGGATTGGGATCTCAGTCTCAGCCTTCATTCCTACTTGAAGATACCCAGGAGTACTAAAATATATGATGAAATGAGAAAGTTCAAGGGAATACACACATTTTCTTTATCCAATATTGTTAATGTCCACCTGAAAAAGTTTATTATCCACAATAAATCATAGAGTCCAGTCTGCTTACATCATTAACATATACTTGGGTTACTTTTTCTATAAGCTTTTAATAATAGCAACCTCAGATTCAAAGGAAGATAAGTTGTTCAGCCTAACCCTATCCCTGCTTTCCCCTCTTCACACACCACCCCAATCTCCACTCCCATATTCAAATGTATTCCCACACCTGCCATGTGGGAGAACTGGGTTCAATCCCTGGATCAGGAAGATCCCTTAGAGAAGGGAACAGCTACCCACTCGAGTATTCTGGCCTGGTGAATTCCATGAACAGAGGAGCCACTGTAGATTGTGGTCTATAGTCCATGGGGTTGCAAAGAATTGGGCACAATTGAGCAAAGTTTGACTTTGAAAGTCAAATATAATTTTTTGGTGGTTAACTGTGATTAATTTTCTATTCCACTGAATCTATCCATGCAGCAGCAACTTTGNTAGATTGTGGTCTATAGTCCATGGGGTTGCAAAGAATTGGGCACAATTGAGCAAAGTTTGACTTTGAAAGTCAAATATAATTTTTTGGTGGTTAACTGTGATTAATTTTCTATTCCACTGAATCTATCCATGCAGCAGCAACTTTGGAACAAAAGGTAGTCTGACTGTCTTGCATTGTATGGACTGTATGGCAAGAGTCGAGAGACAAGTATCATTGTAGCACTGAGGGAAAAAATTTTCAGAAAAGGAGACCAAGAAAAATATGACTCATCATGGGTGAACCTTGAAAACATGAAAGAAACCAAACACAAAAGGCCACATTTTGTATCATTCTATTTACATGATATGTTGAGAAAAGGCAAATCCACAGAACACAAAGTTGATTAGCGGTTGCTAGGAGCTGAGAGAAGGGAAATGGGGAGTGGCCGCTAACGGGTATGGAGGTTCCTTCTGGTGGAGGGTGTGTGGGGGGGCTGTCGCAGAGCAGAATACAATAAAAATGTTTTTGGAATTAGATAGTGTGACGGTTGTACAACTCTGTGATATACTGAAACCACAGAGTTGCATACTTTAAAAGAGTGGAGTTTTATGGTATATGAATCTTATCTCAATTTTAAACAGAAGGAAAAAGAAAAAGATGTAAAGATTCATTATAATTATGACTATATCTCTTATTTGATGATTAATTTTGGAGCACAGTCTTGAGATATTTATTATATGTACAATTCTATGCTGTTTAACCTCTTCTCCATCCTAATGAAAATCTCTTTTATTGGCTTTTCTGTTTATAAAACAATGTATATGCACTGTTTAAAATTATGAAAATACAAGAGAATGCAAAGAATAAGATAACTTGAAAAGCCACCAACCATTTTGGTGTATATTTTTTGAGATTATTTTTCCATGTATGNAATCTCTTTTATTGGCTTTTCTGTTTATAAAACAATGTATATGCACTGTTTAAAATTATGAAAATACAAGAGAATGCAAAGAATAAGATAACTTGAAAAGCCACCAACCATTTTGGTGTATATTTTTTGAGATTATTTTTCCATGTATGTGTAACAAGAGAAATATTTGAAACGTATACCAATGTGTTTTTCTCTTTTGCACTTCCTTGTATGTCACCACCCTTCATTCTGTATGAAGCATCCTTTCCTCTAAATCATAAGGATTCTTACAGCAGGAATGCAAAAATTGGAAAAGAGAGTCAATGTTTAGCTTATTTACTTCTAAAATAAGATTTTTTGGTCAGACATTAAGAGTTTTGAAAACTCAACTTTGAGAACAGAGAAAAATAATTTTTTAATGATTTTATCCCTCATTAACACGAGAGACAGAGCCGATCAACTAAATCAGAGTGTTTTACTAAAAGCCAGGACTAGAGAAGTCTCAGAATGAGGGAAGTGCTCTTATGAGAGTAGGGGAAGGAGGGGAACTTTGGCTCAGAGGATTATGGGAAAAAAGAAGAAATCAGGGGAACAGGAAGTAGACAGTCAGACAGGTATATTCTGACTGCTACTTTCTGGACTGAATCCCTGGAGGGGAACTCATGTTGGACAGATTGAGAGGTAAGTGAAAGGCAAAGGAGCCTTTGCCTTCTCTGCTGAAACACCCAGGAGGGGACTGCAGTTCAGGGAGATGGGTTAGGGGATGAGCAACAGCAGAACAGTAACCAGCTAGAAGAGGCCAAACAGCACGCTCAAACTGATCCTGGCTCCACTGTGAGGTAGAAGGGACCTCCCCAAGGGGGCATCCAAAGATTAGCAGAACATTAGTTGAGGAGCAGCTGGTGTGCAACAATCAGACCAGCTACCCTGCATTGGAAACCAGACCCCACCAAATGCCGTGAGGATGGATGAGTACCCCATGCATAGATGCTGTTGTTGCCAGGCAGAGGGGAGGCGAGAACCAGCCTTGTTAAGAAATTGAACTTTGAATTAATAAATATTTACCTGATTGAGAACATTTTACATCAAAATAGACTGTTAAGCCACGAGACTATTTAATCTGGAGGAGGCTGAGATAACTTTAATTGGACAGGGGCGTGTATGAAATTAGGTTTGTTAAGAAACGTAAAGAAGCCACATGCCTCTGTGTAGGGCAGTGTTCCCACTCCAGATCTTATAAATAGGTTAGCAAAATGGAGTGATTGAAAATGAATAAAGGCCTATGAATATGTTTAGCATACATGCTTTTGTAACCTGATGTTTTTTGCTTTACAGTACTAGGGGTTTTGCTGTTTATTACATTTTCTTTCCCCCAGATAGCTATAAATATCTTGAGGACAGAATGTTGTTTTCTATTTCTTTGCAGCTACCTCAGTACCGAGCACAAAGCACACACTCCATGTCACAGCCACCTAAAATGCTTCTAGTTCTCTCCCTACACACATGAAATTTAAAAAAAAAAAAAAACTAAAAGCTAGCAGATAGTTTAGAAGAAAGGGCCAGTGGGAAGAGCAATGAATGACTATCTGAGTTCCTGTCTGATCAGTCACTGACTTTAGGCAAGTTACTTGACCTCTTGCCCTCGCTTTCTCTACCTTTAAATCCTAAGAAGAAGAAGTGAAGTCGCGCAGTCCTGTCTGATTCTTTGTGACCCCATGGACTGTAGCCTACCAGGCTCCTCCGTCCTTGGGGTTTTCCAGGCAAGAGTACTGGAATGGGTTGCCATTTCCTTCTCCAGGGGATTTTCCCAACCCAGGGATTGAACACAGGTCTCCTGCTTTGCAGGCAGACGCTTTACCATCTGAGCCACCAGGGAAGTCCCTTAAATCCTAAATGTGAGATAATATGCCCTCACTACCTTGTATGCATGTGTGAGACTAAAATAAAGAAATGTACACTTAATTGCTAGGAAGAGAATGCAAAATGATCAAATACAACGTTTAATCCAAATCTGACTTTACTAGTGACCTGGGACTAGAATACCAAAGTGCTTGAGATAAGGGTTTGTTTGCCAGCTTCTCTCCTCCCATAGCCTTCCTCCAAATCCATTGCTATGGTGGCCTTTCCACTCCTCCCCGACCCCCACCTAACCCCCATGGTTGTTCTCTGGCTCCTGCCAGACTGGAGTCAATGATCTCTGGTAAATACCTATTTTTAAAGAACAACTGAAACATTTTTACTTAGCTGTCTTGTGATGCTTTCCTGGACACAGATGGAAAAAGGTTATTTAGAGACAGGAAAACAATAAGGCTGTTTTTTATTCTAACAGTGATTAAAGATCATTAATTCTTTCCACTTCATCAATTCTTGGGTCTTACAGATCTTGACTGAAAACAAGTAAAGAGTAAGGATTTTCTCCACACACCAATAGCCTTAACCAATGGCCTAGGTAAGCTGTGTAGCCAGGACTTCACCAAGCAAAGCACTGCAACTTGATTCCTAAGCAGGAGGAATCTGGTGTCATGCTCTCTGGTATGTGGAATATGGTTCTGGATCCGCAATAAAACCCCAGTTTTGCCTCTAGGGGTTTCAAAATCTAAAGTAAGCATGATCCTGAATAATTTTCTGTTGCTTTCTTTAAAAATCCAATTCCAATTTAAGTACCTTTCAGTATTGAAACAGATCTCTGAGAAGCATCTTCTTGTACGAAATATTTTTAAATGTTGAACAATTATTCATTCACTTAGGATGCATTAAATGAGCTAGGTCCTGGGATAGGAAAAGAATCAAGCTCAGTTTAGTAGGGGAAAAATTGTTCTACTGTAGAAAGTAAATCATAAATATTCACTGGCCAAGAGGAAGGAGGACCCAGAGCATACAAGATAGGTGCTTCAGGTAAGATTTCACCAAAGGGGCCCTTGAGCTGGTTATTTTCTTTCATGCACTTATACCGCAAATACTCACTGCACTTACTGTGTATCAGGCATTGTTCTAGGTACTGGGAATACAGTACTGAACAAAACAGATAAAAATCTCTGCCCTCATGAACTTACATTCTTGTGTAGACGATATGTGATAATGAAGATATGTAAATACAAGGCTTCTTTATATAACTAGCAAAAAGTGCTAAGGAAGAAAAATTAAACCACAATTGCAAACTTGAAACTGTAGATGAGAATGCTGTGGAAGGTCTCTCTGAGAAGGCAACTCTAAAGAAAGTGTGAGAACAAGCCCTAGGGATACCATGGGATGATAAGGCAGAGGGAACAGGAAGCACAAAGGCCCTGAAGTAGACAAGTCCCTAAAGTAGACAAGTCTATGGATATTTTGAGGAAAAGCAAGGCCAGTGTGCCTAGAGTAGAGTGAACATGGGAAAGAGTAGTGGTAAATAAGATTTGAGAAACAACTGATGAGAAAGAGGGCAGACTTTGGAAAGGAAGTCATTGAAAGTTCTGAGCAAGGAACTTGGAAAATGGCTGCATGAAAATGATCCTGGGGCCAGAGCAGACAAGACCAATTGGAGGTCATTGCAGTAGTTGAGATAAAAGATGGTAGTTTGGACCAGCATAGTGGCAAGGGAGGAGGTGAGAAATAGTCATTTTCTGAATATATTTTGAAGGTAGGGCCAACATGATTTGCTGATAGGTTGGATGTGAAATGTGGGACAAAGAAATCAGGAAAGCACTAAAGTTTTTGGCCTGAACAACTACAAAGATGGAGTTGCCATCAACTGATATGTGGCAGACTGGAAGGACTTGGTTTAGGAGGATAAATCTAAAATTCAACTTTGAACATGTTTTGTTTGAAACATTAATGCTATCTAGAGGTATGAAAGAGTTGTATATTTGGGACTAGTGTTCAGAACAGAGTTTGAGTATAAAGACATAAATTTGGGCACTGTCAGCACATAGATCAAATTTAACACCATGAGTTTGGATAAAATCACCTAGAGAGAATAAGGATATAAAAGGGAATAAAGAAAGAAAAGAAAAGCATTTCTGACAGAGGGGAAAACATGTGAGGACAAGAAGGTAAGGACAGAAATTAGTTTCGCTAAGTTAGACAGGAATTGACAAACTTTTCTATAAAAAGCCAGTTAAATATTTAGATGTATATTTAGATAAGTATTTTGTGGGTCATACCGTCTATGTCACAACTAATCAGCTCTGTCATCATAGCACAAAAGCAGTCATAAACACCTAAATGAATAAGCGGTTGGGTTCAACTGAAAATTTATTTATGGATGCTGGAAGTTGAATTTAACAAAGTCACAAAGTATTACTCATCTTTTCATTCTTTTCATCCATTTAAATATGTAAAAATCATTCTTAGCTCATAGGCTGTACAGAAACAGGCAGCAAGCCAGATTTAGTCCTCTGGCTGTAGTTTGCCAACTTCTGAGCTACAATATAGGGTGCAATCAGGGAAGAGTTGAAAATGAAATTGCAGAAGCAGGCAGAATTTGTGTCATGGATGAGAAATATTAGATATAAAGTGACTGGTACATGATATGTACTCAATAAATGGCAGATATCATTATTGATCTGATGTGTCACATAAAGGGAACTAGCAGCCAAATTTAAGGAAGTGAGATTTATAGTAAAAACTAAGACCTACAATTGATCACTGAGGAAGGCTTTCTTATCTCTCCTTGCTATTCTTTGGAATGCTGCATTTGGATGCTTATATCTCTCCTTTTCTCCTTTGCTTTTCACTTCTCCTCTTTTCACAGCTTTTTGTAAGCCCTCCTCAGATAGCCATTTTGCTTTTTTGCATTTCTTTTCCATGGGGATGGTCATGATCNTCTGCATTGCAGGTGGATTATTTACCTGCTGAGCCACAAGGGAAGCCCAAGAATACTGGAGTTGGTAGCGTATCCCTTCTTCAGCAGATCTTCCCAACCCAGGAATCAAACCAGGGTCTCCCACATTGCAGGTGGGTTCTTCACCAACTGAGCTATCAGGGAAGCCCCAGTTAATCTCTACGGATGATAATATATATAGAGAGAGATCTGGGTTGAGCAGAACCACCTACTACTTATGGTTCTGGTATGCTGAAGAGAGAAAAGTTGGTAAACAACATGCTGCACAAAGATTTCGACAATGACTTCCCTCTGGTTGTGCCACACGTATTCAGGATACTACTTAATATAGGGAAATATATTAAATAGACCCAATGCCTCTGAAGGGCTGAAGATTCACTACCACTTTGTAACTGGCCCTGTATAGTTCACTACTTCTATGATAAAGATGTTGTGTCCATTACACTATGTTTTCTATGCATCTATTTTTTCCTCAGAAAACTATTCTAACATGAATATATGATTCCAACACATATATCTTACAGCAAAAATGTATATGAACATAAGAGATACTAAACTGTGTATAACATGCAGATACAACTCAGTTTATAAGTCAGTAGAATTTTTGTTCTCAAGAAAACAGGTAACACAAACATACAAGAAAGCTTAAAGGTTGTATGCTAAGAAAACTGACACATAATGTAGGTAAAAGAAAGGAATGGCACAGAGACTAAGTCCAGTCCATAATTTGTTTTCAGAGATCATAATGGCATTGAAATTCTGCAACAACTGTATAAATACGGCAAGAGAGACCAAATGACCAAATACATAATATTGGTGGGATCCAGGGTTTCAACCTGTAGAAAGCAGATAAAACTCAGAATGAGGAAAATAGAGGAAAAACCCTACAGTATAAGCTTAGAAGAGGATATATCTAATCAATTAGATATCTAATCAATGTCTTCATTAATTTATATGACACATACATACACACACATATGTACATACATCTTAGCTCTATTAAAAAAGTCTGAAAACGATACTATCGCAACAGTGAAGAGTGTAACTTACTCAGGTGTTGCTTTCTAAACACTGTTTCCTACAAAAGGAGGAAGGACAGCTCAAAAAAAAAAGAAATGCTTCTTTCAGTTCCAGGAATTAGTATAAAGTAGGCTTAGAATATTTTACTGAGCCAGAAAGGAAAGACTGACAGAGGCATTCAATGACATGGGAGTTGGTTTCCACTGGAAATTTAGGGCAACTTGAAGAATGAAGAATAATCACAGTAATGGGCTAATGAATAAACAAGAAGCTTTGAGTAGAGATACTCCAAGGGGAAAATGGAGGAAGGAAGAGCGCTCCTTTATAGACAAATACCAACTAATTAACATAGATGCAAAGACAGAATGTTCAAAATCACCCCTTCACAATCATCAATGAAACACCAAATTCAGGCAGAGATTTTCAGTGGATGTTACAATCACTGAGTAAAGTACCAAGAAACAGGATAGTTACATAATTTCGAAGTATTTCCCCTTCTTAACCTATTCACCTCCTGCTAACACTTATTACCAGGGAAGGATATAATTGTACAACAGAAAGATGCAGGGATCCCCACCACAATCAAGTAATTGATTTCACTTCTGGTATCTGAAAGAACTAACATTATATCTAGTGAAAGCTATCGTTTTTCCAGTAGTCACGTATGGATGTGACAGTGCGACTATAAAGAAAGCTGAGCAACGAAGAATTGATGCTTTTGAACTGTGGTGTTGGAAAAGACTCTTGAGAGTCCCTTGGACTGCAAGGAGAAAGAACCTGTACATCCTAAAGGAGATCAGTCCTGAGTGTTCATCAGAAGGACTGATGCTGAAGCAGAAACTCCAATACTTTTGGCCACCTGATGTGAAGAACTGACTCACTGGAAAAGACACTGATGCTGGGTAAGATTGAAGGCAGGAGAGGAAGGGTATAACAGAGGATGAGATGGTTGGCTGGCATCACCAACTCAATGGACATGAGTCTGAGCAAGCTCCTGGAGTCAGCGAAAGACAGGGAGGCCTGGCGTGCTGCAGTCTATGGAGTTGCAAAGAGTCAGACACAACTGAGCAACTGAATTGAAGTGAACATTATATGTCTCCTGATACAATGCAGTAAGAAGTACACAGATAATTGCTATAGTACTTGTGTAAAAATCAGTCACTGAATTTAATCATGAGGAAACAATCAAATAAATCCAGATCATGGAACAATATACAAGGCAAGTTGTCTGAATTTCTTAAAAAAAAAGAAAAAGCAGACTATATCATTGAACTAATGTCAACTCATTTAAAAATGATGTTATTCTGATTACGTAAGAATGTTATATTAAAATACACAAGCTTAAATATTTAGTGGTGATATTTCATGATGTCTATATTTGCTGGTACATGACTTATCTGTTTCAAGATGGTGGAACAGGACGGGGAGACCACTTTCTCCCCCACAAATTCATCAAAAATCATTTGAATGCTGAGCAACTTCCACAAAACAACTTCTGAACACTGGTGGAGGACACCAGGCCCCCCAAAAGGCAGGCCATTCTCTTCTAAAGGAGGCAAGATAAAATATAAAAGACAAAAAGAGAGACAAAAGAGTTAGGGACAGAAACCTATCCTAGGCAGGAAGTCGTGAATGAGAAGTTTCCACACAGTAGGAAACCCACCCACATCAGGGTATGCGGAGGAATACATGCCTAACTGCAACTGCAGAAAAGAGAACTTTCTGGCCAAAGGTTCTAACATAACATAACAACCTAATGCTCAGCCTGGCCCACTCACATAACAAAGGATTGAGCAAACACCAAAGAAGAGCTAGCCAGCTGCGTACAGGTTCCTCCCCACCCAGAGGCAAAGAGGAAGGGTGCCTGAAGAACTAAGGACAGAGGTTCCTGACAATGTACAGTCGTTTCTGACTCTTTAGGAACCCATGGACTGTAGCCTACCAGGCTCCTTAGTCCAAGGGATTTTCCAGGCAAGAGTACTAGAGTGGGTTGCCATTTCCTTCTCCAGGGGATCTTCCCGACCCAGGGATCGAACCTGGATCTCCCACATTGTAGGCAGAGGCTTTACTGTCTAAGCTACTAGGGAAGCCCTGACAATGTACAGGGGGCAGTAATCAAGACCATCCCCAAGAAAAAGAAATGGAAAGAAGCAAAATGGTTGTCTAAGGAGGACTTACAAATCGCTGAGAAAAGAAGAGAAGTGAAAGGCAAAGGAGAAGAAAAAAAAAAAGATATGCTTATTTGAATGCAGAGTAGCAAGCAGCGGTAGAAAGCCTTCCTCAGACATTAATGCAAAGAAATAAAGGAAAATAATAGAATGGGAAAGACTAGAGATCCTTCAAGAAAATTAGAGACACCAAGGGCACATTTCATGCAAAGATGAGCACAATATAGGACAGAAATGGTATGGGCCTAACAGAAGCAGAAGATATTAACAAGAGGTGGCAAGAATACACAGAACTATAGAAAAAAAAAATCTTCATGACCCAGATAACCATGATGGTGTGAACACTCACCTAAAGCCAGATATCCTGGAATGCAAAGTCAAGTGGGCCTTAAGAAGCATCACTACAAACAAAGTTAGTGGAAGTGATGGAATTCCAGTTGAGCTATTTCAAATCAGATGATGCTGTGAAAGTGCTCTCAAAGTTGAAAGTGAAAGAAGGTGAAAAGTCGCTCAGTCGTGTCCAACTCTTTGCAACCCTCTGGAATTCTCCAGGTCAGAATACTGGAGTGGGTAGCCTTTCCCTTCTCCAGTGGATCTTCCTGACCCAGGAATCAAACCACGGTCTCCTGCACTGCAAGTGGATTCTTTACCAACTCAGCTATCAGGGAAGCCCAATAACCCAGCAAAATGGAGCCCAATATGCTGCATTCAATATACCAGCAAAATCTGGAAAACTAAGCAGTGTCCACAGGACTGGAAATGGTCAGTTTTCACTCCCATCCCAAGAAAGGCAATACCAAAGAATGTTCAAAGGTCCACACAATTGTACTCATCTCACACGCTAGCAAAGTAATGCTCAAAATTCTCCAAGCCAGGCTTCAACAGCACATGAACCGTGAACTTCCAGATGCTCAAGTTGGATTTAGAAACGGCAGAGGAACCAGAGATCAAACTGTCAACATTAACTAGATCATCAAATAAACAAGAGAGTTCCAGTAAGCCATCTACTTTTGCTTTATTGACTATGCCAAAGCCTTTGACTGTGTGTATCAC
>SJYV01037193.1:1192301-1240067 GCA_006410875.1 Neotragus pygmaeus | reverse complement strand
GGGAGAAGGGAGGCAGAGCGGAGGCGGGTCCCCCGGTGCCGCAGTGTCAGCTCAGCCCGGGCCCCGGCCGGCAGGAAAAGCCGCGGCTTCCCGACTCGCCTGGGCTCTTAGCTCAGGCCGCGCTTTGTTTGGTTTCGGGGGCTCGACACCCTCTCCCCCCGACCCATCCCTCTGGTTTTCGAGCTCGCTTACGGACCCCGCAGGAGTATGTTGGTGGGTGGGGGGAAGGCGAAGGGTGGGATCTCTTCTTTTTCGGCTGCCTTCCACGGTTTGGTCTCCTGTTTCTAATGGAAGATGGGGGGGACAACTGGGAGTGATCGGGTGGTTAGGGCTGGCGGGGGAACTTGTTTTTCCCCCTTTCCCCCTTTTCTCTGTTAGCCTCCCCCTTCCTGTGGAGGAGGGGAGAGGGGGAGTTGGAGTGGTCGGTGGTGTTGGCCGGGGAACTTGTTTCCCTCGCCCCCCCCCCCCCAGTCACGGGGTAGGGGGAGCGGCGGCTCTTCTCCCAACCTCATAATGTTTGCTGCGCAGTTTGGCTTTAGTTACAGAACCCCTGGGAAGGACCCGTTAAATTAAGACCTTTAAATAAATAAATATAGAATCCATCGGCCATTTCCAGCCCCCTCCCTCGCGTGAGGTGCAGTTACCCTTCCGCTCTATCGACTCCCCTCTCGCTTGACCTCACCTAGCATACCCCCACGCCACCAAGCTGCCCCTCCGTCTCCCAGTGGGATTTGAACGCCCCTTCCTTAGAACTGGCCCCTTGTGGGAGAGAGTGCGTGTGTTTGTGCCTGTGTGTGTTGTGTCCAGGGCCTAGTGAAATGTGTCATTTGGACCCAACTGTGCAGCTCTGTCTGGTAACCACCATTGTCTAAGGGCTGAGGCTCCCGGGGGTTGGATTCTTGCTTTAGCAAAATTAATGTTCAGTTCTACTTTGATGATGTTATTTGGGGAGGTTTCGGAGATGGGGTGTTGCACCTTGATCTCCAAATGTAACTATTCTATTTATTATTTAGATACTCTCAGTGGGGATGGAGGTCAATACCATATTTATATGTTCGGTTGTTGTTTTAAGGAGGAGGGGAATTGTTAGGAGACATTTTGCGTGTTTTCGTTGGCGGATTAAGGTTAGTTTTACGTGCGTTGGTTGTCACACCTCTTTGGCTGAGGGAATGAAGATTAAATCCTTTTTGAAAATTATACATTCTTTCCTTAAAAATTGTTTCTTTGTTGTGCATGATCTAAATATCGAACAAATGAAAGAGGGAGATGATAATTGAAAAATAGTTTAAACGGTTTTCACTGGTTACTGCTACAGAAGTCCTTGTGAAAGCTATACGTTGCTTGAAAGAATGTGATCTTTCAAGCCAGTTAGAGGTCTTGTGCTGCATTACTGGTAAATGTGTTTTAATGCTTTGATACATTTACAGGGGTTTTTTTTTAATTAAAAATATAGTTTCATCATTTCCTTTTGTATTTGCATATCACGGTTCTCCTGTTTCATTCAAATACTAGTCAAGTCTCAGAATTGACACTATATGTAATACAGTTGACTAATGTTTTTTTTTTTAAGCAATGGTATTGGGTTGAAATCCTAGGGTAATAAGGATTCTATTGCTAGAAGTAAGCTTTTTCAAGATGTACTGATCTGTTAATTACATTAACAGTGAATCAGACTCTTTCAGCCAAACTTAGTCTGATTGTGTATTTTTAAATGTTAATTGTGAATCTTTTCATTTGTGTATATTGTCAACTTAGTTGAGGTACTTATATTTGATCACTTAATTTGTTTAAAATTATTAGCTACTGAAGTCTATTTCCTTTTGAAGTAAGAGTGACTTGGTCACGTGCCAGAGTGTCATTTTTCTTTTCATTGATATCCATAAACTGACTAAGATGTTCATGAATCAGAATTTCAGTATGTACCCAACCAAATGGTAAATCAAATTCACTGTAGAATTGTTGTTGCTTTGCTGCTGCTAGTAGAAACTGTTCTATGTTGGCACAGGGAGGAAAAGAACTGCTGATTAGCCTTCAGGGAAAATGCTATGGGTCTTTTTGGAGGGCAAATAAATAGCCTTAAGATGAGTTAAAAGACTAAAATTAGAAAAAGTTTGCTAGTGTGATGTAAAAAATAGTAATTCTTTGAAAATTGGCATTTTTTATTAATTTTAAATGTACAGTTTGCATAATGATCAGAAGCTAGCCAAGAAGAATACTCTTAACAGTTTTACGAAGTATGCAAAGTGTCACTATTTCTGGTTTGGATAGGAAAGGTTTGGTGGTTGTTGGTTTGAAAATATACCGGGTTTCATAATTTTGAACAAGGTAATTAAGGAACTACAACTAAGTTTATGCATAGGCCTGTTTTAGTTTTTGCTAACTTTTAATGGATATGTAACTCTTGCATTAGTTTGGATAGAGTTACATAATAGTGGATCAGAGAGCTTTCAGAGTAGGGAACCGAAGTGAGACTCACTGTTTTAAGACAAGTTAACTCTGTATATAAAATCACTTATTTCATGTAAAGGGTGGACTTTAGGCTTCTGAGTGGTAGTAAGTTATAGGAAAGTATTTTTTTCAAGCAAAAATTCTGTTGGAACTGGTTTTTAGTTGCTTGTTTGACCACAGGTTAATTAATCTTAAAAATTTCCTTGATACCTCCTTTTAAAATGTATATATGTTTGAGTGTTGTAATGGCCAGTGTTGGAAAAAGAGAAACAAACCGTATGGAGTGAAATCTTATGAGGACTTTTTAAAGGCAGGAGATTTGCTTACACCCCAAATGGGAAATAATCAGCCTGGGTGTTCCATGGAATGCTGTCTTCTCGAATGTTATCTGAAACGGTCTGCTGTCTAAAGATGGAATACAAATCATTAGCATTTTTAGGCTTTTATTTTAAATCTTGGGTTTAGGATTTCACATACCACTTTTAGCTAGTAGAAAATAATTTGTGTTCCACGTAGGAATCCTTTGATAATATATTCCAGCTTCAGTGAAACTGAAAGTATGTGGGGTTGGATTTTATATATTTGTTTTCTTTTAAAATCCTGAATGAGTTTTTGCAACTTGTTCTGCTGAATTTATCATGAAATCTATTTGGCAGTCTTGTTTTAGAAATATATCTGAGGAACGCTTACACATGTGCAGATGTGCTATGTATTCTGAGCATTTTTAGGTTTTAGTTGAAATTGATTACTTTGATTAGGTATTAAATGCACATTCAAAATTCAAAAGTCTCTTTCCTACAACTGCCTTCAGTTCCCAAATTTTCCTATCTGGAATCAACCTATTGATTACTATGTTACTAGTTTCTCATTTATTGTGTTTTAATAAAAGATGAAGTTTGACTTCTGAAAATCTTGATATGAAAGTTTTGAAAAATGTGTAATTTCCTAGTTATTGGCAAATTCATAAAGTTGGAATGTTGAAACTTTAACTGGGTTATCATATATAGTTCAAGAATTTAATGGATTATAACAGTATATTAATGGATTTTGCTATTTCCAGTCTGAAATAATCATATAGAGTAAAAATGTAATCAGTCTCTGTAATCTCCTATTTGTGAGATTAAAATCTCACCTATGATCCTGGATTTATAGTTGTTGCCTTTTTTTTTTTAAGTGAGCTTTTAAAACAATCCGGTGTATATATAGTGTTACATAAAATATTCCTTAGTGGCTGCATATTGTGTGGAACAGTCAGGAAGCTCTTTAGTGTTCTAGTCATTTTAGTGTTGTAGTCATGCGTCCTAGTTACACTTTTCTGTGGAGTTGTCCTCACCCATTATATTTTACCTGTAGGTTCTCCCTACTACTTACAGAGTAAGGAAGTTCTGCAGTCTTTCCAGATAGAAGAATTCTGGACAGGGAATCTGATTTTTCCTCTTTTAGGAATTAAGTACCATGAGTCACTGCTCTTCCATCTTGTGGCTAACCCTTCGAAATATTTACATCCCTAAGAGGAATGCCACTTAACTCTGTGTGTGTGTGTGTGGTGGTGGTCGGAGGTGGCTGTTTTCTCAACACTTAAAAATTATTTGAGGAATAGAAATGCAATAGTGACAATACTGAAGTTAGAGTTCTGCTGGTAAGGCCTAAGGCCTGTCCCTATACTGCTTGCCTTTTTTTTTTTTTTAAACTGGAAATTCTGGCAAACCCAAGGAAAGGCTAACCAGCTTGAAGACCTATCAGGTAAGGCAAGAATGACCAGTAGATCTGACCTGTTAGTGAAAATCCCTGAACTTAAATTTGGCAGAATTCAAAGCTAGTGAGTATTTTCTGTCTTTTCCTCTGTTTTAATTTTGGAAGTAATTTATAATAATAAGTTATTTCACCTTGAGGTCTCTTACTGTCTCAACCGTTCTCTTTTTTATTCCTAACAAGTTACTCGTATTTTATGTCTTATCTTGTCCCATTGGTCTCTGAAGGGTTATTCTGTTTTAGACCTTCCATTTCTCAAGTTTATCATTCATTGAAAGTGCATTCTTGCCTTCCAGAAAACTAGTTATGCGAGGTTGTAAGCAGAGTACTCCCAAATTGTGGTTGTTATCCTCTGAAAGCAAATTTATAAAGGCATAAAATTTAAGGGATGAGATGATTGGAGATAGTATGTTGGGAAGAGCTCAGAATTAGAGCTAACTAGAGGTAGGTGCTAAACTTAGCCACACTACTAATGAGCTCTGTGTGTGTGACATGGGGCATGAAGTGTAGCCGCTCTGAGCCTTACTCTGTTATCTTTAAAATAGGGATGGTAACACTTGTCTGACAGTAATTTAAAGATAAGAGATAGTACTGTATAGTAGATGCTCAATAAATAGCAGTTCTTTTAAATACCAAAAATAATAGTATGGAACAGAAGCAGCCATTTATAAAACTAAACCTAAGAAATAAAGTATGTATGAGTCACCAAAGAGTTTCTGACATATCTCAAAATGCAGTCCAGGTGATGTGGTATAACCTCAGAGAAACTGATTTGCAATTGTAAATCAGTAATCTTGTATCTAATGAATTGAAATATTCTTTGAAAAAAGAATAACAGAAGAAACAGGTATTTGGAGTAATAAACATGACTGTTTCTTGAGTACTAGAGTCTGTGCCAGATACTCTTCTTATATACTATCCCTCTTAGCAATTCTGTACGATGACTGTGACACAGCAGTGATTGTACTTAGCAAGTAGCAGAGAATTTTAAAAATGATTTATATATCCTAGTCTTTCCATCAGGAGAAGGCAATGGCTCCCCACTCCAGTACTCTTGCCTGGAAAATTCCATGGATGGAGGAGCCTGGTGGGCTGCAGTCCATGGGGTCGCTAAGGGTCGGACACGACTGAGCGACTTCACTTTCACTTTTCACTTTCATACATTGGAGAAGGAAATGGCAACCCACTCCAGTGTTCTTGCCTGGAGAATCCCAGGGAGGGGGGAGCCTGGTGGGCTGCCGTCTATGGGGTCACACAGAGTCGGACACAACTGAAGTGACTTAGCAGCAGTCTTTCCATCAAAAGGAGATGCTGAAATACATTTGACTAAGTATCTTCATCACCTCCAGAGAAAAGAATCTCCTAACCCTTGGAGCACATCGGTCTCCTGTCCTATCCTACCTATCTGATCTAAGGTTGATATAGTAGTAGGATGCCAATGATAGTTAAATCATTTGGTTTCACATTTCTAAGTAGCTTTCTGATCATANTGACAGTAATTTAAAGATAAGAGATAGTACTGTATAGTAGATGCTCAATAAATAGCAGTTCTTTTAAATACCAAAAATAATAGTATGGAACAGAAGCAGCCATTTATAAAACTAAACCTAAGAAATAAAGTATGTATGAGTCACCAAAGAGTTTCTGACATATCTCAAAATGCAGTCCAGGTGATGTGGTATAACCTCAGAGAAACTGATTTGCAATTGTAAATCAGTAATCTTGTATCTAATGAATTGAAATATTCTTTGAAAAAAGAATAACAGAAGAAACAGGTATTTGGAGTAATAAACATGACTGTTTCTTGAGTACTAGAGTCTGTGCCAGATACTCTTCTTATATACTATCCCTCTTAGCAATTCTGTACGATGACTGTGACACAGCAGTGATTGTACTTAGCAAGTAGCAGAGAATTTTAAAAATGATTTATATATCCTAGTCTTTCCATCAGGAGAAGGCAATGGCTCCCCACTCCAGTACTCTTGCCTGGAAAATTCCATGGATGGAGGAGCCTGGTGGGCTGCAGTCCATGGGGTCGCTAAGGGTCGGACACGACTGAGCGACTTCACTTTCACTTTTCACTTTCATACATTGGAGAAGGAAATGGCAACCCACTCCAGTGTTCTTGCCTGGAGAATCCCAGGGAGGGGGGAGCCTGGTGGGCTGCCGTCTATGGGGTCACACAGAGTCGGACACAACTGAAGTGACTTAGCAGCAGTCTTTCCATCAAAAGGAGATGCTGAAATACATTTGACTAAGTATCTTCATCACCTCCAGAGAAAAGAATCTCCTAACCCTTGGAGCACATCGGTCTCCTGTCCTATCCTACCTATCTGATCGAAGGTTGATATAGTAGTAGGATGCCAATGATAGTTAAATCATTTGGTTTCACATTTCTAAGTAGCTTTCTGATCATAATTTTACCTCATGTTTCCAGATGAGATTGCAGTGATGGGCCCGAATGTTTTTCCAGTTTGTTGATGAGATCACTAAGCAGTCATTGTACAAAGAAGGTTAGATTTCCCTTGAATTACTCATAAGTTATGAATAAAGGGTGTTAAGTCATTTTTTAGCTCATAGTTATAGACTGGACTATTTCAGGAAGGAAAAAAATGTGAGTTAAATTAGACTTCAGTAGGAATTTTGACAGATTTGTAGACTAAGTACTCTTTTCTCACCATAATTTGGTGTCCTTACATGCATAACTTGATGTCTTTACATGCATAGCTTGAGGTTTTTGTATAAGTTTGGTTAATATATGTGCTTAAACTTAATCCTTAGAAAATAGAGAAATGAAACCAACTAACTTCCTTTACGTAATTTATTTTAATTGAAGGCAAATATTGAAAATATTTACTTTGAAAATGAATATGTTGTGTATTTTTTTATTTTAAAAGATGTGCAAGTAAGATAGTATAGTTAAAAGCAAACTTATATCATATCATGTAAGTTAGTTGCTTATTCTCTCAGGTTCTAAAAATCCAATTATCAGATGTTCTGCTTTTCTAGCAAATGGAAAATGGTATGACCGTGTTCAACAGAGTAGAAAACATTATTAAACACTGTCAACTGGAGGCTAAACCTTAAAACATTAATGGGACTTCCCTGGTGGCCCAGTGGCTAAGACTCTGTACTTTCAATGTAGGAGGCATAGGTTCAGTCCCCGATCAGGGAAGTTCTGCATGCTGCATGTACTGTGTGGCCAAAAAACCATTTTTTTTAATGTATACTTTAACATCTCATTAGAGATGAGGTGCCATTCATCTTTTCTTTGAGGAAAGGCAACTTTTCTCAAAGTTTAGAAATAATTTGAGTGGTAGAAATGGGGTAAGAAACTGCTTAAAAATTATTTTTCTGGTAATGGTCGTAATCTAGCTTTCTTGTAGTGTACACTCAACCCTCAGATGGTTGAGTTGGGTTGTATCAATCTTTAACTGCTGAAAGTTTGTGAGGAACTATGTGAATTCAGCCTTTGGTGTTGGTTTCTTTAGTACGATGTGTTGCTGGCTGACTTGAATCAGTTTAGCCTTTGCTGACTCTACTTGGGTTTAGATAAGAGAACTCTTTGCATTCAAGTATTGATTTTGTATCTTGCATCCGTACTATATAATTGTGTGTTTATGTATACATGTGTATGTATGTGTAAGAACACATGGCCTTATGAGGCTCTTAACACTTAGGAGTAAGCAAGTGGGGGAAAGGAAAGACATAGTCACCTATTGTAGCTTGAGGATTGGGGGTTGTGTGTGTGTATGGGCTTCCCTGGTGGCAGTGTATGTTACTAGTAATTGATCTACATTTTTTAAAAAAGAAAATAAAATAAGTGAGTAGAATTTAACAATGGCAAGTGGGAGTCATTCAAGTTTATATAGTGGTAGAGAAGATCAAAGAAGACTTGTTTAAAATAAATGAGAATAGGTGAAGACAGTATATTTTGGAATTTAGTATTTTTGGCAAACTATGATAAAAGAAATTGTGGAATTGCTCATTTTTCTTCTTTATATAGAAGAACTTTCTTACAGTTATTAGTTAGAAGTGAACACACAACTTTGAATCACTGTGTCATACACTGAAACTTATATAACACACCTGAAACTTACATAATAGTTGTACATCCACTGTGCCTCATTTTTTAAAAAGTTGTGTGTGTATGTGTCCTTAGGCATGTCTGACTGTTTGTGACTCCATGGACTGTAGCCCACCAGGCTCCTCTGTCCATGGAGTTTTCCAAGCAAGAATACTGGGGAGTGGGTTGCCATTTCCTCTTTTAGGGGGTCTCCCAACCCCAGGATCGAACCTGTGTGTCTTGCATTGGCGGGTGGATTCTTTACCATTGTGCCACTTGGGACGCCCCAAAAAGGTTGTGTGTGAGTGACTGATATCTTTTTAATCCTTTGAAATGGATTTGCAATTTGAAGAAACTGATTATTTGGCCAAATTTTGATATTTTAAGCCCAGTAAAATTGATAGGAGAAACAAGCAATTTGGAGAAAGACAGCTGCAGGAAGGAGTGCTCTCTCACAGGCAAAATGAGCACATCAGAGGAGAGGGAGACTGGAAGATTTTTTTCTTTTTTCCAAGAATCGCTTACCTTATATGTTTATTTTCCCTGATAAAGTACTTCTGAAACTTAGCTTTTTCTGAAGTTTTACTTTTTTTCCCCCAAAAGAATAATTTTGAGTTGATTGGAGAAAAGAGAAAGAATTTGAGCAGGTACAAATGACAATATGTGTCAGTCATTTACGTTAGCAGTGGTAATTTGGATTAGAAACTGTCTGTACATGAACAGAGGAGCCTGGTGGGCTACAGTCCATGGGGTCACAGAGTCGGACACAACTGAGCAACTGAACCGAGCAACTTGCGTATGGATATGAATATATAACTTTATATAATCTGTATGTGTGTGTATTATATATAAGTATAACTACATTTAAATTGTAGACATACAGTTTAAGTATTACAATTAAGTTGTAGAAATACAATTAGAAATTGTACAATTTAAGTTGTAGAAATAATTTTTATGAGCTTTTTTTTAACTTAAAGTTTTGGTGAAAGTATACAAGTACACAGAAATCACTGATACAGCTTGTTGCCTTTTTGCAAAAGGAACATGTCTGTGTAATCAGTAATACCTAGATCAAGAAATAAAATATTACCAACATCCTAGATGGGCAATACTTCTATTTACTTTATAAGAAATGGAAGATAAAACAGCTTTAAGACAAATACAGATATGGCCCCTTTATGTTGTTACAGCAATTTATTTCAGATACTGTGTTTTTCTTAAATCTAGATATTTTCCCTTGTGTATCCTTTAACATAGAGAAAACAATGGCAACCCACTCCATTCTTGCCTGGAGAACCCCATGGACAGAGGAGCCTGGTGGGCTACAGTCCATGGAGTCACAAAGAGTTGGACATGGCTGAGCAGCTAACACACTTCCTTTAACAATCCAATGTTAGGAAGCTTACCCATCAACTTAATATGCTGAGGTTTTCCCCAAAGATCATTGTTGTTGTTCCATCGCTAAGTCACATCCGTCTCTTTGAGACCCCTTCACTATCTCCTGAAGTTTGATCAGATTCGTGTCCATTGAGTTGGTAATGCCATCCAACCGTCTCATTCTCTGTTGCCCGCTGCTCCTTCCCTCACTTTTTCCCAGCAACAGGGTCTTTTCCAAAGAGTCAGGTCTTCCATCAGGTGGCCAGAGTATTGGCGCTTCAGCATCATTCCTTCTAGTGAATATTACTTTAGGATTGACTGGTTTGATCTTGCTGTCCAAGGGACTCACCAGAGTCTTCCAGCACCATGGTTTAAAAGCATAAATTTTTCGGCCAAAGATCATTTTGAGGAGAGGGGAAATCTTGTTTTTTATATTTAAGAATTTTAAAAACTAATGTGGAGCTTAATATGTGATTCTGAGTCTTCATTCCAAAAACTGTTGTTTCTCTTTACTACTGCCATAAATATTTTTGATTCTCCATTTCAGTTTGAAACTACTTTTTCTAACTACTGTTAGTAGTTAACACTGTTTCTAACTACTTTTTTAAACTTGTTTTAACCCCTGTGAAAATATTTTGATATTGCTTGGTCAGTTATTTTATTTTATTTATTTTTCTGCGTATTTTGTCATCCTTTGTTATCTTACATTCAACTTATTTTTAAATTATAAAACTTTCACACAAAAATTGTGGCACATTTTACTTTCAGAATTGTATTTTTAGTCCTTGACCAGATCTGTTCATTCTTTTCACATAGGAAGAAGGTATAAAAGTGCCTCTGCCAGCATCATTGATAAGTTCTTCATCAAGTGAAAGCTTGTGCTGAAGTGCTAGTGATTTATAAGCTTGTACAATTTATGATACAGGTATCCCCTGAGAGTGACAGATGGCCCCTGTTCTTAAGGAACTACTTGCTTGAAACTGATGATACAGTAGCCTTCAATACCAGAGGAGTAAAATTTCGTTATTTCATGTCTGCTCTTTCAGCACTTAACAGTCCAGTGTTAGTACTAACAGTTGTTCTTTCTTGTCTGCAACAAGCAGTGTGAAAATTGTCACCTTCCTTTCTATTTTATCTTATTATTATTTTAACATATAGCCACATTAAGTAATTGTTGCTTGTTAAATTTGGTAGGGATAGGAGCTTTTCAAAGTGGCTTGGTTATACTTTTTTCTGCAGTGGTTTCTCATTTTTGCAGTAGTTTTTTTTTTTTTAATTAGAATTTAAGTTAACTTTTGAAATGCTCTGAAACCCTTCCTGTATCATTTGTGTTACCAATATAAATCAGCAAGATCTAAATTTGGGTGGTGGTAGTGTTCTAGGGACTGAATATAAATAGCATTTCAGATCAAGATGTCTTGTAAATAAGTGCGTTGATACTGTTTTCATTGTCCTCTGGTGTATATTTTTAAAGAATGAGTGTGTGTGTGTATCTGGCATTTCATTTGTAACTTTATCATTAGACAGTTTGCAAGACCAAAGTCTCTTAGTGGATTTTTCATTTCAGTGCTATTAAGATAAAGTTGTTATGACTTCCTACTCTTTACTGTATGTTTTACCCTTTAGTTATTCATTGAATTACCTTTGTGCCACACTTAGAAAGTTACTGCAACCTAAATATTAAGCCAAGTTGTGGTGCTTTGATGTAACTGAGAAAGAAACATGTACCAAGTAAAGGAAACTACTCAGAATTGGAGTCATTCATCTTGTTTTCATGGTATTTGTCCTTCATTACATTCATTGTTTTGCCCTTACATCCAGAAACTGAGAATAGGTTAAAGTTAGATCGTGTTGCTAGAATTTAAGCTCAATTGCAGAAATAAACAACTCTTTCAGGTTTTTCATAGCATCTGTAATCCCACATACTTAGTAGTTGTAACTCTCAGGATGCTTTATTGGATTTTTCTGATTCTGTCTCAGTATCTCTATTGCTGTTTCTCACAGGGAACCTGTTCTCTGTTTCTGAGTTATTTGGTTTGAGAACCTATTAGCTGAAGTTTTAACACTGAAAAACTGAGCTGGGAGATCTGGAGGTAGTGAATATAATCTGAGTCTGTAAAGTTAAGTCTGGTTTTAGAGAGCTAGAAAAATGTCACATACCAATCATAGACATAATTTGATAACATACGCATAAACGTGTACTCTTGATATTGTGAAGTGTCTAAAATTGTTAACAGTAATGTCTTAGGATGATAGAGGTGAGATGATTTTTTAAATTCTTTCTGTAATTTTTTGTTTTTCAAAGACTGTATGGAATCTGGAAGGGGGAGGAGTGTGTGTGTGTGTTTAAGAATTTAGTAGTTCTAATTGTGATGTGAAGTTCTACTTGGTTTGATGACATAGTCCCCATGTGGATCATTTTAAATGTGAATAAAAGCTTAAAACTCTACATTTTTCAATGCTATTAATGTGTTCTAAATGCTTATTTATGAACATTTTGGGTTTTTATATTCATTATAACTTCAGGATAGTTATATAACTGTGTCATATATAGGAAATGAGGATAACTGATGATCAGAAAGTCAGAATTCAGAATTTAAAACAAAATTTGATATTTGGAAGTTTGAGCCAATGATTCTGTCTTTGCAGGATGTCTGTAACAGTAGATTGTGGTAGTAAATACATAAAAATAAAATTTCAATTTGCATGCCTAACTGAATGATAAAAGATGGAAATTTTAGTGTGCAAACGAACTGAATAATTAGGTGAATAAAAGATTTATTATTGTTCACAACAGATGGATGCTTGTTTTGTACCCTGGTGGTAAGGGTTCATGACTATTTGATAATTTTATATGGGAGACTATTTTCTTTTCATAAAACTGGTATTAGTGCTGAAGAAATTAATGGCTATCAGTTAATTAAGTTCAAACAGAAATTGCTAAGGGAAATCGTTTCATCGTTGCCAGTTTTTTAATAAACCACATCCTTTCCTTTCTAAGATATATTCGCAGAAGTTTTAGATTGTGGGATCTAATGAGTTTGGGAATGAATAAAAACCTGGCAATGTCTTTCAAAAAATATGGACCTTTGAAGTTTAAATTTAGTAATTAAATTAGGAATTAAGTCATCTCAACGCTCACCTGACTAGTCTTCTGATTTCTTATAGAGTCTTTATAAACCAAAATCAGGAGAAAACAAGCATTTTCCTCAAAATACACTAGAACTTTCATTGAATGAGGTAAACTGTTTGGCTTTTTTGTTTTGTTTTTATAGTTCAGTTCAGTCGTGTCCAACTCTTTGCAACCCCATGAACTGCAGCACGCCAGGCCTCCCTGTCCATCACCAACTCCTGGAGTCCACCCAAACCCATGTCCATTGTGTTGGTGATGCCATCCAACCGTTTCATCCTCTTGTCATCCCCTTCTCCTCCTGCCCTCGATCTTTCCCAGCATCAGGGTCTTTTCAAATGAGTCAGCTGTCTGCATCAGGTGGCCAAAAGTATTGGAGTTTCAGCTTCAACATCAGTCCCTCCAGTGAACACCCAGGACTGATCTCCTTTGAAAGTGAAAGTGAAGTCGCTCAGTCATGCCCGACTCTTTGCGATCCCATAGACTGTAGCCTGCCAGTCTCCTCCGTTCATGGGATTCTCCAGGCAAGAATACTGGAGTGGGTTGCCATTTCCTTCTCCAGGGGATCGTCCCGACCCAGGGATCGAACCCAGGTCTCCTGCATTGCAGGCAGACGCTTTAGCCTCTGAGCCACCAGGGAAGCATATGGTTTATGGCTTCCCAGGTGGCTGAGTGGTAAAGAATCTGATTGCCCATGCAAGGAGACACAGGAAACTTGGGTTCAATCCCTGGATCACGAACATCTCCTGAGGTAGGAAATGGCAACCCACTCCAGCATTCTTGCTGGGAGAATCCCATGGACAGAGGAGCCTGGTGGGCTGCAGCCCACAGGACTGCAAAGAATTGCACACAGCTGAGCATGAACATACGCTAATATGGTTTAAGGCAAATCAGTCATTAAATGTAGATTCTAGGTAATAATCAGCATGGTTTTATGAAGAACTGATTACAGATAAATGTAAAGTATTTTTCTGTACTAGTGACTTTTGGTAGGTGAAGAGAGAACAAGAACAACAGAGCCAGATTTAAATAAGATATTCTTTTATGAAGGAGTCATATTGATGTTGTGGCAGTTGGGAGAACTTTTTAAAAGTTGTATTGTCTGGAATCTACAACTTTTAAAATAGTGCTAGACATTTGGAAATAGATACTTACTAAATGGTTCTTTCTATTTCTTTTCCCTCTCCTGGACTCAAATTTGTTCACATAATCACTGATTTAAGTGACTGAGCATATTAACTTCATGGATGAGTTCTTAAAAGGTGATAAGGTTGAGTACTTAAAAAACTGAAAATAGAAGTCAAATTATTTTGAGTAGTCTAAGAAAAAAGGAATAAACAAATGGGCTTCAATCTTTGTAGAAATAACCAAAAAATGAGTAGTAACTAAGAAAGGTTGAGCCACAGAATTAAGCAGAAAGTGATTTGGTATATAGTTGAATGAATCATCCTAAGGTATGTGTGCACATAGTATAGCAGTTTTGGAATGGTTGGGGAAAAAACATGTATTAGGAAAACATGTTATCTTAAAGAGGAACAAGCTAAATGGTAAGTTAAGAATTACTTTCAGGGAAAGTAAAAAACTGTCTCTTTTAAAACTGCATTTAAAAAAGAATAAACCTGATCAAGAAAGGTGAAAGACTTAGATGCTGTGAACTAGGTAACAGTGATAAAGGAAANCTACAATGCCTAAGTATTTGCCAGTTTTTTCCTGACAAAGTCAGTTGCTCAGTAGTGTCTGACTCTTTGTGACCCCTGAACTGTACCCCGCCAGTCTCCTCTGTCCATAGGATTTCCCAGACAAGAATACTGGAGTGGGTTGCCATTTCCTCCTCCAGGGGATCTTCCCGACCTAGGGATCGAACCCAAGTCTCCTGCCTTGCAGATGGACTCTTTACCGCTGAGCCACTAGGGAAGCCCAACAAAGTCAGATCCCAGCCTCCTTTGTTCCATTTCCAGCAATCTCAATAGTAAAATCTTTACTTTTGAACTTTAAACACTAGCAGATTCTCTGTTGCTGCTCTTTCAGATTCTAAAGTAGATCACCCAGGCCACTCCTTCCCCATCTCCTTGGCTTTTGGATCGTCAACTAGCCCCCTTAATCCTAGGGATAAAAACTCCCGGGGTTAGCTGCTGAACCCCTTTGAGCCTGGCAGACCCCTGGTCACTGGCCCTCTGTGATGACCCACTGAGAGGAGCTATCTCCCACCCCCAGGAAGGTGTAAACTGTATGCGCTCACAGTCACCAATCATGTAGAAGTGGGACACAGACCTCCAATCAGCAGCAGCACTTGGGGTACATTTAAAGTAAGAATTAATGGAGAAAAAGGACTTGGCAGCAGAGAAGAAGCAGAACCCTCCATGTTTCATTATTCTGTCCTTTGACACATGAAGGGGAAGGTCCCATAGCAATCTATGTATTTGTGGACAAAAGCAGGGGAAGTGTAATACTAAAAACCATCTCCACAAGCAAGAGACCTTTTGGAAGTGCATGTTTTGAGGGTCCACAGGGGAGGGCTGGCATGCTGCAGTCCATGGGTTGAAAAGAGTCAGACACGACTTGGTGACTGAACAACAAAGTGTTATATCAGGGAAGTTCTCCCTGGAAGTTCTCCTCTGACTTACTGACTCTGGGTCTTTGCTAAGCTTCTGAAATGTGGGAATAAGTGAACCTCAAGGAACATCCAGATTTATCTCTCCTTATTAATATGATACTGCTACAGACTTATTCGTGCATCACCTCTTTTTATTACTTGAATGCTTTGAAACTATTTCTTCAGCATGATTTAGTGGGTACCTTTTCTTACCTTTAAGCATTAGGCTGAATGTAGCTATGTGAGGACTGACCTTCAGTCAAACCCCTGGACCTAAGCAACCCATCTTGCACTCTCATTTCCCAAGACTTTCTGATCCATTTTTTTGTCATTCAAACACAGGCTATAGTTTTTTGCTTTCTTTTACTTTTTTTGACAGCACAGCCTACCTCATGCAATGAAATGAAGAATAATTTCATAGAATGATACTTAAATGCATCAAGCATAATTTAATTATATCATAAATATTTCAGATATTTTACTGAAACATTGCTTAGGTTCTGTTTAATAGTCTTATTGTGTATGGATATCTTCCTTTTTTAATAGCAACAAACCAACTTAAGAGGTGTGAAAAACCAAGGTTTTATGTAAGAGGACAGTTAAGTTCATATATGTATGAATTTAATCACAATGCCAGAGTGAGTTACAAATGTGCTGGGAAGAGTACATACATACAGACAGTCTGCATCAACGGGAAGTGGGACCCTGAACCAGACTGCCTAGGTAAGAGTTTGAAAGATTTTGTAGATCCTTTGCTTATTCACCAAAAAAATGCTCTCGAAATTAACATGCTTTAAATTAAATTATTTTTTAAGTAATTAATTAATTTATTTTTTTAATTTAACTTTACAATATTCTATTGGGTTTGCCATACATCGACATGAATCCACCACAGGTGTNCACCGACTCAATGGACATGAGTCTGAGTGAACTCTGGGAGTTGGTGATGGACAGGGAGGCCTGGCGTGCTGCGATTCATGAGGTCGCGAAGAGTCGGACATGACTGAGCAACTGAACTGAACTATTTACTAGGGTTGCTATTTTGTGACTTTTATTCTTTATTCAAGATCTTCCGAAAATCAGAAATGTTACTTGTGGGTTGCCATTTCCTTCTCCAGGGGATCTTCCTGACCCAGGGATTGAACCTGGGTCTCCTGCATTGCAGGAGGTTACCATCTGAGCCACCAGGACGCCCTTTACAATAAGAAAGCAAGGATGGTGAAGTCTTCTGAATAGAAGATGCAGTAGTAAAATAGTCGGTTGTCAGTTTTTTTCTTTATTACACTACTCAAGAATTATATCCTTGATGAACAGGGAGGCCTGGTGTGCTGCAATTCATGGGTCGCAAAGAGTCAGACACGACTGAGCGACTGAACTGAACTATCAAAAAGATATAAAGTAGGATGGGAGACATACAGATCAAAAGATAAATGCACAGAATTCCCTGGTCGTCCAGTGGTTAGGACACCGCACTCTCACTGCCGAGGGCCTGGGTTTAATGCCTGGTTAGCGAGCTAAGATCCCACAAGCAATGAGGCATGGCCTTAACAACAGCAACAACAACAAAAGATAAATGCAGAGAGAAAAGTAACACTGAAGACTGAGTTGTCTGGTACGGTAGCCACTTGTCCCATGTGACTTACACTAAAATTAATTAATAGAATTGAAAATTCAGTTTCTTCAGTCACATTAAGCACGAAGTGGTTATGTAGAGAGAATGTAACTGTTAACCTCATGTCCAACATTTTCATCATTGCAGAAAGCTTTGCTAGATATCATTCTCTAGACTATTAATATGATAGTGAAATTGATCATATATATGAGCTCAGATTATGAGATTTCAGACGATCATATCCTGTATGAAAATATATTTTAAATTATTTCAAACTCAAGAATAGATGAACACACTATATTTAGTTTTCTTTCTTACTGTTTTTTGATCATGCCATACAGCTTGTAGGATCTCAGTTCCCAGAACAAGGATTGAGCCCAGGCCATGATAGTGAAAGCCTGTAATCCTATCCACAAGCCCACCAGGGAATGCCTGACACGGAGTATATTTTTTGATGAATGCATGGTATATTTCTAAGGGCAAAAAGAAACAGAGTATTTTATACCAAGTAGTCATTCAGTAGGAATATTTTGCAACACAAATGTGGACTGTCATCATTTGCTAAAAAACATCCTATGATAGTGTTCTTTCATATGTTTTTGTGTAAAACAAATTACTTAAGACGTTGCTTTTTTTAACATGTTTATTTATTCATATATATATTTTTGGCTGTGCTGGATCTTTGTTGCTGGGTGCAGGCTTTTTCTGATTGCAGAGAGCAGGGACTACTGTCTAGTTGCTGTGCACAGGCTTCTCATTGCAGTGGCTTCTCTTGTTGTGGAGCACAGGCTCTAGGGCGAACGGGCTCAGTAATTTTGGCTTGTGGGCTCTCGACGCTGGTTCAGTAGTTGTGGTGCATGGGCAAAGCCTCGCAGCATGCGGAATCTTCCTGGACCAGGGATTGAACCCCCTAGTTCAATAATGGCCCCCTGCATTGGCAGGTGGATTCTCAACGACTGAACCACCAGTGAAGTTCCTGAAGTTGCTTTTCATTATCCATTAATTCTTCTATAAATTATGTTTTAGAAACTGAAAAATAAATGAATGGATATGTAACCACCTTAGCATACCAACAGTAGTCGAAAGTAAGTCTGCAGGAATGAAAGCTACAAGGAACAAGCCAAATCAGGCCATTCCATGCCACGCACACCCCTCCCCCTCCCACAACTCAGGAATTAGTAGCACAGTACCTGTGAAGGCTGAGTGTAAGACAAGGCTAAATCCCAGAGTACTGGTTTTAAGGCTTTAAAAAGTGCAGTTAGACTCCAGCTCCCTTGCCTCCTGTACAGCTAGATGTTTGCCTCTTTATTGTCAAGGTGAAAAGCTGTTAATGGCAGAGCATATACCAGATACAGGTGAAGGTTGGGCCTTCAAACCTGAAATGGTGATTAAATGGCAAGTCTGCATTTGAAAGGTTGAAGATCTCATTGCTTAATCACTCTGAGTCCATGATTTGTAGAGGTATGTGAGCTTTAAGGAAGAGGTTAGAAGGGTACTCTTGGAAAACAAACTTGTCTAAAACTCTAGACTTGAACAGCACTGACACTGAAATGTCTGTTCCTGCTCTGTTACTCTGCAGCAGTGGTTCTCAGATATTTGAGGACTCCCTGAGAACTTTTTAGAATGTGAGTTATAGCTGTTTACTATAAATTAAAGCAAAGTTTTTGGGTATTCCTTTAAAAATGATAAAGCCATTATATGTTAACGTAATATACTTCTATGAAAAATAAAAACTATTTTCCAAAACAATAATATTGTAACATTTTCACATTTTAAAATCTGATGTCCAAACTTAATAAAAAATTAGCTTCTGCATTTAGTCAGATGTACTATGCCATGTCCTGTACATAGCTTTTGCAGAACACTGTGTACTTGTGAGAAAATGAGAGTGGAAAAGCCATATAATGTCTCAGTATTAATAATGAAGATAGTTTTGACCTTAAGACTCCCTGAAAGTTATTGTTTGATGACTCCCAAGAATTCCTGGACCACACTTTGAGAACAGCTGCTTTACACTAAACTCACCAGTCATGACCCCACGCAAAACTTGTAAACAACATTTAATCCTTATTCTAATATACATGTGGACAGCTGGAGATTTACTACTGAGGAAAACCTGTAAAGTGAAAGATGAAAGCCAAAGCAGAAAAATGGAAACAAGTTATTTGGAAGCAGCAGCAATGGTATAGGGAGAAAGTAAAGTTGAAAGACAATTATACCTTCAGAAGGCTGAAAGAAGCTATTCTATTTGTGGAACCTGAAATAGAGGTTATATTAATAAATAAGGAGTATCATAGAGCCAAAGTGAGCTCTAAATTTAAAATATGAACAGATATGAAATGTAAAGGATATAACTCTAATAGAAGGAGATGCTGACAGATTTTGTTTGTAACATAGGAATAGGGAAGTACACAAAGCTTTAAAAAATTTTGTATTTATTTGGCTACATCAGGTATTTGTTGCAGTGCACAGACTCTAGTTGCGGTGCACAGACTCTCTGGTTGCTGCATGCAGGCTTAGTTGCTCCGTGGCATGTGGGACCTTAGTTCCCTGACCAGGGCTCAACCAACCCTATGTACCCTGTGATGCAAGGCGGACTGTTAACCACTGGATCCCAAGGGAAGTCCCCGTGTACAAAACTTTAAAAGCATATTGCATGAGTAAAAAGGAATAAATTTGTTTCCATCATGATTAAAGAGTTCTGTGTATTGAAAGGACACCATGATAGGATGGGAGATGTTTGTAAAATGTAAAACTAACAAAGGATCTGACATCTAGGAAATGTAAGGAACTCCTAAAAATCAAAAGGAAAAAAACAGCCATCTTAATATAAAAATGCATACAGTTTCTAAAGAGTAAATATTTATAGGAGGAACCCCAAAGCTAATAAGACTAAAAGAGATGCTCAGTCATTACTTGTCGAAGTGTAAATTAAAACAAATGAGATACCACTTTATAATTTGGACAAAACTAGAAAACTGAATGCATTTTCCTCGTAACAGGTTATCCCCAAATTTTATCATATTCAGACAACAAACATTATCTCACAGATGCTATGGATCAGGAATCCAGTAGCATTGTAGGTTGTAGCTCAGCATCTCTCATGAGGTTGAAGTTGAGCTGTCATTTGAAGATTTGACTGGGGCTGAAGTACCTACTTCCAGGATGGTTGATTCACACAGCTGTTGGCAGAAAGACCCAGTTTCTTGCTGGCTGTTGGCAAGGTCTTCATTTTCTCTGCATGGGCCTATTCACAGGGCTGCTTGAGTGGCTCTGTAAGGCTGATTGCTCCTAAGACATGGTTCCAAGGACTAGATGTGTCCCCCTGCCAAAAAAAACTTGATAGGTTGATATCTAATCCTTGGTGTGATGGTACTTAGCGGTGGGGCCTTTAGGAAATGATTAGCTCACAAGAGTGAAGCCCTCGTTATTGGGATTAGCACCCTTATAAGAAGAGACCAGAGAATTGACTTACTGTTTTCTTCCCCCATATAAAAATACAAAGAAGTCAGCCATCTGCAACCCAGAATGTCCTCACCAGAATGCAGCTATGCTGACATTATGATCTTGGATTTCCAGCTTGTACAAAATAAGGTTCTTTTATTGATAACCCACTCAGTTTATAGTGTATAGCAGCCTCAGCTGACTAAGATATATGGCATCTGGCTTCCCCCAGAGCAGGTGATCCAAAAGGGAGCAGGCGGGAAGACACTATGCCTTTTATGATCTCTTCTTCCAAATTGCATACCATCACTTTCCTGTTCATTAGAGGCAAGTCGCTAAGTCCAGCCAGTACTTAGGGTTAGAGAAATAAGGCTTTGCTCTTGAAGGGAGAAATTTGTGGACTTTCTACAATTTACACTAGATAATGCCAAGTGTGTTAATAGGAATGTAGACTCTGCAGCCATTCTGGAGCTTAGTCTAGTTGTCTTTAGGTTAGAAATACAGATGCCTTATGATCAGTAATTTCATTTCTAAGCATATACCTCAGGGTATTTGTAAAAGTTTCATAAGGGATATGTATTTGAATGTTCTTTGCAGTATTATTTGCAGCAGCAGGAAGTTGGAGGCAGTCTAGCTATTCTGTATACCATTTGAATGTAGAAAGGTGAAATCTGTGAATGGACATTATTTTCGTTTCCTAGGACTTCTATAACCAAGTACTACAAACTAGGTGACTTAAAACAACAAATTTATTCTCTCACAGTTCTGGAGATTAGAAGTCCCAAATCAAGGTGTGATCCCTCCGAGACTCTGAGGGTAGAATCTTTCCTTATCCATTGCTGAATTGTGGTGGCTGTTTATCCATGACACTCCTTGTCTTGTAGCTGTATTGCTCCAACTTTTGCCTCCATCATCACATGGCTTTTTCTCTCTTTTTAAAAAATTTTATGGGAATATAGTTGATCTACAGTATTGTGTTAGTGTCAGGTATACAGCAAAGTACTGGATCATATGGCAGGTCTATTTCCAGTTTTTTAAGGAACCTCCATACTGTTCTCCATAGTGGTTGTACCAATTTACATTCCCACCAAAGTGCAGGAGGGTTCACCCCATCCAACATTGATTACTTGTAGACTTTTTGATGATTGCCTTTCTGACCACTGTGAGGTGATACCTCACTGTAGTTTTGATTTGTATTTCTCTGATAATTTAGTGACAGTGAGCATCTTTTTACATGTTTTTTGGCCATCTATATGTCTTCTTTGGAGGAATGTCTATAGATCTTCTTCCCATATTTTGATTGGGTAGTTTATTCTTTTGGTATAGGGCTGGATGAGCTCTTTGTATAATTCGGAGATTGATCCCTTGTGGGACTTTTGGAAATACTTTCTCCCTTTCTGTGGGTTGTCTTTTAATTTTGTTTATGGTTTCTTTTGCTATGCAAAAATTTTAATTATGTCCCATTTACTTATTTTTGTTTTTATTTTCACTTCTCTAGGAGGTGGTGGATCAAAAAAGATCTTGCTCTGATTTTTGTCGGAGTGTCCTGCCACAGTTTTCCTCTAAGAGGTTTATAACGTCTGGCCTTACATTTAGGTCTTTGATCCATTTGAGTTCATTTTTGTGTATCTCGCTGTATATCTTTACATGTTGTTTTCCTCTTCTTAAACGGACATCAGTCATATTGGAGTTATATAAGGGGCTTCCCTGGTGGCTCAGAAATAGGCCTGTAGTGCAGGAGACCAGGGTTTGATCCCTGAGTTGGGAAGATCCCCTGGAGAAAGGAATGGCTACCCACTCTCCAGTATTCTTGCCTGGAGAATTCCATGGACAGAGGAGCCTAGCAGGGTTTCAAAGAGTCAGACATGACTGAGCAACTAAGAATATTGGTGTAGAGCTCACCCTGTTCACCTCATCTTTGACTTCTGACTTAATTACATTTCAAAGATTCTCTTTCCAAATTCTTATTCATAGGTATGGAGGTTTGAACTTCAGCATACGTTAAAGGGACACAATTCAATCCATACATACACACTTTTACACAGCAATTCGAAGCAATTGGTTAGGTGTACACATGCACATAATACATAGTGGAAAATGTAAGAAACACAATGAGGAGGTAGTAACAATAAAGAAAAGAAAGTGAAGTCGCTCAGTCGTGTCCGACCCTTTGTAACCCCATGGACTGTAGCCTACCACGCTCCTCTGTCCATGGGATTTTCTAGGCAAGAGTCCTGGAGTGGGTTGCCATTGCCTTCTCCAGAGGATATTCCTGACCCAGGGATCGAACCTGGGTCTCCCACATTGTGGGCAGATGCTTTACCATCTGAGCCACCAAGGACTAGTAACAATAACATTTATATAAATGAAAAATCTGTATTCATCAGGGTTCTGCAGAGAAACAAAACCAATTAGGTGGAGGCACACATACATATATGGAGAGAGATTCTGAGCTTTTAGGGAATTGGCTTAGATGATTATGGAATCTGGGAAGTCAAAATCTGCAGTGTCTGGCAGGGTGGAGATCAAAGAGAGCTGATGGTACAGTTCCAGTCTGAAGACCAGCAGCCAAACTCAAGAGAGCAGATGGTGTAGATGAAGTCTGAACACTATGCTGGAGTATTCTCTTTTGTTTGGTGAGGCTGTTCTTTTTGTTCTGAGCAAATCTTGCAATTGATTGGATGAGTCCCACCACCATTATGGAGGGCAGTCTGCTTAAACAAATTGAGCTGATTAATATTAATCTTGTCCAAGACGACAATTAGAATTAAGCATTACACGTCCCTCTCTTGTCAAACTGATACTTACAGACATCTCCTTAAACCATACTGAGTTTCCAAATAAAGACAATAACAATGTCATACTACCACTTAATATGATACAACTACCCTACGTACAACCAAAAACACACTAATCCTTTCCCCAGAGGAGGATGCAAACCCCGGATGTTTACTCTTCTCCTTGATGTTCCATAACTTAAATACTGTGATGTTATTTGTATGTTATTTGTATACTTTATATACTGTAATATAAAGTCAGTATATTTTATGTTGAATGATGAAGAGATAAGAGAGGGAAGAAAAAGATGTTTATACACACACACAAGCATGTTCATATCAAAATAAATACTCATGGTTATGGTCCTCGTTTCTGTAACTGGTCATATGGTCATAGCTAGAAAAGTAGTTAAGAATACCTTTCAGCTTTATCTTTGCCCTTCAGCAAAACTCAGCTGGTCATCATTCTCTACCTTGTGTGGTGTGAAGGTTTAGCTTCATTCCTGAAGGGTCTAGGCTATTTGTAGTCCTGCCTGAATTCTGTTGTAGTAGATTTCTATTGATTTTAATGACAGGGCATAGTAATACTAAGAGATGCCCCTGGGGGTCTGTTGTATTCCATATAGACTCTTCTTTACCTCCATCATGGAGAAGCAGTCCAGTGTTTCCTTGATCCAGTCATCCCATCAATTCCCTTCTTGGTTTGTTGGTTCAGAAATGGGAAGAGAATGTCCAGATGACAGTTTTAACTTTCAGTTCAGTGGCTCCCCTGGTGGGTCAGAGGGTAAAGCGTCTGCCTGCAATGTGGGAGGCCTGAGTTTGATTCCCAGGTCAGGAAAATCCCCTGGAGAAAGAAATGGCAACCCACTTGAGTACTCTTGCCTGGAAAATTCCTCGGATGGAGGAGCCTGGTAGGCTGCAAGTCCATGGGATTGCAAAGAGTCGCACACTATTGAGCAAATTCACTTCAGTGGAATCATTGTCATGTCTCCCAATGGAAGCATTCTTTCCTTTGGAACTGAGACTCTAGGCCAGTAAGAGCATAAGGTCATGCGGACAGGAAGCAAAAATTTTCCCAGTGGGTCATTAGTAATAGTGAGTGATGCTGCTTCCATTTCTACCCCTTGATTCCTGGATCTGTGAGTTCTGGTTATGGAAGAAATTGCACCATATAGTGGATGCTTACTTACTAGGCCTTCACAACCTGCTTGGAATTATCTCCTATGTATAACTTCCATTTGATCATGGAGTGCTGCCATGCATGCCCAACTTTATGGCTTGGTGGGTCAGATAATGCCCAGTTCATGATGAGCAGTGGCTCAGGTCACACGGTAACCTAATGGCCCATGGTTAAACATTCAACCTCTACTAAGGCCCAGTAGCAGGCCAGCAGCTGTTTCTTCAAGGAGAATGGTTAGGTGCAGGGGATGGCGGGGCTTCACTCCATATACCTAAGGGCCTCTGCTTCAGTTCTCCTGTAAGGGCCAGCCAGAATTTCCAAACAGCATCCATGTCTGCACTAGCATTTCAAGCACCATTGGATTTGCTGGTTCACATGACTCATGTCACTTCCCTGGTGGCTCAGAGGTTAAAGCGTCTGCTCACAGNGTTGTAGTAGATTTCTATTGATTTTAATGACAGGGCATAGTAATACTAAGAGATGCCCCTGGGGGTCTGTTGTATTCCATATAGACTCTTCTTTACCTCCATCATGGAGAAGCAGTCCAGTGTTTCCTTGATCCAGTCATCCCATCAATTCCCTTCTTGGTTTGTTGGTTCAGAAATGGGAAGAGAATGTCCAGATGACAGTTTTAACTTTCAGTTCAGTGGCTCCCCTGGTGGGTCAGAGGGTAAAGCGTCTGCCTGCAATGTGGGAGGCCTGAGTTTGATTCCCAGGTCAGGAAAATCCCCTGGAGAAAGAAATGGCAACCCACTTGAGTACTCTTGCCTGGAAAATTCCTCGGATGGAGGAGCCTGGTAGGCTGCAAGTCCATGGGATTGCAAAGAGTCGCACACTATTGAGCAAATTCACTTCAGTGGAATCATTGTCATGTCTCCCAATGGAAGCATTCTTTCCTTTGGAACTGAGACTCTAGGCCAGTAAGAGCATAAGGTCATGCGGACAGGAAGCAAAAATTTTCCCAGTGGGTCATTAGTAATAGTGAGTGATGCTGCTTCCATTTCTACCCCTTGATTCCTGGATCTGTGAGTTCTGGTTATGGAAGAAATTGCACCATATAGTGGATGCTTACTTACTAGGCCTTCACAACCTGCTTGGAATTATCTCCTATGTATAACTTCCATTTGATCATGGAGTGCTGCCATGCATGCCCAACTTTATGGCTTGGTGGGTCAGATAATGCCCAGTTCATGATGAGCAGTGGCTCAGGTCACACGGTAACCTAATGGCCCATGGTTAAACATTCAACCTCTACTAAGGCCCAGTAGCAGGCCAGCAGCTGTTTCTTCAAGGAGAATGGTTAGGTGCAGGGGATGGCGGGGCTTCACTCCATATACCTAAGGGCCTCTGCTTCAGTTCTCCTGTAAGGGCCAGCCAGAATTTCCAAACAGCATCCATGTCTGCACTAGCATTTCAAGCACCATTGGATTTGCTGGTTCACATGACTCATGTCACTTCCCTGGTGGCTCAGAGGTTAAAGCGTCTGCTCACAGTGCGGGAGCCCTGGGTTCAATCCCTGGGTTGGGAAGATCCCCTGGAGAAGGAAATGGCAACCCACTCCAGTATTCTTGCCTGGAGAATCCCATGGACGGAGGAGCTTGTTGGGCTACAGTCCACCGGGTCGCAAAGAGTCGGACACGACTGAGCTACTTCACTTATGACTCATGTCAGAGCAGCTTGGACAGCAGCTTGGTTCTATTGCAGAGCCATCTCTTTTCTGGGTGCCACACAAAATTAGCAGGTTTGGGGTCACTCAGTAAATGAGCCAGAGTAACACCTGAATGAATAATGTATTACCTCCACAATCCAGAGTTTATTGTATCTCTAGGCATTGGGCTCTTTGGGTTTTTGGTTTTTTAAATTGTGAGATGAGCCAGATGCAACAACTTACTTTGACTTCGGACATATCTCAAGATGGCCCACATCACTGAACCTGTAGTTAAAATTCCTTGAATTTTTTTAAAAATTAATTTTATCTAGGTTGTGCAGGCTTTTCTCTAATTGCAGCAAGTGGAAGCTATTCTTTGGTTGTGGTACCAGGGCTTTTCATCACAGTGGCTGCTCTTGTTGTGGAGCACAGACTCTAAGGCATTTGGGCTTAGTAGTTGTGGTTCCCAGGCTCTAGAGCGCAGACTTAATAGTTGTAGCTCATGGGCTTAGTTGTTCCCTGGCATGTGGGATTTTCCTGGAACAGGGGTCAAACGTGTCTCCTGCATTGGGAGGCAGATTCTTTACCATTGAGCCACCAGGAAAGCCCCTTCCCTAAATTTTGGCTGGATTTAGTTCCCACTTCCTGGTACATAAATGTCTTACCAATAAGTCTGTAGAGTAGTTGCTACTTCTTACTCACTAGGTGAGTATAATGTCCCCAGTGTGATATCTTGTGAAAGGGAAAAGTGGTCAGTATCCCTCATCACCTTTAGCAAGTGGTGTTGGGAAGGCTGAACAGCTACATAAAAATCAGTGAAGTTAAAACTCTCTTGCATCATACACAGAAATAAACTCATAATGGAGTAAAGACTTAAGTAGACATTACGCTGTAAAACTCCTAGAAGAGATCATAGGCAAACCATTCTTTGACCTAAGTCGTACCAGTATTTTCTTAGGTCAGTCTCATAAGGCAACAGAAATAAAAGCAAAAATAAACAAATGAAAACTAATCAAACTTAGAAGCTTTTGTGCAGCAGAGGAAACCATCAACAAAATGAAAAGAAAACCTACAGATTGAGAAAAAATGTTTTCAAATGATGCGACCAGTGAGGGCTTAATTTCCTAAATATACAAACAGTCCACACAACTGGATAACAAAAAAAGAAACCCAATCAAAAAATGGACAGAAGACCTAAACAGGCATTTCTCCAAAGGAGATGTGTAGATGGCCGACAGCACATGAATAGATGCTCAGCATTGCTCTTTATTAGAGCACTGATGCAGATCAAAACAATAAGATACTCTCTTATACCAGGCAAAATGGCTTTTATTTAAGAAATCTACAAATAGCAAAAGCTGGACAGCGTATGCAGAAAAGGGAACCATCCTACACAGTTGGTGGGAATGTAAATTGGTGCAGCCACTTTGGAAAACATGGAGGTTCCTTTAAAAACTAAAAATAGAGCTGCTATATGATCCCACAGTCCTACTCTGGGCCTATGTCTAGAGAACACTCTAATTCAAAAAAATACATGTAATACAGTGTTCAGAGCAGTACTGTTTACAGTCCATCAAGACTTGGATATAACCTAAACGTTCATCAACAGATGAATGGGGAAAGAAGATATGGCATATACATAACGGAATACTACTCAGCCATTAAAAAAAAAATGAAATAATGTTATTTGGAGCAACATGGATGGTGCTAGAGATTATACTAAGTCAGAGAAAGACAAACTACATGTTATCACTTGTATGTGGAATCTGTGACTTAAATGAACTTACTTATAAAACCAATTCACAGACATAGAAAAGAAATTTATGGTTTCCCAAAGGGGAAGGGAAATGGGGGAGTAAAAATTAGAAGTTTGAAATTAGCAGATACAATCTAAAATATATAGATAAACAAGGTCCTACTGTATAACACAGGGAACTATATTCAGTATCTTGTAATAAACCATAATGAAGAAGAGTATAAGCTTCAGCAGTATGTGAACCAAAACCTTCCAGGGGTACAGCCTGGATTTAGAAAAGCCAGAGGAACCAGAGATCTTATTGTCAACATTTGTTGGATCATAGAGAAAACAAGGAAATTCCAGAAAAACATTTACTTCTGCTTCATGACTTTGCTAAAATCTTTGTGTGGATCACAACAAACTGTGGAACATTCTTAAAGAGATGGAAATACGAGACCACTTTACCTGTCTCGTGAGAAACCTGTATGCAGGTCAAGAAGCAACAGCTAGAACCTTACACAGAACAACAAACTGGTTCAAAATTGGGAAAGGAGTACAACAAGGCTATATATTGTCACCCTTTTTGTTTAACTTATGCAGAGTACATCATGCAAAATGCCATACTGAATGAACCACAAGCTGGATTGTTGGAAGAAATATCAAGACCCTTGGATATATATAGATGATACCACTCTAATGGCAGAAAGCAAAGAGGAGCTAAAGAGCCTTTTGATGAAGGGCCAAGAGGAGAGTGAAAAACTGGTTTAAAACTCAGCATTCAAAAAACTAAGATCATGGCATCTGGTCCCATGACTTTGTGGCAAATAGATGGGGAAAAGGTGGAAACAGGGACAGATTTTATTTTCTTGGGTTCCGAAATCACTGCGAATAGTTGCTGAGGCCACAAAATTAAAAGACTCTTGCTCCCTGGAAGAAAAGCTATGACAGACCTACACAGTGTGTTAAAAAGTGGAGATAGCACTTTGCCAGCAAAGGTTCATATAGTCATAGCTATGGTTTTTCCAATAGTCAGGTACAGATGTGAGAGTTGAACCACACCAAAGGATTGATGCTTTTAAATTGTGGTGCAAGAGAAGACTCTTAAGTCTTAAGGGTCCATAGAACTGCAGGGAGATCAAATCAGTCAGTCCTAAAGGAAATCAACCCTAAATATTCATTAGAAGAACTGATGCTGAAGTTTCAATACTTTGACCACCTGATGCAGAGAGCCAACTCATTGGAAAAGACCCCGATGCTGGAAAAGATTGAAGGCAGAAGGAGAAGAGGATGAAAAGGTTAGATAACAACACTGACTCAATGGACATGAATTGGGTTGAATTCCAGGAGATAGTGAAGGACAGGGAAGCCTAGTGTGCTGCAGTCCATGGGGGCACAGAGTTGGACACGACTTATCAACTGAACTACAATAGATACATAACTGAGTAACTGCTGTACCCCCAGAAACTAACTCAACACTGCAAATCAGCTGTGCTTCAACTAGGAGAGGTATTTTTGTTTTATAATAAAATTTTTTTCAAAGGTTTTAAATTAAAACAAGGAAAAATGACCACTCATCACACTGTGTATACAAACCGATCCTTGTTTGGCAATTAAGAGTCATATTAAACATTTTTAAATAGTTGCCTTTGTATAAGGAGAGGAATGAAAATGGAAAATGAAGGTAAAATTAATTCATATGGAACTTAAAATATACATAAATAAAATTGTTAAACTCAGTGAAGTCTCCCAGAAACTAGAATGAAAAGATCAACAATATGGGTAAGAAAAGAAGAGAATTAACAGTTTGTGAGGCCCAACTCTCAAATACTAGGAGTTTCAGAAAAAAAAACTTGAGAGAAAGTAATTCAAACATAATTTGAGAATATTTCTCAAAAATAAGGAACATGGATTTGCAGATGCTAGAGCTCACCATGCATTTGTGACAGTGAGTGATAGAAGATCCACATTGTGGTATATCACAGTGAAATTACAGTACATCCAGAAATAAAGAGAAAAACCTAAAAGCTGTCAGAGAGGAGAGGATGGTGTCACACACCAGTGATCTTGAGTGAGAATATCACTGAGCTTCTTGAAGACAAACCTGAAAGACACGGAGTATCGTATCTTCACATTTATGAGGAAGAATAGCTTCTAAGAACTCATTACTTAGGCATGTTGTCAAATATGGAGTGGAATAAATAATACACTTGAAATTTATGAAGAAAAATATAAAACGGGAAAATGGACAGGTCTACATTTATAGCAATTCCTCACAAACTTAATAAGGATATAGAAGATTAAACAATACAATGATAAATTTGATTTTAAAAGAACATTGTGTACATATATAAACATAGACACACAAGTAGAACATATAAATTATTTTTAAGCACACAAATTTCAAGTTACAAAAGTAAAATTGTCATAGTGGAAATTTTATCCGATTTCATGAAATTAGTGTTGCTGGGCATATTCTTGGACCTCAGTTTCATTGAGAAATTAGCAGTGAGTTAAATTATTTTTAAATTATTTTAAAACATCTTCTGAACAATAACAATATGAGCTTTTAAAAATTACATTTGAAAAGTAAGTATCCATAGCTTAAGAGACAAGAAAATATCCCATATGAAATTACAAAATATTTAAAACTCTTTGACACAGAACACTACACATCAGAAATTAATGTTGCATCTCATGCGGTGAATGGACATTTGTTGGCCTAAAAATAGCTTATTTTTTAAAAATTACTTATTATATTTATTTTTGACTGTGCTGGGTTTTGATGCTGCACACGGAATTTCTGTAGTTGTATTGAGTGGGGCTGTTCTTCATTGCAGTACACAGGTTTCTCATTGCAGCGGCTTCTCTTGTTACGGAGCACAGGCTATAGGTTCATAGGCTTCAGTGGTTGCAGTGCACAGGTTCAGTATTTATGGCACATGGACTTAGTTGCTCCATGGTATGGGGCGTCTTCCCGCACCAGAGATCAAATTCATGTCTCCTGCACTGGCAGGCAGATTCTTATCCACTGTATCACCAGGAAAGTCCAGAAATACTAATTTTTAAAAGACTGAGTATAGAGTAGAAATTAATGAAAAGACAAATAGTGAAATCAGTATATGGACCAATAGACAAATTTCTAATGAGGGATTAAGGGGGAAAAGATACAAATGAGCAGTATTGAAGACAAAAAGGAATACGATCACAGATACAGTAAAAAATTTTAAGGGTTCTTGGTCAATAATATTAACTAAATATTAAAGAAACTAAGATCATGGCATCTGGTCCCATTATTTCATGGCAAATAGAAGGGGGAAAGGTGGAAGTAGTGACAGATTTCCTCTTCTTGGGCTCTAAAATCACTGAGGATGGTGACTGTTGCCATGAAATCAGAAAATGATTGCTTCTTGGCAGGAAAGCTATGACAAACCTAGACAGGGTGTTGAAAAGCAGTGACATTACTCTGCCGGCAAAGGTCCGTATAGTCAAGGCTATGGTCTTCCCAGTGGTCAAGTATGGTTGTGAGAGCTGGACCTTAAACAAGGCAGAGCTCCAAAAAACTGATGCCTTCGAACTCTGGTGCTGAAGAAGACTCCTGAGAGTCCCTTGGACAGCAAGAACAAACTAGTCAGTCTTCCCTGAATGCTCACTGGAAGGACTGATGCTAAAGCTGAAGCTCCAGTATTTTGGTCACCTGATGCAAACAGCCGACTCATTGGAAAAGTCCCTGATTCTGGGAAGATTGAGGGTGTCAGAGGATGAGATGACTGGATGGCATCACCAGTGCAGTGGACATGAACTTGAACAAACTTCAGGAGATAGTGAGGGACAAGGAGGCCTGGCATCTTGCAGTCCTTGCGGTTGCAAAAAGTTGGACACTACTGAGCAACTGAACAACAGTCAGTTATAAGGTAATACCTTTGTATGGTGAGAGATAGTAACTAGACTTATCATCATAATCATTTCATTATGTACCGAAATAGCAAGTCACTATGTTGTGCACCAGAAATGTAGTGTTGTTGGTCAGTTATCCTTAAAACAAGCAAACTAACTAAAAAAGAGATCAGATTTATGGTTATGAGAGGCAGGGTTTGGAGGAATGGGGAGGTGGATGAAAGTGATCAGAAGATACAAACTTCCAGTTATAAGGCAAGTTAAATATTAGGGATGTAATGTACAACATGATTAATTTGATGAACACTGCTATATGTTATATATGAAAATTGTTAAGAGAGTAAATCCTAGGAGTTCTCTACACAAGGAAAAACTATTTTTTTCTTGTATTTTGTACCTACATGAGATGATAGATGTTCAGTAAACTTATTAGGATGATCATTTCATGATGTATTGATGTGTAAGTCTTATCATTATACCGTACACCTTAAACCTATACAGTGCTGTATATCAGTTATATCTCAGTAACATTGGAAGAAATCGTAATTTCATGAATCTTTTGTCAATAAATTTGAATCTTAGATGCCTTTTTTTTTTAGTAAAATGTAATTTGACAAAATTTCCTTAGAAATAAAGAACACTAATAAATTAATCATCAATAATGCTAAATGGAAAACAAAAACAAATTCCCATGTACCAACTCTTCCACCAAAAAGTACACCAAACTCCCAAATTTTATAGAGTTGTCCATTTTACAAAAATAATCTTTCAACAAATTTCTAGAACATCTATCTACTATATATATTAAAATATAAAAGTATTTGATACCAAAAGCAACTTATGACAGTATAAGGAAAAATATAACTTAATCTTATTAATAGGGATGCAAAAATCTTAAAACATCAGCAAGTTAAACTCAACTTACATGAACAAGAATACATCATAGTCAAGTAAGGCTAATCCCAGAAATGCAAAGTTGGTTTATTTATAGAAAACCTCTTAATGTAACCTGTCCCTTCTAACAAAGGAGAAAAAAAAATTTATTCATTGAGCAGGTACTGAGCATCTACCAGAAATTAGGCATTACTAATTGTGTAGTAATGTACAAACCAAGTCTTGTTTTTGTGGAACTTACAGTCTAGTGTTAAGACAAATGATGTTAGATATGATAAATGCTATGAAAAAACAAAATACCAGATAAAGGGGGTGGAGAGTGATAATTTTTGCTAATATTCATTTACACATTAAATATAAGCCCTCAATCTCTCCATCTCTGTTCAGCTTTAATCTCTTTGGTATTTACATTTTCCTAAACACAGTTTGAAATTATAAGATGCTTACTTACTCCTTGGACCAACCTAGATAGCATATTGAAAAGCAGAGACAGAGGTATGGATGTGAGAGTTGGACTGTGAAGAAAGCTGAACACCGAAGAACTGATTCTTTTGAACTGTGGTGTTGGAGAAGACTCTTGAGAATCCCTTGGACTGCAAGGAGATCCAACCANTGGTTTTTCCTGTGGTCATGTATGAATGTGAGAGTCGGACCGTGAAGAAGGCTGAGCACCGAAGAACTGATGCTTTTGAACTGTGGTGTTGGAGAAGACTCTTGAGAGTCCCTTGGACTGCAAGGAGATCCAACCAGTCCATTCTGAAGGAGATCAGCCCTGGGATTTCTTTGGAAGGAATGATGCTGAAGCTGAAACTCCAGTACTTTGGCCACCTCATGCGAAGAGCTGACTCATTGGAAAAGACTCTGATGCTGGGAGGGGTTGGGGGCAGGAGGAGAAGGGGACGACAGAGGATGAGATGGCTGGATGGCATCACTGACTCGATGGACGTGAGTCTGAGTGAACTCCAGGAGTTGGTGATGGACAGGGGGGCATGGCGTGCTGCGATTCATGGAGTCGCAAAGAGTTGGACACGACTGAGCGACTGAACTGAACTGAACTGAATCTCAATTCTCTCCGCTGTGTAAGAGGCATAATCCTGCTCACCTGGAGTGGGCGCACTTACAGGAACGGAGGCAGGACGTGCTCCCCCTCCTGGGTGCTCCCCCAGCGCCCCGGGCTGACCTGTGACACGGGTGGCAGGTATTGGGCATCAGGGCACACTCCTTGTTTGCCACTTCACTCCCACTACAGTGCCTGCCACTCAGTGGGTGTGCAATAGTGTGAACTGAAGAAATAAATGAGTGAATGAATGATTACTGGTTACAGGCAAACCCACAATCGCCACTTGGGACATCAGCCAGCACAATTGCAAATGGTAACAATGCCCGCAGCTCCCCAGCTTAGCCAGCAGAGCCCTCACTCCCACCAGATCCCAGGGGAGGGCTGTGGCTGTTGTTCAGTCACTTAGTCGTGTCCGACTCTTCGCGACCCCATGGACTGCAGCATGCCAGGCTTCAAGTGCAGCGGCCCAGAAGACAAATCCATTAGGAAATCAGTCCTGAATATCCATTGGAGGGACTGATGCTGAAGCTGAAACTCCAGTAGTTTGGCCACCTGATGCGAAGAACTGACTGATCGGAAAAGACCCAGATGCTGGGAAAGATTGAAGGCAGGAGGAGAAGGGGACGACAGAGGATGAGGTGATTGGATGGCATCACCGGCTCTATGGACATGAGTTTGAGTAAGCTCCGGGAGTTGGTGATGGACAGGGAAGCCTGGCGTGCTGCAGTCCATGGGGTCGCAAAGAGTCTGACACAACTGAGCGACTGGACTGAACCGAACTACGAAGCTGGAGGAAGTTCAAGGCTGGGCTCCGCGTTCTCGCGGCGCCCTCTGCTGGGCAGACCCGTCGTTGCGTGCCCCGGGAAGAGGTGGAAGGACACGCAGTCCCTACCCTACTCAGCTCTCCCTGAGAAGTGCTGGGCGTAATCCCGCCCCTTCCCCACACAACCCCTCGCCCCAGGAAAGCCCCAGGCTGTCCCTGACCCTCTCCAGACATCTTTGCCCTTCCCCTCAGGCAGACCCATTTCAGACATCCCTAAATCTACACCGTCCTGCCCCTGCTTTCTCAGTTGGTCTCGATCGTCAAATGTTGGAGCGGAAAGGACTCCAATAATAAACAGCAATAGCAAGTGGGGTCTTCCCTGGCTGTCCAGCAGTTAAGACTCTGCAGGGGGCGGGGGTGGGATCCCTGGCGGGGGAACTAAGGTCGCACATGCCTTGAGTGCAGCCAAAAGTTAAATAAAGGCCCCTCCCTGTTCCAACATCGCCCCTCTTCTGGCACCTTGCCCCTCTTCTGGGCCACACAGAATCCCGGAAAAGCGGAGAGTGTGGTGCCGGTCGGATGATCAGTGCAATCACCATTTCGCCTTCCGAAAAACTGGGGCAAGGGGACTGGGAGAGAGCCGAAAGTGGAGTCTTCGTGGGCATTTGCCGCGAGCCGGACTTCGTGATCAGCTCGTTCCTAGTACACAGACACTTGCCCGAGGCCGCAGTGCAGAACTAGGACCAAACCTGCCACTCCCTCCCCGGTGCTCCTTCCATCCTACCAGGGTCTCCCTTGGAAAACGGACCTTGGGAGGGGGCGGTACAGGAAACCCACGCACACCCTCACTATAGGCCTCCCACCGGTGCTCCCACCCCAGAACAGACGCCCCCAGTCCTAGAGAGACGACTCTACTCCAAACATCTCGAGGGAGCCGGTTACTTCTTAGGGCCTTGAGTGCAGGGAAGAGGGGCGGGAGCCTCACTCGTTCGGAAGCCTGGTCTATGCTGCCATCTTGTGTCCACAGCAGGAAGTGCGCCCGTTGCGCCGCTCAGAGCAAGTTCCCGAGTTAACGCTCGGGTTGAGCGGGAACTGAGCCCTGCGCTCCAACTCCTCCAGACCCAGGAAGGAACAAGTTACAGCCCATTCCTTTACAGTTCATTTACAGCTTACAGTCTGGCCTCGTGGCCTCCAAGTGACGTGACCCCAAACTCTACTCAGCACCGAATACTCACCAAAATAGAAGGTCAGCAAAAGTTTCCAAAAGATAGAGAAGCGTCAGGAAAGTGATGTTGAAGCTGGGCAGGTAGAGGCTTCTGGTGGCTCAACTGGTAAAGAATCCGCCTGCAATGCGGGAGACCCAGATTCGATCCCTGGGTTAGGAAGATCCCCTGGAGCAGGGCGTGGCAATCCACTCCAGTACTCTTGCCTGGAGAATCCACATGGACAGAGGAGCCTGGTGGGCTACAGTCCATGGGGTCACAGAGTCTAACATGACCGAGCAGCTAAGCACAGCTTAGCACAGGGACTTCCCTGGTGGCTCAGTGGTAAAGATCGGCCTGCCAGTGCAGGAGCCATGGGTTCCATCCCAGGTGGAGGCAGATCCCACGTGCCACAGGGATTGAGCCTGTGCTCTCGAACCCGGGAGCCTCAACTACTGAGCCCAGGTGCCAAATCACTGAAATGTGCACACCTTAGAGCCGCTGCAATGGGAAACCTGCTGCTGCTGCTGCTGCTAAGTCGCTTCAGTCGTGTCGGACTCTATGTGACCCCAGAGATGGCAGCCCACCAGGCTCCCCCGCCGCTGGGATTCTCCAGGCAGGAACACTGGAGTGGGTTGCCATTTCCTTCTCCAATGCATGAAAGTGAAAAGGGAAAGTGAAGTCACTCAGTCATGTCTGACTCTTAGCGACCCCATGGACTGCAGCCCACCAGGCTCCTCCGCCCATGGGATTTTCCAGGCAAGAGCACTGGAGTGGGGTGCCATTGCCTTCTACAATCCACAGTTGGAGAGTGGACCCCGCTTGCTGCAACTAGAGAAAGCCCAAACAGCAACGAAGACCCAGTATAGCCAAAAAAAAATTATAAACAAACAAGAAAACTCTCTGAATTTAAAAAAAAAAGACTTGAGAGAGAGGTGGGGTGGGCAGGTAGAGCTGGAGGCAAGTGAAGATGAAAGAAGGCCCTCCACACCCTTTTCCTGTGCCCTTTTAGCCTTTGGAGGCTAACACAGAAGGGTAAAGACAGTCTCCGTAAAATCCAGAGAAGAGACCGTGGAACTCCTCTTTGGATCCTGGCTGGAGTCACAGCTGAAGGGGAAAAAAGAAGAAGATGTAGGCACTCCAGGTAGAGAGACTAGCCTGAGCCAAGGCACGGAGTCAGGAAAGCATCATTTCTAAGGAATCCGGTTTGTCCCAAGACTAGATCAGGTGTAAGGCGTTAAGGGCAAGATCATTTGGGAGCCTAATGGGCAAGGCTGAGTTTGTACTTAAAACCTGACGCAGTGGTCTTCAAGCAAAAGCAAGCAGGTATGTCTCCAGGAAAAAGCAGTATAACTGCAGAGGAGGGGAGTGAACAGGGCAACTGAAAACGGTTGAAGGACATGCAGTGCTGAGAGTGGTACCCCCTGGAGCGCTGATGAGCCAGGGCCACCGGGAGAGATGAGGGCTTCAGCTTGAGTTGCTCTGCGTGAACATGTCCTTCATGCAACTAGGAATAATAAATTAGTAAAAATGGAAGCAGTAGCAGTCACGCAGGAGACTACTTAGTAAGCAAAGCACTTTAACTCACACATGCCTTCAACCAGTGTTTACTGAGCCTACTATGCGTCGGGTCCTGCACTAAAGGGCTTGCGATCTATCAGTAACTGATGGCTGATTCCAGTGGAGGAGGTGGACATTAACTGCCCTGATAAATAGATAAAATACGCGTTGTCCTAGAAGGTGCTAAGGGAAAAAAAAGAGAGAGAGAGAGAGAGCAGTGATGCAGGAAAAGGAGTATGAGAGGGCAGGGTGGAGGACTGCAGCTTAAAACAGGGTGATCATGTGACTTCCCTAGTGGCCCACTGGCTAAAATGCAGGGGGCAAGTGTTCGATCCCTGGTCAGGGACTAGATCCCATGTTCCACAACTAAAAGATGTCATGGGCCACAGCTAAAAAGATGCTGCATGCCGCAAGGAAGATGGAAGATCCTGCATGCCACACCTGAGGCCTGGCACAGCAAATAAACAAATAATAATAAATAAAGCAGCATGGCCGGAAAAGGCCTCTGTACAAAGGAGACATTTAAGTAAATCTGGAGAGGAAGGAGAGCTGGATATCTTTTTAAGAAATGTGATACAAATGAACTTATTTTCAGACTCACAGACATAAAACAAATTTATGGTTACCAAAGGGGAAAAGGGGTTGGGGAGGGATGAATCAGGAGGTTGAAATTAACATACACACACTACTGTATTTACCACAGATAAGCAAAGAGGACATACTGTATCGCACAGAGAACTCTACTCAATATTTTTTAATAATCTATAAGGAAAGAGAATCTGAAGAATTTATTTATATAACCGAATCACTGTGCTATACACCTGAAACTAACATATTTTAAACCAACTATACTTCAATTTTGAGAAGTTTTTTAATTTACTTCTCCTTAAAAGGTCTATATCCCCCCTCCCTTCCCTTTTTCCTATTAAAATGATATTTAAATCTGACTTCTAAGCCACCTCGGGCTTCCCTGATAGCTCAATTGGTAAAGAATTTGCCTGCAATACAGGAGACCCTGGTTCAATTCCTGGGTCGGGAAGATCCACTGGAGAAGGGATAGGCTACCCACTCCAGTATTCTTGGGCTTCCCTTGTGGCTCAGCTGGTAAAGAACTCGCCAGTGAGGTCGATCTGTGTTCAGTCCCTGGGTTGGGCAGATCCCCTGGAGAAGGGAAAGGCTACCCACTCCAGTATTCTGGCCTGGAGAATTCCATGTACTACAGTCCATGGTACTTCCCTGGTGGCTCAGACGGTAAAGTGTTTGCCTACAATGCAGGAGACCTGGGTTCAATCCTTGGGTTGGGAAGATCCCCTGGAGAAGGAAATGGCAACCCACTCCAATACTCTTGCCTGGAAAATCCCACGGACAGAGGATCCTGGTAGGCTACAGTTCATGGGGTCACAAAGATTGGATATGACTGAGTGACTTTCACTTCATTTCACTTCTAAGCCACCGTGAAGTCACTCATTTTTTTCCTGGTTACCTCCCCTGTATGATGGAATTATACAGGTTAATAAATATATTGTTTTTCTCTTTTAATCTGTCTTTTATTACAGGAATGACAACCAGAAACTTAGAAGGACAGAGGGAAAATTATATTTTCCTCCCCTACAAGACTTTGGGGAAGAAAGCTGTGTGACTGTNTTCAGTCCCTGGGTTGGGCAGATCCCCTGGAGAAGGGAAAGGCTACCCACTCCAGTATTCTGGCCTGGAGAATTCCATGTACTACAGTCCATGGTACTTCCCTGGTGGCTCAGACGGTAAAGTGTTTGCCTACAATGCAGGAGACCTGGGTTCAATCCTTGGGTTGGGAAGATCCCCTGGAGAAGGAAATGGCAACCCACTCCAATACTCTTGCCTGGAAAATCCCACGGACAGAGGATCCTGGTAGGCTACAGTTCATGGGGTCACAAAGATTGGATATGACTGAGTGACTTTCACTTCATTTCACTTCTAAGCCACCGTGAAGTCACTCATTTTTTTCCTGGTTACCTCCCCTGTATGATGGAATTATACAGGTTAATAAATATATTGTTTTTCTCTTTTAATCTGTCTTTTATTACAGGAATGACAACCAGAAACTTAGAAGGACAGAGGGAAAATTATATTTTCCTCCCCTACAAGACTTTGGGGAAGAAAGCTGTGTGACTGTCTGGGGAGAAGCTTCCAGATCCCAAAGTGGGATCATTTCTGGCATGTTCTAGCCCAGCAAGGGAGCTGAGGTGGCTGCAGTGGAGGGCCGAGGGTCACAGAGTTGATATGAGCTGGGAGAGGTGATGGGGGTTGATACAGGCGACCTCATAAAACATGTGAAGATCAGCTTTTACTTTTGAGCAGAAGAGCATCACAATGGGACTTCCATTTTAAGGAGCTTTCTCAGGCTGCTGTGTGGGGACCAGACACCAGGGATATGTGCACAGAGCCCAGAGTTTCCTAAAGACTGGATGTGGGGTGGGAGAGAAGAGAGCAGTCAGGATGCTCTCTCCATGGGGACGGAGTTGCCATCAGCCAAGACGGGGTGGCTATGGCAGGGGTAGTTTTGGTGGGGAGGGGAGATCTCAATCTAGGGCAGGCTGAGTTTGGGATGTTTATTAAACATCACAGGGAGGATAACAAGTGAATTAATTTCAGTCCACTGGGTAATCATGTGTGTGTGCGTTTGTATGTATGTGTGTTTTACTTTGGTAAGATACACAAACCATAAAATTTACCATTTTAATCATTTTTAAATATATTCTTTGATGGCATTAAATAGATTCACATTGTTGTTTTACAACCATCATCCATCAGCCTTATCCTCATAACAGTCCATCTCCAGTAACTTTCATCTTCCCAAACTGAAACTCTGTACCCATCTAAAAAAACTCCACCTTCTCCCTTCCCCCAGCCCCTGGCGACCGCCATTCGATTTCTACAAAATTGCCTATTCTGTGTACTTCATATACATGGAAGCATCTGATATTTGTTCTTTTTGTCTGGTTTATTTCATTTAGCATAATGTCTTCATTCATGTTGTAACGTGTGTCAGAATTTCATTTTTTCTTAAGGCAGAGTAATATTCTATTATATAGATATTCCACATTTTATTTATCCGTTCATCCACCAGTGAACATTTGGGGTTTTTTCAGCTTTTGGCTAATGTGAATAATGCTGCTATGAACGTTAGTATATGTCTGTTCGTGACTCTTCTTTTAATGCTTTTGGATTGGTACCCAGAACTGGAATTATGAGTCATATGGTGAGTCTATGTTTAGCTTCTGCTATGAGGAACTGCTGCACTGTTTCCTAATCTTGTGTGATTTTTCCCACTTATCCACAGGAGGGATTGAGAATCAGAGAGGGGAAGGGACTAATAGGAGGTAGGGATCCCTGAGCCAAAGTTCTCTTGATTACTGTGACTCTGACACCTCTACTAGAGAGAGACTTGGAAATAGAAACTCATGGAAGCTGAATTGAACCAAGGTGCAAACTTGGAAGCCATCTTCATAGAGCGGGTGGGGAAGCAGAAGAGAGGAATGTGAGACCCAAGAGAGCAGGAAGCAGGAGTTTGGGATGGGGCATGAGTCCAAAGAAGGAAGGGGAGCTAGTAGAGAAAGCAAAGGGAGAGCTTCCCCTCAATACAGTCCAAGCCAGGCCCTCCAGTCAGAGCTTACTAGCAGCTGTGTGACCCTGGGCAGGTTACTCACCCTTGCTGAGCCTTGGTCTCCCTGCCTATGAAATGGTGGTACTACAAGTCCTTGCCTCCGTGGGTTGATGTGACAACTAAATGTGATGAACCAGGATTTGTAAAGCCTGTGGCCAAGATCTGAAAGAGTGTCACAGAGCCCAGGGAGAGGACAGTTAGAGCAGTCACTGGGAGAAAGGGGACAGGCTGGAGGAAACGAACCAATTGGTCTCTGGAGGGCAGTTTGGCAAAAACCTTCAAGATATGCTGATCTGTTCACCCAGAAAATCCACTTAGAGGAATTTATTCTCAGAAATCCTGAAAGACATGCAAGTTGAATTATCCACAAGGATGTTGATCCAGTGCTGTTGATGAGAACAGAGGATAGGAGATGATGTCAATGTCCAAGTAAAGGAAACTGGTAACATTATTTCTGCTTCATGCAGACAAAAATTACATAGCCATTAAAAATGCAGTTGATGTAATTATAGAATTAGAATGCTGTTAATCAGTCCAGAAACAGGCTCATGTGCATACATATACATGTGTGGGCTTCCCTCGTAGCTCAGTGGTTAAAGAGTCTGACTGCAATGCAGGAGACTTGGGTTCAATCCCTGGGTTGGGAAGATCCCCTGGAGAAGGAAATAGCAACCCACTCCAGTATTCTTGCCNAAAGGACTCTGATGCTGGGAGGGATTGGGGGCGGGAGGAGAAGGGGACGACAGAGGATGAGATGGCTGGATGGCATCACGGACTCGATGGCCGTGAGTCTGAGTGAACTCCGGGAGTTGGTGATGGACAGGGAGGCCTGGCGTGCTGCAATTCGTGGGGTCGCAAAGAGCACACGACTGAGCAACTGAACTGAACTGAAGCACAGTTTGAAGACTTCTACTGTAAAAAATAATCAAACAATTAAATAAATACAGGTGATAGCTGCCATGATATTTTGGCCATCAAAGTCTGTCTTATAATGATTCTATCTTTAACAATTGAAGCTTCAGAGTTTGAAATTACTGTCTAGGAAATGATAATAAATATATGGAAAACTTGCCATTCAAAAAGACTGCCCAAATATGTAATTTCTTTTTTACATAGAATTTAACTTCTATTTCTCATGGGAAGAATTAAAGGGAAAAAAGATAAGCTGTTTTACTAACATTAATTAAATATTGTAGTATGGTGTTTTTTAGCGTAGTTTTAAAGTCATGATAGGTATGCATGTGGGATTTAAGTTTAATTTGAACATAGTGATAAATGAAGCAAAAGTTATTTAAATTAATTTCACAGAAAGACCTATTTTAATCCCAGATAAGCAATCTCACAGATGCATCCCTGTAAGTCATTAACAGGTGAATAACTAACTTGACTAAAAACTCCCAAAACAGCCTAAGGCTTATTAGGGTTCCATAGTATAGCACTGTATTTGAAGGATAACAGTTACTTCAGAAAAATCTGACCTATATAGTTGGATTTTGGGAGGTCTTCTTGGATATATCTTTTGGTTCCCTTTGTTTAATCCCTACAAAAGAACTAATCTTCTGCTTTGACTTCATTAAAATACTGCTTAACTAGGAACTTATGCTGAAAATGCTTCCTAAGGTAATTTTTATGTTTGTATATTTTGAATACCTTAAAAAGCAGACTTCTAGGGGTAAGATATAATATATTTTNTTTGGTTCCCTTTGTTTAATCCCTACAAAAGAACTAATCTTCTGCTTTGACTTCATTAAAATACTGCTTAACTAGGAACTTATGCTGAAAATGCTTCCTAAGGTAATTTTTATGTTTGTATATTTTGAATACCTTAAAAAGCAGACTTCTAGGGGTAAGATATAATATATTTTAGGGCTTCCCTGGTGGCTCAGATGGTAAAGAATCTGCCTGCAATGCAGGAGACCTGGGTTCAATCCCTGGTTTGGGAACATCCCTTGGAGGAGGGTATAGCAGTCCACTCCAGTATTCTTGCCTGGAGAATTCCATGGACAGAGGAGTCTGGCAGGCTACAGTCCATGGGGTCAGAAAGAGATGGACATGACTGAGCGACTAAGCACAGCACAGTGTATTTTAGGTCTGTTCTGTCAGCCTCCTAGTTTACCTCAAGATTCCTCACTCCCATAAAATGAGGGGGTATTGTTTGTTTTTAAGATGCTTAAAACAACTAGGGTCAAGAATTGGACAGCTTCCAAAAAGATGTGTGCACAGAAATCTTTCACTCGTCTCACCCAAAGGTTTCAGATTTGCAGCCAGCAAACTGATTTGGTGAATAGAATGCCTTAATCTATACAGTGTTCCTAAAAAATAAATTCAGTTGGTTTCCAACATTTTAAATGTGAGATTCCACATAAACTTGATTCTCAGGTTCCTTTAACCATTCAGATCATCTGATATCACTGACTTGAATTCCAACGTGGCAGCCATTGGCCAAGGTTTTAACACTGGGTAAGAATTGCATGAGCCATAAACTCTCCAGTTCTCTTTATCACCCACCATTTCTTAATGTTTCACTTCACTTGCTTCTTTACTTGCAACCTTTATAGGCAGCAACCTTTATAGGCATTGAAATATATGATCCTTGGTAAATAACTTAACTGACTTATACGAAGAGTCTTTAAAAACTTTTGTTTTTTCTAATTGTGGCATGAGAAACTAATACTAATTGGGATAAATTAAATGGCTTTTCTAAAAGCCTTGAATTTGGGTCAACATTGCCATCTCTCTTTCCCAGAACTGTACCATCTTGAGGAGAATATGCAGGTACAGAGGTATAGATATGTATTAATGTATACTTTTTTTACTGACCTACTCAAAGCATTTGGTGTTGATTCCCCTGGAGTCTGGTAGTTTCTACAGAAAGAATGTTGGTGAATTCAGTGATGTTTGATAACGTCCTAATTTTGTTGAGTTGATTATGTGACTATTAAAATTAATAATTTTTCAAGTTTGTATCACTAGAAAGTCTTTAACGTTTTTCTTTGTCATCAGGTGGGTACTTGGGATAATCGTTTATACTGCTTACTAAATATTTTTGGCTCTGCACCATCTGGCACTTTCTGACCCCTCTATCATTGGGCCATGTGAACAGTTCTGGCCAAAGAGTTGTGAATGGAAATGAGCGTGTCACTTCCAAGCCAATCATTTAATTGCCAGTATGAGGTCTTCCCGGAGAAGGCAATGGCACCCCACTCCAGTACTCTTGCCTGGGAAATCCCATGGATGGAGGAGCCTGGTAGGCTACAGTCTATGGGGTTGCTAAAAGTCGGACATGACTGAGCGACTTCACTTTGACTTTTCACTCTCATGCATTGGAGAAGGAAATGGCAACTCACTCCAGTATTCTTGCCTGGAGAATCCCAGGGACAGGGGAGCCTGCTGGGGCTTCTGTCTATGGGGTCGAGCAGAGTCGGACATGACTGACACGACTTAGCATGAGGTCTTCCAGAGCTCTTTTCCTTGTACTCCTGCTTCTAGTATTGTTTCAGGGAATGGCTGTTCCATAAGTCTGAGTTCCAGAGAAGAACAGTTATATAGAGCAGAGGTCTTCAGCAACCAGATAGACAGGTAAAATGAGTGAGAAATAAATCTTTGTTGTTTTAAGCTAAAGATTTTTTGGACTTTATTACTGCAGCTTTTGAACAAGCCTATCTGACTGATACTACACTGTACCAATAAACTGAACAAAGAATGATGTAATTAACAATCAGAGTAATTAATTAAAGGCAGCTGCGTTAAAATCTGTAAGCTGCAAACTGTTAGAAGATTGTTTTTAGTCTTTTGGGTAATTTTTATTTGTAAGTTGTGTCATCAGAGGATATAATACTTAGAAATTGTAGCTCAGAGTGCACATGAAAGATAGGAGCATGGAACATTGTGCAGAGTCAGAACAGTTTTAAGTATATAAAAATAATCAGATGATCAAGATTATCATAGAGAAGAATCCTGCATACCAACAGTATGGTGTGTGTGTTTTCTCAAGAGTAGCATGGAGCTGAAAGGTTTTAAACAGCCTTGCTAGATAGATTACAGATATTTGTGACATAATGTAATTTTGTGGTATGGTTTTAGAGCTAGAAGAACCCTTAAATATCATGTAATACAACACCCTTATTTTGTAGATGTTCTTTGTTATAAAAGATGAAATAAAGAATGTGCTTGATTAACTTTGTACATTATTTTTATATTTTAAAATACGATTTTGATTTCCTTTTCCCATCTTATATTTTTCTAGCATTCTTTGCCAACATTTATTTTCCTCTTGCTTCCTCATTCTCCCCTTCTTCATTATATTTAATCCTCACAATAATTGTAAGAAGTAGGTATTTTTCTGCCACTTTACAGTTGTGGAGACAGGCTTGGTGAGGTGAAGTCATCTTCTCAAAATCATGTTGTTGCACAGCCTGGAATTTGAACGTATGTCTTAAATGTATTTAAGATTCTTGTTCGAATGTATAGAATGTTTTTACTTTGTGTGATTATTAATTAAAATAATTCCTGTCTGAATGACAGGAAGCCCAAAGTAATAGTTGTTTAAAAAGATAGAAGTTTATTCTTTTCTGATGTGGTGACAGTCTAGAGGTAAGCCTCTAAGGTCGGTGTGAAGGCTCCACCATAACATATTAGGGACCCGGGCTCCTATTGTATTACTCCAGTATCCGTAAACATGTGACTTTATGGTTCAAAATATCTGCTCATGTTCCAACATTCTACCTAGTAGGAATCAGAAAAAGTTAAAAAGGACCCTTTTTCTTTCCTTTAGAACCTATCCCAAAAGTAATGCAAGCCACTTCTGTTTATATCTCAACGGCCGAAACTTAGTCAGATGGTCATCTCGACAGTAAGAAATGTGGGCTGCATTCTAGATGGTCATCTGCTCGGCTAAAAATCTAGGGTCTGTCATAGAAGAGGTGAATAGATTTGAAGTGTTGGACATTTCTGTCAGTTGTTATCAGTTGTTTTAAATTGTTTATTCATAGATATTTAACAAACACTTTTTATTTGGTTTATTATTTTCTGCAACGGAAAACTGTATGATTTTTGTGTCCATTTACAGGTTAGAAAAATATTACTCTAAAGAATATTTAGGTGTTTTGTTTGTACATAGAAAAGTCTGAAAGTGTTAGCTTAATATTTTACTTTAAAATGTTACTGACAAAATAAATGAGAAAAACTCGTCTTGTCTCATTTACAAGTAGAATGTGATTAATAATATATGTAGATTCAATTGTGAATCTAAAAAGTAGAATTAAATTTTAAGGCTTTGCTTCTTTTACTTCCACTGCTAGTGAGTCAAAATACTTAATTGATAACGCATGTCATTCCCCTAGTGAAAATGAGTGTTTCACCTAACCTCTTATAAGAACTTTTACTCATCTTGACAGAAGACCCTATTACTTATATATAACATAAATGATTTATTAATTCTGGGTACTTATTTAAATATTTATGCAGTCACTGTCTTTAATTATGAATTTTTCAAAGGTAGTTTCTCACTATCTTTATGTTATTTCTCATGAAATAGTATCAGTACTTAAGACTTTTTTTTTTAATTTAATGAATAGGAACATTTATTTAAGATGGATTCTGTTTAGCCATCTTAGTTGTGGTGGTGGTCTTATAAACTGAAGATCAGCACAGTCACATGCCTTTGTAAGCATGACCAAATTATCAACTTTTCATTCTTAAATGAAAAATTCCAACAAATATGTTTATGTAAATTGGTTCTCATTTGTTCAGAACACATAGTAAAATCACCAGTCCAGCTTTAGGCCTTATCTCTATGCTCTAGTAGAAGATGCCATATTTCTTCAAAGTCAGCCAGTACCTTCGAGTATTTTTGTACCACAACCTCCAAATAATAGATATACAGAAAATTGTGTAAAACTTTTGAAATAAAATTTAGCTTTTACTTAAGTACTTCATAAATTACTAGCTGTTTATAGATCCTTAGTTTGAACAGTTTATTAAACGAATGCCCATATGATTTGATTAAGGTTTCACTTAAGTTCTCTGTAGCTGTATTATTTCAGAGCCATGTAAATGAGCTATCTAAGAACATTTGTGGAAATTAGATTTTCATTTAATTCGGTTCTGTATTAGTCTTAACAGCAGGACATTGTCTGTAAAATCAGCTATGTAGTGATTAGTCTTGACACAAATATGTAAATAAAAGTATTTAATAATTAACTCATTAGCTTTCTTATGGTATCAGCAGATGTACAGCATTTTAAAGTCGAGACAGTTTCTTACTGAGCTAATTTAACAACAATATTTTGATTTTATTTTCTATATTGAAATATGTTTGAAGGCAAAGGGAATAACAAAGCTAATGTAAGTCTCAAACTATTTTATATTTGTTATAGTTATTAAATAACATATGCTTGGTGCTATGATAATCACTGTTAAAGGAGGATCCAAAGAAAGAATTATACGTATATGCATTTTTTAAAATTTGTACATACATTTTTATAACGAGGAGATTGCTCCATAGATTGGGTTTTGATTCTCATTTTTCCCTGTTTTTCCCATTTCTAAAGAACAGCCTTCAGTTCAGTTCAGTTCAGTTCAGTCGCTCAGTCGTGTCCGACTCTTTGAGACCCCATGAATTGCAGCACGCCAGGCCTCCCTGTTCATCACCATCTCTCGGGAGTTCACTCTGACTCATGTCCATCGAGTCCGTGATGCCATCCAGCCATCTCATCCTCGGTCGTCCCCTTCTCTTCCTGCCCCCAATCCCTCCCAGCATCAGAGTCTTTTCCAGTGAGTCAACTCTTCCCATGAGGTGGCCAACGTACTGGAGTTTCAGCTTCAGCGTCATTCCTTCCAAAGAAATCCCAGGGTTGATCTTCAAAATGGACTGGTTGGATCTCCTTGCAGTCCAAGGGACTCTCAAGAGTCTTCTCCAACACCACAGTTCAAAAGCATCAATTCTTCGGTGCTCAGCCTTCTTCACAGTCCAACTCTCACATCC
>SJYV01037193.1:1144990-1192255 GCA_006410875.1 Neotragus pygmaeus | reverse complement strand
TTCCTCTTTTGGTATCCTATCATTTTGCCTTTTCATACTGTTCATGGGGTTCTCAAGGCAAGAATACTGAAGTGGCTTGCCATTCCCTTCTCCAGTGGACCACGTTCTGTTAGCCCTCTCCACCATGACCTGCCTGTCTTGGGTTGCCCGGCAGGCATGGCTTGATTTCACTGAGTTAGACAAGGCTGTGGTCCTAGTGTGATTAGATTGACTAGTTTTCTGTGAGAATGGTTTCAGTGTGTCTGCCCTCTGATGCCCTCTTGCTACACCTACCATCTGGTTTGTTAAATTCCTTTTGAATTTCACATTATTACTTTTCAAGTCCAATGGCTTTCACCCCGGGTTGTTTATCATGAACAGTGAATATCTTCAAAGTTCAAGATGCTTTTAAATGTGAAAAACTTAAATCTGACTGAAGCTGGCTTAAACAATAAGAAAACTTACATTAAATGACAAGATGTTGTCTTGTCATGTCTAGTTCCCCTCAAGGACATAGAAGGGCTGCCTATGATAATAGTGTAACGTTTATCCTTGTTAGTATCTACTAGGAGAAAAGGGAAATGGACCTCTTTTACCCAAAAGTCAAAAAAGCAAGCTGCTGCTTCTCTCTCATATTAGCTCAGGCCTCCTCACCCTTGATGAGTATGAAATTACTATAAATAACCATATTCATATGTGGTAGAAAGGATATTATGAAGTTTATTACAGTGTCCACTTCATAAGAAGTAAAGTGTGGATATGTTTTTTTACAAGGTCTGCAGATGATTTAGTTCAAGACTGAGTCTGAACATTACTACACTTCCCAGTTCAAAAAGTAATAGAGAAGGAAAAAAAGATGCTAATTTTTTTCTCCATTTTCTAGTGGAACAAAGGACAGTTTGATTTAACTTACCTTCTTGATTTCTGCTGAAGAGGCTAATGTTCTGGTTAGTCTTGGTTAAGACTCCAGGGTAAAATAATTGTTAAGAATAAGAATTGAAAACCATATTCGTATTTGTCATTTAAATCTATCAATCATGTGAAATAGACCCAATTTTTAATACAGTGGCTGTTGTCAGAGATATTTTGGTTGTGTGCTATCTGGCAAAGGAGTTAACCAATGAGAACACAGTGATAAAAAGAAGTATTTTAGCTATTTGGAAAAAAAGGTGTCCAGCAATCTCATTTATCTTAAACAGCACTAAGGAACAGAAGCAATAATGACTTAGGAGCAGCATGACATGGTTATAAAGACCATGCACTTTATTATTGGAAAAGTCTTCTCAGTTCCTGTAATAGTGACTGTTTACCCTCACTTTGGGGATCACAGTGGCTCAGCAGGTAATGAATGTGCCTGCAGTGCAGAAGACACAGGAGACACAGGTTCAGTCTCTGGGTTGGGAAGATCACCTGCCCCTGGAGAAGGAAATGACAACCCACTCCAGTATTCTTGCCTGGAGAATTCCATGGACAGAGGAGCCTGGAGGGCCACAGTCCATGGGGTCACAAAAGAGTCTCACACGAGCAAACGACTGAGCGTCTAAGCCCACGCCCTTATGTTTAAAACAAATACGTTTAGCAAGCTATTTCTTTGTTTTATCAGAGAAAAGAGGAGTCTGTAGTCCCAGAAACAGCCAAAAGAAATGACATCTAACAACCTTACAGCAAGAAAAGAAAAAAAAAATTGATAAGCTGCAGGAATAACACAAGAAACCCAGCAGTTCAGGATAATATAAAAATAGGGTTGTGGTAGTCATTTGGTAATCCATCTTAAACATCTTAGAAAAAAGATCCATTTCTGTGAAGGGTAGCTTTAAATTACCCATATTGCTGGTCAGTTGTTACTGCAATTAAGAGTTTATTATGAAAATGTTACTGTGAATCCTTTCAGTTTTGTAGGTATCAGTACTTTTTCTGGACTAGAAACTCATTTGTAAGAAGTATAATTAAATTTTTCATAAAGGTGAAAGTATTTACAATTGATTCAGGTTTTTGTGTTTGATCCAACCTTGTGTTTTTCTCTAGGATGTCGTTACTAATAATCAGTATGTGAGTATACCACATGAAAACTTGGATAATTTGTAAATTATTTTTTAACTCTTCAGTTCTAATATGAAGAGGGGTTTATTTCAGTTAATCATTTATGTGACTGACTGAAGAAAGGAAATTGTGGAAAAAATAATATTTTGGCGCCATCTGCTGTTCTTTAGTGTGTTATTTCATAAGTATGATATTTTATCTATTGATACCTCAGTAAAACTTGTAATTTGAATTTGTTTTTTCTTTCATCCAAATACAGCACAAAAATAAAGGAAGGTTTTTTGTTTTTTTTTTTAATCTGCTGGAGCTGCCTTACAATTACTATATTTCCAGCTGCCAAAGTTATCTTGTAATTTTGGTGGTAAGAAGTAGGCTTGTCTTAAACACATTTCCGTACTCTGAACTCTCCCACTTGCATTTTCATTCATTGCCTCTGACTTCCTGAAGATATCCTTCTCTCAGTTCCGTGTCTTCCCATGAAAGCTCCTGAGTAATACAGTTTCAGTAGACTATTATTTACTTTAGCTTTGTTTGTGTTTTTAGTATCCCTTTTCCTTTCTGAATACTGTGTTTTTTGTTTCATTGCTTGCCCATATCTTATTCTCAAGCCTAACCTCTGTTTATGCTATTAAATCTTCCCCTATGATTCTGAACTACATTTATTTCTATTTTTATTGCTTTTCCTTTAGGTAAATAATTTGCCTGCAGAGGTAACATCTTATTCTCCCCCCCACCGCCTGCACTTGCTGTGCTGTGCAGCTTGCAGGATCTTAGTTCCCCAACCAAGGATTAAACCCTGTACCCTGTAGTGGAAGATCGGAGTCCTAACTACTGGACCACAAAGGAATTCCCCAGAAATAACATCTTATTTTATATTTATGTTCTCTAATTGTCTCATGTGATATGGTTGTACTCTGGTACATAGAGATATACACACACTGTTTTGTCCATTAATTGCCACTTTCGTCTTTTCTCTCCAAACAAATGGCATGTTCTTTGTTGACTGAGATGATTTGTGTACTAATTTTATAATTTTCAGGTAACAATTCTACCTGCAAATTAGATATGAAGACTAGGAAATATAATTAAGAGAATTGTGTGCTGAATAAAGATAGATGTATCCTGAGCAGTGGATAAATTTCTGTGCATAAATAGCATGAGGTTTATTTTGGCTGCCTAAAGCTTATCCTACTTCATCTTTATCAAATTAAACATTGCCTGTTGATTTCTGCTCTGGTAGTTTACTTACAGCATTCCCTCTACCCACCTTATCCCAGTATAACTTTAAACAACATACTTAAGACTTAATTTTGGAGTTTCCCAGGCGGCACAGTGGTAGAGACTCTGGGTCCAGAGTTTCCATCTCTGGGTCCAGAAGATCCCTTGGAGAAGGAAATGGCAGTCTGCTCTAGTATTCTTGCCTGTAAAATCCCATGGACAGAGGAACCTGGTGGGCTACAGTCCATGGGGTCGCAAAGAGTGAAACGTGAGTGAGCACTCATGCCTAAAGCTTAATCTTATTTTCCTCACTATTTGTCCATAGAGAGTCCATAGACTCTCTTGTAAGATGAGAATGTTCATGGCTCTCCATTTTCATTATCAAGGTTGGTAACATTTACCACATTGTTAATAGAGCATTATTGATTTGTATGTAGGTTGATTCTAGAAGTTGAAAAATAACAATAGTGTTTATCTTATTATACTTATAGGAACATCTTCTCTGTTTAGCCAAGTATGTGATAGATTCCGTTTCTTTTTCTACTACCTGATACACTCTTACTCTGCTCAAAAGAAATCATTCCTAACTTCTGATGGATTCTTTTTTGTATTTCACCTGTTGGCTTTATCATGTCCTCAAGTTTGGTAAGCTCCCTACTATCTAACCTATTAATTTCCAGGAAATTTCTTACCTGCAGCTCTTTGGAGCCCTGGTTCAATCTATACCAAGTTTCTTTGGGCCTCCTTCACCCCTTTTACCCTAGAATATCTTTCCATTGCTGCTTTTCTGTGATGATTTCATTAACTACTGCATCTTAAGTCTTACCCCTTTTGGGAAAATTTGTAAGTCTGTATATGTCTGAAAATTTCTTTACTCTGCCTTCGCCCTTATTTGGTATTTTGACAAGACTTCCTTTTATTGATCTGCAGTGAATGCCATTGTTTTCAGATCTACATATCACTGTTGTCTTTTGTTTTGTACTTGCATTTTCTAATTCAAAACTTCTCTGAGATTTTGAAAGAAGTTGACAGCTCCCTCTTCTGTTGTAGCCTCTATCGTGGTTTACTGGGCAGCATCCTCTACTTTGCTTCACTACTCAATATCCCTTTATATTTTTGTCTTCAAGAAACCCATTGAAATCTTGTGTATTGATAGGTTCATCGATTCTGTTTGTTGTAAGGATTTGTGTCTTTTTATTTCCTTACTATTAACACTAAGGAGTTTAGAGATAAAGTTAATCAACCTATACTGTCATTTAAGTTTGTGATTGAAATAGTAATATATACTTAGAATATAATGTTATACTGTAACTTGAATTCTTATTGTTATAATGTAATGTTAGATTCCTAACAATTACATTATAGTTATTTTGCTATATCAGAAAGTGATTCCTGATTTTCTGTTGTGTTTTATAGCTAATAGTAGTATGTATACATGTAACTTTCCAATGGATACTGGCAAAAACATTAGTAGAGAAGAGTGACTGAGCCATATGTTTTGAGGCTTTTTTGTTCCTTCCTGTTCTAACTACCACCACTCTAGTCCAGGGCTTTCTGATTTGTTGGCATTATTGATGGAGCCTTTTTATTGTGCCCTATTGCTGCCTAAACCACCTCTTAACAAAAGGTGTAATAAATGCTACAACACTAATTGAAAACTTTCCATGATTTCTTAAGAGAAAAAAGACCAAACTCTTTACCTTGGAGTTTTGTTTGGTCCCAGTAATTCTCATGTCATCCTTTGCCCAGCAGCAGCAGCATCCCTCGGAATTTGTTAGCAGTTTAAATTCTCACTCCCTCTCCCCTTTGTCTGATTTGGAAACATTGGGGGTAGAGCTCAACAAGGTGCTTTAGCACCACCACAAGATTCGGGCTGGTCTAGTCCACCCTTTCATTTGCAGGCAGAAAATTGAGGCAAAGAGAAAGAGGTAAATTTGCTTGTCCTAACTCAAACAATTAGTTAGGATTTTCTTTCTAGTACTGTATACATGATTTGACTTTTTATCAGTTGCAATCAGAAAGCAATCCATCCATGATGGGAAAGCTTTATATAGAATGTGAGACTTGACAGAACGTTATACTATAACCTTATGTAAGTAGGAAGAAAAGAGATGATATTATAAGCAAGAAGACCACAGTGAATAAAGGCGTGAAGATATAAACATACTTTTGACCCTTAAACAGGTTTGAACTGCGTGTGTCCACTTACCCATGGGTGGTGGTTGGTTTTGTTTTTTTTTTCCCGATAGTAAATGCTGCTTTTCTACACAATCTGTAGTTGGTTGAATCTATGGATCAGGAACTGCCAATGTGGAGGGCCAACTGTAAGTTACAGGTGGGTTTTCAAATGCAAGGAGGATTAGTGCCCCTAATCCCATATGTTCCAGGGTCAACTGGAACATCTCAGGGTCATTCTGAGAACAGTCAGCAAGTTGGACTAATAATTAATAGGCTTCCTTTCCATGAATATAGAGAATAATGTATGTAAAATAATGATCACAGTGCCGGGCATATTAATAAAGCATTAGCTGCACCTTCTTGTTGTTCGGCTAATGTTGGTTGTGTTGTAGATTTTGTTTTTGTTAGGAAGGCAGCATGGAACAGAAGATAAGACTGGGTGGCTGAATCAAATCCCAGCCATGCACTTACTGGCTGTTTGACTTCTAGAAAGTTACTCTCTAAAACTCAGTTTCTACATTTCTAAAATGAGAATAATACTATCAGCCTTATAGGGTGGTTATAATGATGCAGTGAGATACTGTTTCTTGAGTACAGGCCTGCTTCATAATGAGTTCAGTTCAGTTGCTCAGTCGTGTCCTACTCTTTGCAACCCCATGGACTGCAGCAAGCCAGGCTTCTCTGCCCATCACCAACTCCTAGAGCTTACTCAAACTCATGTCCATTGAGTCGTTAATGCCATCCAACCATCTCATCCTCTGTCGTCCCCTTCTCTTCTTGCCTTCAATCTTTCCCAGTATCAGGGTCTTTTCCAGTGAGTCAGTTCTTCACATCAGGTGGCCAAAGTATTGGAGTTTCAGCTTCAGCATCAGTCCTTCCAGTGCATATTCAGGACTGATTTCCTTTAGGATGGAATGTTTTGATCTCCAAGGGACTCTAAAGAATCTTCTCAAACACCACAGTTCAAAAGCATCAATTCTTCGGTGCTCAGCTTTCTTTACAGTCCAACTCTCATCCATACATGACTCCTGGAAAAACCATAGTTTTGACTAGATGTAACTTTATTAACAAAGTAATGTCTCTGCTTTTTAATATGCTGTCTAGGTTGGTCATAGCTTTTCTTCCAAGGAGTAAGCATCTTTTAATTTCATGGCTGCAGTCACCATCTGCAGTAATTTTGGAGCCCAAGAAAATAAAGCCTCTCACTATTTCCATTGTTTCCCCATCTATTTCCCATGAAATGATGGGCCCAGATGCCATGATCTTAGTTTTCTGAATGTTGAGTTTTAAGCCAGCTTTTTCACTCTCCTCTTTCACTTTGATCAAGAGGTTCTTCAGTTCCTCTTCACTTTCTGCCATAAGGGTGGTGTCATTGGCATATCTGAGGTTATTGATATATCTCCCAGCAGTCTTGATTCCAGCTTGTGCTTCATCCAGCCTAATTATTAAACTGATAATAACTACTAATAATAACTTACTATTACTACTTATTAGTTTGATAAGTCATCTTATTTGACTCTAAATGACAAAACTATGTCAGAAATAATATTTTTCATGAAAAGGTAAATTTTTGTCATGACTGAAGCAGTTTACAAATATGGCCAAGAGAAAAAGGAAACTGGTTAAATAAATTTAACAACGGGCTGATTACATAAATTATGGAACAGTTTTATTCTGCAGGCACTAGAAAGCATGTTTCAGAAATTTTGTAACTTTTTCTTTTGTGTTTTTTTGTATTCACATTTTCTAAGTGAACTTTTTTAAAATTAAGATATAGTTGATATACAATGTTATATAAGTTTCAGGTATACAGTGTAGTGTTGCACAGTTTTTAAAGGTTATATTCCATTTATAATTATTATAAAATATTGGCTATATTCCCTGTGTTGTACTGTGTATTCTTGTAGCTTATTTTGTACATAGTAATTTGTACCTCTTAAACCCCTAGCCTTACTTGCCTCTCCACTAGCAACTACTAGTTTGTTCTCTATATCCCTGTTTTTCTTTTTATAATATTCAGTAGTTTAATTTTTAGCTTCCACACATGTGATATCGCATAGTATTTTTCTTTCTGACTCATTTCACTTAGCATAATACCCTCCAAGTCCATCCATGTTGTTACAGGGCAAAAGTTCATTCTCTGTGTGTGTGTGTGTGTGTGTGTGTGTGTACCATATATTCTCTTTGCTTTTTTGAGATTGATTGATTGATTGATGAATGCGCCGTGTTTTTGTTGCTGTGCACGGGCTTTCTCTTGATGCAGCAAGTGGGGGCTACTTTTAGCTGTGGTGTGCGACCTTCTCTTTGCAGAGCAGGAACACTAGGTTTATGGGGCTCAGTGGTTGCAGTTTGCAGGCTTAGTTGCTCCGTAGCACGTGGGATCTTTCTGGACCAGGGATCAAACCATGTCCCCTGCATTGGCAGGTGAATTCTTAACCATCAGACCACCAGAGAAGTCCCCACCATGCCTTCTTTTTCCATTTATATGTTGATTGACACTTAAGTTGCTTCCATATCTTGGCAGTTGTAAACATATTTATAATTGGGAAAAAATTTGAATGTTACACACACTTTAAATTTATGACAGGATCATTAGAATAATATTATACCCTCCTAAAATGAAATGGCATTGTTCATTTTTGTCAGTGGTCAGTCCTTGGTGTTCGTGGATTTCACCTTGTATTTTCTACTGGTCATAAACTATTCTAAACAGTCATGATGAAAATTATTTTGTGATAAGAAGTATTTCTACATTTCTGAGGGTTTTTTGAACATTGAATCAGATAATATAATAAAGGCCTTTAGCTAGAATTTGAAATGCATTTTGAGTGCACCTTGCTAGCTTTTAGCATCTCATTTCAGTTATGATAATAACTAACGTTGAAATGTTATCACTCCCAAGGACTGTGTTGAGAATTAATCTTCACAAAAATTTTATGAGGTAGTCACCATTATCATCTCCATTTTATGATGCACTGAAAATCAGGCAGGTTAAGGAACTTGTCCAAGATTGCACAGCTACTAAGCCAGTATTCTAACAAAGAAGCTAGACAGTCTTTCCAGAGCCTGTTCCTTAAATATTGTACTATATCATCAAATATGTGAAATATCAAAATATTATTGACATAATACAGAAAGATCTGAGTTGCTGATTATGAAAATAAAGAAGTCTGATGTATATGTTGTGATTTTATAAAGTGTTAACTTGATTCTTTGAATAAAGTAAGACATGAAAAACTATTATTTTTTTTTAATTCTTTACATTTCCAGGAGTATATGTTCCATTTCATGGTACTCTTATATAGTAATATACTCCTAGTGATAAGTATATATTCAGTGGTATTTAGCATAACTAAGTTGTATTTAGATAGCACAGTGGTTAATAGTATTGGGCTCTGGAGCTAGACTGAGTTCACATTCTGCCTCTGCTTAATATTAATACTTTGTGGCCTTGGTCAAGATGTTTAACTACTGTGTGCCTAGTTTTCTCATTTGTAAAATAGGAATATGTTCTTTATGGAGTTGATAATGGATTCAGTGAGTTAATCCATATATAAAACACTTTAAATAGTGTCTGCACGTGGAAATTTTCAGTGTTAAGATACACCAGTTTGTAGTAGTACTATTATTATTCCATTTGCTATCATCATTATTATCATTATCATCTGTATAGATTATATGATAAGCTTTTTTTGAGAAATACACATTTTTGTGAAAATAAAGAACATTGTACTTGGAGTCCACTAAGCTAAAAATTATTTTGCTACTACTTATTGGCCTTCAAACCTCAGACACTGCACGGAACCCTTTTTGGGCCTCAGATGCCCACTAGTGATACCTTTCCTGTTAGCTGATCTTTGATCTGTAAAACATTTGCTTAAAATCATGCAGTCTCAGGATTGTGGTCTAACTATAGAACTGAAAGAGAACCAATGATGCTCAGTCTCATCCATTTTCTTACTTTCAATTTAAAGTAGTTTGCTGTGTGAATTTATAACAAAGATTAAGCATTTAGTGCTTATGAGAGTATAATCTTCTGGTGTCATATCTTTTTTCCTTTTCATACTGTTCATGAGGTTCTTTCAGCAAGAATGGTGGAGTGGTTTGCCAGTCTCTCCTCCGGTGGACCGTGTGTTTTCTGAACTCTTTTCTGTGACCTGTCCATCTTGGGTGGCCCTGCACATCATGGCTCGTAGCTTCATTGAGTTACACAAGCTCCTTCTTGATGACAAGGTTGTGATCCATAAAGGGGATCACTCTAATGGCAGAAAATGAAGATGAACTAAAGAGCCTCTTGATGAAGGTGAAAGAGGAGTGTGAAAAAGCTGGCTTAAAACTCAACATTCAAAAAAACTATAATTATGGCATCTTGATCCCATCACATCATGACAAGGGGTGGGGGTGGAAACAGTGACAGATTTTATTTTCTTGGGCTCTAAAATCACTGCAGACAGTGACTGCAGCCATGAAATTAAAAAACATTTGCCCCTTGGAAGGAAAGATGTGACAAACTTAGCATATTAAAAAGCAGAGACATCCCTTTGCCAACAAGGTCCATATAGTCAAAGCTATGGTTTTTCCAGTTGTCATGTACAGATGTGAGAATTGGGCTATAAAGAAGCCTGAGTGCCAAAGAATTGATGCGTTCAAATTGTGGTGCTGGAGAAAACACTTGAGAGTCCCTTGGACAGCAAAGAGATCAAACCAGTCGATCCTAAGGAAATCAACCCTGACTAATCATTAGAAGGACTGATGCTGAAGCTCCAATACTTTGGCCACCTGATGCAAAGAGCCAGCTCACTGGAAAAAGGACTTGATTCTGGGAAAGATTGAAGACAAAAGGAGAAGGGGGCAACAGAGGATGAGATGGTTGGGTGGCATTACCGACTCAATGGACATGAATCTGTGCAAATTCTGGGAGATAGTTGAAGGACAGGGGAGCCTGGCGTGCTGTAGTCCATGGAGTTGCAAAGAGTTGGACACGACTGAACAACAACAGACAAGAATTTAATAGCCTTATTCTCATTTTGATCTTCATACTTTACTCTTCCTGGTCTGCACACTAGTCCTTTCCTATAAAACTAAACTAATAAAAGGCATTTCTAAAATTGTCACATTTCCTGTAAAAGTGAAGCTAGGGCCAGGATAAATTATTTCCTTTTAAGCTGGGTGTGTATAGTGTGTCCTATTTATACTTTTCTGATACCTCATGTATACTTTTCGTATGGCTCTTACTGTAGTGCTTCAGTTATTTGTTTACATGTCTAGCCTGCCTACTATATCAGTTCCCTTAATGGCAGATTTTTATATTCATCGTGACTGGCAAATAGATGAAAATTAGCAATTTTTAATTAGTGACTTATATGAATCTTAGGTTAGCCTAGAATTAGAATTGTCTTACTGATTTGGAACCATGATCATTCTCATCTTGAATTAATGATGCACTTGATACTCTAGTTGTATCAGCTCCTACTTTGGATGTAATGCTACTTTTGAACCATGTAGTTTTCCTTGAACTTTAAAAATACTTAAAATTCATGAATGTTAAAAATAGTTTTTCTTGTTTGATAAAATAGAAAAGAATGATTGTGTTTTGTGAATTTTGTCACTTTAGGAAATACTGAAAATGCAAAACTGGAGGTAAAATATGAGAATAGAAGAAGGAATTTCAAATGTTCCGTGTGGGTGAGGCTGTTCTATACTACTAGTTTCCCTGCATGCAAAGGGAGAAAATGCCTTAGGAGAACAAAATGTGATTTGTAACAGGAAAGAATGAAAAGAAAGCTGAGCTATTCCCAAAGGATATTAATCCTTGAATTAGTTGTCAGTTGACTTTCTTTTATTTTTTTATCAAGCTAGAGTTAAGAATTCTTGTCAGTTTGGGACCCACAGATAATATGTGTGTGTATATATATATATATACAGTAATGGAAGAAAAGTTATGACCAACCTAGACAGCGTATTAAAAAGCAGAGACATTACTTTGCCAACAAAAGTCCGTCTCAAAGCTTTGGTTTCTCCAGTGGTCATGTATGGATTTGAGGGTTGGATTATAAAGAAAGCTGAGTGCCGAAGAACTGATGCTTTTGAACTGTGGTGTTGAAGACTCTGGAGAGTCCCCTGGACAGCAAGGAGATCCAAGCAGTCCATCCTAAAGGAAATCAGTCCTGAGTATTCTTTGGAAGGACTGATGATGAAGCTGAGAAACTCCAATACTTTGGCCACCTGATGCAAAGAACTGACTCATTTGAAAAGACCCTGATGCTGGGAAAGATTGAAGGTGGGAGGAGAAAGGGACGACAGAGGATGAGATGGTTGGATGTCATCACCATCTCAATGGACATGAGTTTGAGTGAACTCCAGGAGTTAGTGATGGACAAGGGAAGCCTGGCGTATTGTAGTTCATGGGGTTGGAAAGAATCGGACACGACTGAGCAACTGAACTGAACTGAATGATTAGTTTGACATAGATAACTGTCCACCTATATGGCTAATGCTCAAGAGTTGGATGACATATCTGCCATGAAAATTAGTATTGTACCATATATAAATAATGACAGCTAATCTACACTTTTGACTCTGTACTCCTACTGTAGTGTATTATCAGAGTGACAGAATTCCCTGATTCTTTATCTCCAACCCAAATCACCCACTAGAGCCTGAAGTCAATATATTTAGCTTTGTTGAAAATCTCCACTTGATTGTCTTATGAGTACTTCAAAACCCAATCCTGAACTCATCGCCCACCTAGATCCCTGTCTCACTTACAAAGTTTTCTTCCTTATTAGTACATAGCACCACCATCCATTGGATTGCCCAAATCAGTATGATTCATGGCATCAACCTCTTCTTCATCCCACCTATATCCATTCAGTCANAATTCTTTGGCACTCAGCCTTCTTCACAGTCCAACTCTCACATCCATACATGACCACAGGAAAAACCATAGCCTTGACTAGACGGACCAAGTGTCTATACATTCAGGTAATTTCCTTAAAACACAAATCAGAACATCTCAGTGTTCTATTTAAAACCTTTTTAGTAGCTATCCTTGGCCTTCCAGATAAAATCTAAATAAAGTGTTTGTGGCACCCTTCACAATCTGGCACCTGCTATGTGATACTGTAACATGGAGCAACTTGCAATTCCTTGAGACAGCTGGAAATGAGCACCTTCAGTCTTCACACACACTTCTTTCTGATTAACTAACTCCCAGTAGTTACTGTCACACCTTAGACTTTCTTCAAGAAACCTTCAACTGATATCCCAACAGCATGCTTTTAACATCATCTAAGATTGAATTAGGTGCTCTTGTGTGTTCCCATAGTATGTTTGTGCTCAGACCCTGTAAGTCTTGTCCAACTCTTTGTGATCCCAGACTGTAGCCCACGAAGGTCAGATTCTGTCCGTGGGATTCTAGGCAAGAATACTGGAATAGGGCGCCATTTCCTTCTCCATATTCTCATAGTACCTTCTGCTTATTCCTATTACAGCATGTGACATACTGCAGTCTTATTGTCTGCTTTGTTATTTATGTCTCTTCTAAGCCATTCGAGGGCAAGTACAAGATTCTGTTTTGTTGCTCTGTTTTACCAGTACCTCACACAGTGCATGGCACATTCATTCATTTATTCTCCAAATACTTGTTGAACACACTTTATGTAAGATGGCATACAATGAAGTGGTTTAAATTTCTTCTGATGAAATGAAGAAGTGAAGTGAAGTCGCTCAGTCGTGTCCAACTCTGTGACCCCATGGACTGTAGCCCACCAGGCTCCTCTGTCCGTAGAATTCTCCAGGCAAGAGTACTGGAGTGGGTTGCCATTTCTTCCTCCAGGGGATATTCCCGACCCAGGGATTGAACCCAGGTCTCCCGCATTGCAGTCAGACACTTTACTGTCTGAGCCACCAGGGAACCCTGATGAAATGAAGGGTTGTTCAAATTTTCAGTAGTTCTTTATAGTATCAAAGATATGGTCAAATATATTTTCTTTGACCAGTCTTACATAATCCCTGTAGTTCATATTGTGAAAATTCAGCAGAATTATACGCATGTATGTGCATAAATAATATTTGAATATATTAATGAAAGCATTGAACAGTATTCTTAATACTTAGATTTTTTTAGAGTTTGTAACTACATATAAGATACAATTAGAAATACCTGATTATTGCAAGTCAGACTTTTAAAAAGCAGTTTTCTGTAACTTTGCTTCTGGACTTTCTCCCTTAAAATAGTTAAGTTAATTTTTCAAGTAAAATTTTTAAGTTAAAATGCACTTAAGATAAATTTCTGTCTTGATTTTCGTTTTTTCATGGATTTTTTTTTTAATAGTTGGAAAAAAGCTGTGGTAGTTCCCAACTGTGTTAGAAACAGTTGTCAAGTGTGGTTCTTTATACTGTGAGACTGGGAGCTGTTTCTAAACACACAGTTACTAGCACAAGTTTCCAATGTATGATCTGTGGCTATGGGTAAGTAACATGGAACTTAGATAATATTTGTGGGGAAAAAAGGAAAAAACTTTTGGAAATTAAATTCCACATAAACTACCTTTTAACTTTACGTTCGTCTTTAAACCTAAGGTGTATAGACTTTAACCTAGAGCCAGTCAATAGATCATTTTCTGTACATCTTTGAGATAGTTAAAAGGTATGTAAAAATTAAGATCTTTTGCTTAAGGTATATAGACTTAAGTCTCCTTCTTTTGTGGAAGTGAATCTTAGTATGAATTTTCAATGCTTTTTTTTTTTCAATCCTATTTAATAGCAAGGATTTCAAAAGATTTTTTTTAAAGAATCATATTTACCCTACAGAAGCCTTTATCCCTATGGATCCTGTTAATAGTGAAGACTCTAGTATGTTTGTATATAATTTGTAGTAAAAATCTAAAAATTATAATTTTTATATTATGTGTATGTGTGTAAGAGGACTGGTAAGAATTTAATAAAAGGGTGTATGTATGTGTGAATACTATCCAATTAGGAAAACTACTAGCCACGTTGTAGCTATTGAGCACTTGAAGTATGGCTTATCTGAATTTGAGGCATGCTGTGAGTATTAAAAATATAAACCTTAGTATGAAAAAAAAGCTAGTGTTTCTATTGGGTATCTTCTGGTCAAGAACATTTTTTTCTAACTGAAAATTACATTTTCTGTTAGTTATGGTTGAAGTTAAACATTTTTGGTATTATTTTTTATTAGTCTTAGATTATAATTTGACGTCTGAATATGGTATTCCAATATTAGATATAAAGTGAAAGCTATAACAAAATATTATTTTGAGGTCTTGTTTTTGGATTTTGTTGTTAGAACAATATCATAACTAGTCCTTCATGATTTCTTGGTTCTTGAATTGGACAGTTTGGCAGCTACCATGGATCACTTTAGTCACTGTATAATTTATTGTTTGCTTCATATGTGCCAAATCTATTGTAATTTCAGGAGGGAACAAAAAATCAATGTATATGCTTGTAATTAGTTCACAGAGTTGGAGGTAGGAAGAAGAGAAGCAATTCTTATCTGGGTTTTTATTTTCTGTCAAGTAGTATATAAGGTCATCTTAGTACACCACTGGTGGTGGGTTCTTGGAAAAACTCTTGAATAAATTGAATTGAGTTCTCAATGGATGAAAATCAGCATTTCTTGAGTAGTTATTGGGCACTAAGCTGAATGTGGAGGAAAATATAAAAAATAGATATTATTATAATACATTTATAATATAGTTTATAACAGTATAATTTATTATTAAATGATAACGTAATAATTTATAATGCATTTATTATATAATATTATATATAAAATAGCCATGTCCTCAGAGCTTAAATTTTGTTAGGAAAATAAGTATACCAAGAAAGCAAATAACAAATAAGGCAGCTGTGATACGGTAGAGTATACGGTGTTTATTTATTTTTTTTACTTTATTCTACCTTACCATAAGCATTCAAAAGATGAAGAGAACACTAATCACTAAAGGTTATTTCATGTGTGTATGTTTGGGGTTTTGTGTCTTTTAAGTTTTCTCCTTTTATTTCTTATTTATATTAGTAAACAGTGGTAATTTACTTTGAGAGCAGTATAGAAAACAGCACAGATTCTTGATCTCAGCACAAGTAAAAGAGTTTATGATTGTTTTAGAGCTGAGCTTTGAGTGCTTTAGAAAGGGCAGTCTTTTGAATAGGAAGTTGAGGTTATTATGGCATTATGTGATTCAAATCATGTAGCTTTATGTGTTTATTTGGTGTGAACCTCAAACTGCACTGGAATTAACCAGCACTGTCTCTTCCCTGTTAATTACTTTTGCATTCCTTACTTCAGTTCAGTTGCTCAGTTGTGTCCGACTCTTTGAGAGCCCATGGACTGCAGCACACCAGGCTTTCCTGTCCATCACCAACTCCTGGAGCTTACTCAAAATCATGTCCATCGAGTCGGTGATGCCGTCCAACCATCTCATCCTCTGTCGTCCCCTTCTCCCACCTTCAATCTTTCCCAGCATCAGGGTCTTTTCCAGTGAGTCAGTTCTTCACATCAGGTGACCAAAGTATTGGAATTTCAGCTTCACCATCAGTCCTTCCAAAGGATATTCAGGACTGATTTTCTTTCAGACGGACTATTTGGATCTCCTTGCTGTCCAGGGGACTCTCAAGAGTCTTCTCCAGTACCACAGTTCAAAACCATCAATTNGAATTTCAGCTTCACCATCAGTCCTTCCAAAGGATATTCAGGACTGATTTTCTTTCAGACGGACTATTTGGATCTCCTTGCTGTCCAGGGGACTCTCAAGAGTCTTCTCCAGTACCACAGTTCAAAACCATCAATTCTTCGGCACTCAGGTTTCTTCATAGTCCAACTTTCACATCCATACATGACTCCTGGGAAAACCGTACTTTTGACTAGATGGTCCTTTGTTGGTTTTGTCTCTGCTTTTTAATACGCTGTCTAGGTTGATCATGGCTTTCCTTGCAAGGAGCAAGCGTCTTTTAATTTCATGGCTGCAGTCACCATCTGCATTGTTCCCACTGTTTCCCCATCTATTTGCCATGAAGTGATGGGACTGGATGCCATGATCTTAGTTTTNTCCAAGAAACCTGTATGCAGGTCAAGAAGCAACAGTTAGAATCTTACATGGAACAATTTTGAAATGACTGCTTCAAAATTGAGAAAGTAGTATGACAAAGCTGTATATTGTCACCCTGTTTATTTAACTTATATGCAGAGCCCATCAAGCAAAATGTCAGGCTGGATGAGCTACAAGCTGGAATCAAGATTGCCAGTAGAAATATCAACAACCTCAGATATGCAGATGATACCACTTTAATGACAGAAACCAAAGAGGAAATAAAGAGCTTCTTGATGAAAGTGAAAGAGGAGAGTGAAAAAGCCAGCTTAAAACCCAATATTAAAAAACTAAGATCATGGCCTCTGGTCCCATCACTTCATGGCAAATAGAAGTGGAAAAGGTGGAAGCAGTGACAGATTTCCTCTTCCTAGGTTCTAAAATCACTGCAGATGGTGACTGCAGCCATGAAATTAGAAGATGATTGCTTCTTGGAAGGAAAGCTATGACTAACCTAGACTGTGTATTAAAAGCAAAGACNCCTCTGGTCCCATCACTTCATGGCAAATAGAAGTGGAAAAGGTGGAAGCAGTGACAGATTTCCTCTTCCTAGGTTCTAAAATCACTGCAGATGGTGACTGCAGCCATGAAATTAGAAGATGATTGCTTCTTGGAAGGAAAGCTATGACTAACCTAGACTGTGTATTAAAAGCAAAGACGTAACTTTGCCAGCAAACATCTGTATAGTCAAGGTTACGGTCTTTCCAGTAATCGTGTACAGACGTGAGAGTTGGACCATAAAAAAGGCAGTCTAGAGGTCAAGTAACTGGAGCCGTAGAGCACCGAAGAAGTGATGCTCTTGAACTGTGGTCCTGGAGAAGACTCTTAAGAGTCCCCTGAACAGTGAGGAGATCAAACCAGTCCATCCTAAAGGAAATCAACCCTGGATATTCATTGGAAGGACTGATGCTGAAGCTGAATCTCCAATATTTTGGCCACCTGATGCGAAGAGCCGACTCATTGGGAAAGACCCTGATGCTGGGAAACATTGAAGTCAGAAGGAGAAGGGGTGACAGAGTATGAGATGAAGGGCATCACCAACTCCAATGGACATGAACTTGGGCAAACCCTGAAAGATGCTGAGAGACAGAGGCCTGGTATGCTGCGGTCCATGGGGTCGCAAAGAGTCAGACACAACTCAGTGGTGGAATAGCAACAACATCGAGTGAACAGTTAGACCTGTTTTAATTGTGACTTGCTTTGGCCAGTGAGACATGAGAGACCATGGCATCTGCCACTTCCAGGAGGGAGCATTAAGAGCCAGCACACAATTTGCTCGTGATCTCAGAAAGCCCATATGGAGGTAAAGCCACATCATCCCAGAGTGACTGCAGAGGGAAGAGCCGGTCACCTGCCCTGGGCATGGCAGCGCAGAGAGGGGGCCTCCTCTTGAGTTGGGGATGCTGTGGCCATTTGTTACTGCAGTGTAGCCCAGGCCCCTCAAGTGATGCCACCACTGGAACCAGGTCACCTGAGAAGGCGTGCCCCTGCTCCCAGGCCCCCATAGGAGCTGGTCCCTGTGGGATAAGTCACTCCACGCCACTATCACTGGTCTGGAGTGCCCTTCCTGTATCCAGGAAGCCAGTTCCCTGGGCTCTGACCACCAAGGCCTGGACCAGACAGGCACATCCCATAATAACATGCCGATCACTTGAGAACCTCTGGGCTCCAGGTTCCTCTCTGGTTACTCATCCCTTCAACAAAGGNGCAGAATCCCTTGCATTCCTATACACTAACAATGAGAAAACAGGAAGAGCAATTAAGGAAACAATTCTATTCACCATTGCAACAAAAATGATAAAATATATAGGAATAAATCTGCCTAAAGAAACAAAAAACCTATATATAGAAAACTATAAAATACTGATGAAAGAAATCAAAGATGACACAAATAGATGGAAAAATATACCATGTACATGGATCAGAAAAATCAATATAGTGAAAATGAGTATACTACACAAAGCAATCTATAGATTCAATGCAATCCCCTATCAAGCTACCAACGGTATTTTTCAGAGAACTAGAACAAATAATTTCACAATTTCTATGGCAACACAAAAAACCTTGAATAGCCAAAGCAATCTTGAGAAAGAAGAATTGAACTGGGGAATTCAATCTGCCTGACTTCAGGCTCTACTACAAAGCCACAGTCGTCAAGAGAGTATGATGCTAGCACAAAGACAGAAAAATAGATCAATGGAACAAAACAGAAAGCCCAGAGATAAATCCATGCACCTATGGACACCTTATCTTTGACAAAGGAGGCAAGAATATAAATGGAAGAAAAATAAACTTTTTAACAAATGATGCTGGGAAAACTGTTGAACCACTTGTAAAAGAATGAAACTAGAACACTTTCTAACACCATACACAAAAATATACTCAGAATAGATTAAAGATCTCAACATAAGACCAGAAACTATAAAATTCTTAGAGGAAAACATAGGTAAAACACTCTCTGACATAAATCACAGCAGGATCCTCTATGACCCACCTCCCAGAGTAATGGAAATAAAAGCAAAAATGAATACATGGGACCTAATTAAACTTAAAAGCTTTTGCACAATGAAGCAAACTATAAGGAAGGTAAAAAGACAGCCTTCAGAATGGGAGAAAATAATAGATACAATGGATAAAGAATTAACCTCAAAAATATACAAGCAACTCCTGTACCTCAATTCCAGGAAAAAATAAAAGGCCCAATCAAAAATGGGCCAAAGAACTAAATAGACATTTCTCCAGAGAAGACATGGCTAACAAACGCATGAAAAAATGTTCAACATCACTCATTATCAGAGAAATGCAAATCAAAGCCACAATGAGGTGTCATCTCACACCAGTCAGAATGGTTGTTATTCAATAGTCTACAAACAGTAAATGCTGGAGAGGGTGTGGAGAAAACGGAACCCTCTTATAGTGTTGGTGGGAATGCAGACTAGTATAGCCACTATGGAGAACAGTGTGCAGATTCCTTAAAAAACTGAAAATAGAATTGTCATCAGTTCAGTTCAGTTCAGTTGCTCAGTCGTGTCCAACTCTTTGAGACCCCATGAATTGCAGCACACCAGGCCTCCCTGTTCATCACCATCTCTCAGAGTTCACTCAGACTCGCGTCCATCGAGTCCATGATGCCATCCAGCCATCTCATCCTCGGTCATCCCCTTCTTCTCCTGCCCCCAATTCCTCCCAGCATCACAGTCTTTTCCAATGAGTCAACTCTTCGCATGAGGTGGCCAAAGTATTGGAGTTTCAGCTTTAGAATCATTCCTTCCAAAGAAAACCCAGGGCTGATCTCTTTCAGAATGGACTGGTTGGATCTCCTTGCAGTCCAAGGGACTCTCAAGAGTCTTCTCCAACACCACAGNATGAGTCAACTCTTCGCATGAGGTGGCCAAAGTACTGGAGTTTCAGCTTTAGCATCATTCCTTCCAAAGAAATCCTGGGATTGATCTCCTTCAAAATGGACTGGTTGGATCTCCTTGCAGTCCAAGGGACCCTCAAGAGTCTTCTCCAACACCACAGTTCAAATCATCAGTTCTTTGGCACTCAGCCTTCTTCACAGTCCAACTCTCACATCCATACATGACCACAGGAAAAACCATAGCCTTGACTAGACAGACCTTAGTCGGCAATGCCTCTGCTTTTGAATATACTGTCTAGGTTGGTCATAACTTTTCTTCCAAGGTGTAAGCGTCTTTTAATTTCATGGCTGCAGTCACCATCTGCAGTGATTTTGGAGCCCCCCAAAAATAAAGTCTGACACTGTTTCCACTGTTTCCCCATCTATTTCCCATAAAGTGATGGGAACGGATGCCATGATCTTTGTTTTCTGAATGTTGAGCTTTTAGCCAACTTTTTCGCTTTCCTCTTTCACTTTCATCAAGAGGCTTTTTAAACTCCTCTTCACTTTCTGCCATAAGGGTGGTGTCATCTGCATATCTGAAGTTATTGATATTTCTCCCGGCAATCTTGATTCCAGCTTGTGTTTCTTCCAGTCCAGTGTTTCTCATGATGTACTCTGTGTATAAGGGCCTATTTAAAATAGAACTAGGTCTGATATCCAGGCATGCAACCTTGAACCTGAATTATGTGTGTGTGTTCAGTTGTGTCTGACTCCCTACGACCTCATGAACTGTAGCCGTTCCATCTCCACTGTCCATGGAGATATCAAGGCAAGAATACTGAAGTGGGTTGCCGTTTCCTACTCCCAAAGAATCTTCTGACCCACGGATAGAAACCATTGTCTGCTGCATTGGTAGGTGGATTCTTTACCACTGAGCCACCTGGGAAGCCCCTGGAATTGGAAAGGATTTCCCTAACTACAGTGTTGTTGGGGGTCTTTGGTGGGGAGGGTGGCATTTAAGTGCTCAGTGATGGAACAATCTAAACAAGAAATAAATATGTATGAAATAATTAAAAGGATTAAAACAAGGAATTGAAGTATGAAATAACAGCCCATATGAAAAACAAGCAGTAAGTCTTGGAAAAGAAAATTAAAATCAATGTTCAGAAATTAAAAATCTTGGAATTTGGCTTTAGTTGGGTTATATAGAATATTAAACATATTCTTGCTTGGCTGAAAAGGAAAAGAAGTGTATAGCAATAAATGGTTAAGAACTAAATCTAAATGTATTGATGCAAAAGTACAAAGCTGAAATTCAGGATTGGCAAAATGCTAGACTGATACAGAATAAAACAGAAAGTTCCTAGGAAAGTACTATCAGGTAAGAACAGATTTTAGAGGCAAAAGTGCTATTAAGGATAACGAGAGCCATTGCATAATGGTGGAAAGGAATAATTCACCAGGAAGAAATAATAATCTTGAAGCTTTATGTCTAAATAATACTATCTCAAAGTGTATAAAGCAAACTTTTACATACTAAAAATGGGCTACCTGTAGATAGTGGGGAATGTCAGCACATTTCCTCAGAAGCAGGCAGATAGATCACACCACTGCTACACCACCTCCTCCCCAGAAAAGTGAAGAGAGAGAATATATGGCCACTGCAGTCAACAAGCATGGTGTTTTAGGTGTGTTTAACCTTTAGTCTCAAAAAAATAGAGTGTAGATGTTCCTTTCAACCACACTTGAAACATAGAAATTAACTACATTGACTACAATGGAATGACTTCACAAATACCCAGGCATGTTAACACTGGCTATATTTTCTGACTACAGTGTAAGTACATGGAAACCTTATTAGGTTTTCCAAATTTTATTTAAAGGTGCTTTTAAATAGAATATTTAAATTAATAGCTAAAACATTTATTGAACACTTAGTGTAAGCTAGGCATATAACTGAATGTTTTGCATCTGTTATTTAAGTACTTTTCCACAGCCCTATGAATTATAAGATACATCCTTAGTAGTGAGAATATTTAGGTTTAAAAATGTTTATAGGTCTTGAGCTTCCCCTTCAGGGTCTGTGGGTTTGATCCCTAGTCAGATCCCACATGCTCTGTGGGTGGAGCCAAGAAATTAATTAATTTTAAAAGTTTAATATCTGCCCAAGGTCTGCAGGTAGGAAGAAAAACCTCTCGTTTTAAATACACTGCACAGCCTTCCCACTTTTTAAAAATATCTTTTTGAGTAAAATACAGCCAGATAGAGAAGTTCACATTAAACAACTACATAGTTTATTGAATTATTGTTAAGGTTGGTATTGTAATACCAGTAGATGAGGAAGTAGAACTTTACCAGCCATTGCAGAAGCCTTTTATGTGCCCCATTCTGACCATAACCTTTTTCCTTCCCCATAGAAAGCATTTTTGTAATAATCATTTTCTAGCTTCTTTTCTTTATAATTTTAGTACTGGAATATACGTTCTTAAATAGTATGCTTTAGTTTTGCTTATTTTCCCCCATTTTCCCCCCCATGGAGTTTATTTGTTGAAAAAACTGGTATAGTTTGATCTTGTAGAGTTTCTGAGAGGTTTGTTCAAGTTGAGATTTGATGGTTTTGGCAGATTTTGTAGATGGTGATGTGTTCTTTCATCAGGAGATATATAAATGTCTGGTAGTATTTCTTTTTGTGCTATTAGAACTATTGATACTCAGTGGTTAATTCTATTAACTCTTTAGAGATTCCAGATTTTATTTTTATGATTTCTTCATTTATTGCTGGAATGTTTCCTGTGAAGAAGCTTCCCTTCACCTAACAGCTGGTTCAGTTTATATAAAAGAGGAAGAGCTAGTGTTATTTCCTGTTGTATACCAGTTTTTAAAATGAGGAGTTGCTTTTCACTGGCATCTTTCAAAGCAACCGCACTCCCGCCTTTTTTAAGTTCATTTATTTGGAGGTTGATTACAAGATTGTGGTTTTGCTCTTTTTGTGTCATAAATTCACAAGATTTAAATATATTTCTTTCAGTTCATTTCAGTTATTCTTACTGATGCTCAAATTGTCCCATCTTCAGCCAGTGGGAGCATCTTCAAGTTGATTCTCTTCCATCAGGGAGTTTATATTGTAGTAAATATATGTATATATAAGCATATGTATGTGTGCATGCTCTGTTGCTCAGTCGTGTCCAACTCTTTCTGACCCTATGGGCTGTAGCCCATTGGGCTCCTCCATCTGTTGAATTTTCCAGGCAAGAATACTGGAATGAGTTGCTGTTTCCTCCTCTAGGAGATCCTCCCATCCCAGGGATTGAACCATGCCTTTTGCGTTGGCAGGCAGATTCTTGACCACTGCATCACCTGGGAAGCCCCACTCATATGTATATGTATTGCCTTAAAACACACACATATACTAAACACATTGTTCTGTATATTTTGAGTTTTACTCTTGATGAACATTTTGATTGTTACCCAGCAGTATTATAAAAAGTACTGCAGAGAATATCTTGGTTCTTAACTACTTTGCCCATGTGTGCAGAATCAGTTCCCATAATGGAATTGTTAAGTAATAATAGCTACTGCTAAATTGCTCTCCTCAAATTAATTAAGAATTTTTTTGTCTCATGTTATCCTTTGATATATAGTACTAGTATACAATCAAACTCTTTGATCTTTGATAATCTGCTACATAAAAAAAAATCTCATTGTAGTTTCTATTAGTGTTTCATTTGTATTTCCTAAATTCTGAATTGTCTGTATCCTTGGTCCAACTTTCTGTTGAATTGTTAGTCTTTTCCATGTTGATTTGTAGTACTCAGATATAATTTTAAAATTACCCTTTTGTGACACATGTTAACAAATGTGTGTGTTAGTGTCTCAGTCATGTCCGACTCTTTGCTATCCAATGAACTGTAGCCCATCAGGCTTCCCTGTCCCTGGAATTCTTCAGGCAAGAATACTGGAGTGGGTTATTTTTCCTAATTGTGTTGTTTCTTTTAACTACCTCTATGGTTTTCATTTCCTAGGCAGAATTTTTAAATGTAAACATATTACTCAAATTTATTAGTTCAGTTTTAAACAATCTAAACTTAGGAAAGAGCTTAGAACAATACAAAGAAGTTGCCCTCCCCCCGACCCTGACTCCTTCAAGAATAAGTTTCCAGCTTTGTCCTGTCACCTCCTAATACTTTAGTGTGTATTTCCTAACAACAAGGATATTCACCTAGATAATCATGCTATTCCTATTAAAATCAGAAAGTTAGTACTGACACATTACTGTCTTTAGATCTCCATTCAGGTTTCACTAATTGAATAAAGTATTTCACTCTTGTCCTAAAAACAAACCTTTAAACAAAAGGATCTAGTTCAGAACCACAGGTTGCAATGAGTTTACATATCTTTTCAATATCCTTCCATCTGGAACAGTTCCTTGGGCTTTTCCTTGACTTTTAACTTTGATAATTTGAAGATTATTGAAAACAAATTAGAACAAATTCGGATTTCTTCTAATGATTCCTTATAATTCTGATATTCCCAATAGATTTAGGTTATGTATCTTTGTCAGGAATATCATAGAAGTGATTCTGTGTTCTTTCATACTCTCAGGTGACACAGTTTCAGTATGTCTTATGAATGATGTTTACTTTGGTCACTTGATTAAGACAGTGTTTGATTGGCATTTCTACTGTAGTTATGATTTTTCCCTTTCTACTTAATCAGTATTTGTGTGCGGGGGGGAGGGATACTTTAAACATCTCATTCCTATCAAACTCCGTTTATTCCTTTATTTATAGTAGAATGAAGTTACAGGTTGTCCATTCAGTAGGTTATAATCCCTTTACTGTTGTCCATTCAGGAGGTTATAATCCCTTTACTATCATGAGTTTTGATACTTCAGCATAATTCTAGCTAGTGGGTGATCATTCGGGCTGATATCAGTATTCTTTTTTTCTTTTTTTTTCTTTTTTGGCTGTCATGTAGGCTTTTTCTACTTGAGGCATGCAGGCCTCTCTAGTTTCAGTACATGGGCTTAGTTACCCCCCAAGGAATGTGGGAGGTTCTCTGACCAGGGGAATCTGTGTCCCTTGCATTGAAAAGTGGATTTGCAACCACTGGACCACCAGGAAAGTCCGTTCAGTGTTCTTTTGACATGTCCTCATCATTCAGCAGTTTCTTGTTTCTGCCACAAGATGTTTCAGGCTCACCTTGTATTTCCCTCAACTTAGAATCAGCCATTTCTCCAAGGAACCCTTATCCCTTTTATAAAGAAGAAAGTATTCAGAAGCAAATATCCAAATACTGGTCGTGTTCATTGCTATTGGAGTGGCACTGCTTCCAGGCTTTGTTACACATGTGTATAATCCACACGTTTCCAAACATTCATACTATGTTTGTATGTGCTTACCTATTTCTATATCTGTCTTTTAAAAACAGTGAATTCACATTGAAAATTCCAGTCCAACAGTGTAAGATGTACTCTTTCTATTTATATTTTAACTCTTCTCAGAAGCCTGGCTTCCATTCTACTTAATTATTTGATCAGTCCCTTGATGTTACCAAGGTTCAATTCCACCTTTCCCTCTCTTGTGCGATAGCCTTTCCTGTCACCCATCCCACACACAAACCTCCTTCTTCTTACCCTTCTTGAGCTCCAACACTATGTGCCAGACCACCCTCTGCATGGATGCCCCTTTTTATCCCACTTGGTATCTATACTGAATCTACACTATCCTACTTGGTATTTATAACCTTTACTGAACTATCTGTCTCCATTGACACACTTCTCACCCTACGTGTACTCTAACCATGTAGTACTCACTTGTACTCAGCAAGTGAACATCTGCCTCACCTTTTTTTAAAATGCCTTCCAACTTCTGAGTCATACCTTTAAAGAACTTTCCCACTTTCACATTATAAAAAATAGTTTTGTTTTCTTTTCATGATTTTATTTATTTTATTGTAGTAAGCATTGTGAAATTTATTTTGAGGTAAGAAATGAAATAGAAATCCAACACTTCTCAAATGGTTATCCAGATGACTAAAATTTTGTATAAAAACTGTATCGCCCCCCAAAAAAATATATATTACAAAGTTTTTTATAAGTTTATTGAATCCATAGGGCTTTTTTAAAAAAATGGGTGTCATTTTCATATTATTTTTGTTTATAACAGATGATGATGTACCTGCAGATATGGTTGCAGAAGAATCCGGTCCTGGTGCACAAAATAGTCCATACCAACTTCGTAGGAAAACTCTTTTGCCAAAAAGAACAGCGTGTCCTACAAAGAGCAGTATGGAGGTAGGTTAAATATCAGTTTTTGTGTGTATAATGAAAGAATTGTTAGGAAACAAATGGGACTGTCATCAATTTTTAGAAGTAATGATTATGGGTAAAAGTATTTGCTTAACTAGTTTTCATTTTGTTTTTGAAGGGTGCTTCAACTTCAACTACAGAAAACTTTTTTGGTCATCGTGCAAAACGTGCAAGAGTTTCTGGAAAATCACAAGATCTATCAGGTATTTCCTTTGCAAAAGTTAAGGAATAGGGTCAAATAGTTCTTTTAAATTTTGTTTCATAACAAAAAGTTAAAATTAAATGTTTATTTACACATTTGAGATTGAGAAAGCAATTATTACAGAATAAACCTGAGAACCCTGACCTTCTCCATCTTTGACTGTAATTGTTGTATAAAAATCTTTTTGGTATATTTATTGTAACCAGTTACTGAAATGGTACGTACTCACTAAAAGAAAGAATACTGTTAAGAGAAAAGAAGTATGTGTCATCTCTGAAAGCACATGCTTATAAAATGATAGTCATCAAAAAATAAAAGCTCTTCATTTAACAAAATGAAAATTGTGCTCTTTAAATAATGAGAAAGTCTTTGGTAGCATGATAGATTATGTTCTGTTTGTTAATCTTTTTATAGCAGCACCTGCTGAACAGTATCTTCAGGAGAAACTGCCAGATGAAGTGGTTCTAAAAATCTTCTCATATTTGCTGGAACAGGATCTTTGTAGAGCAGCTTGTGTGTGTAAACGCTTCAGTGAACTCGCTAATGATCCAATTTTATGGTAAGTGAAAATTTATTTCTTAGTATCTTGAGATATCTTATTGCCCCAAATGCTAAAGGATGGTAGGAAGGCTGGAGTGTGAGTTGATGGTTACAGTTAAATAGAAGAAAATTAGAATATTTATAAATTCCAGTTCAGTTCAGTCACTCAGTCGAGTCCAACCCTGTGACCCTATGGACTGCAGCACTTCAGGCTTCACTGTCCATCACCAACTCCTGGAGCCTACTCAAATTCATGTCAGTTGCATCAGTGATGCCATCCAACCATCTCATCCTCTGTTGTCCCCTTCTTCTCTCGCCTTCAGTCTTTCCCAGCATCAGGATCTTTTCCAGTAAATCTGTTCTTCCCATCAGGTANCTATGTGCCAGACCACCCTCTGCATGGATGCCCCTTTTTATCCCACTTGGTATCTATACTGAATCTACACTATCCTACTTGGTATTTATAACCTTTACTGAACTATCTGTCTCCATTGACACACTTCTCACCCTACGTGTACTCTAACCATGTAGTACTCACTTGTACTCAGCAAGTGAACATCTGCCTCACCTTTTTTTAAAATGCCTTCCAACTTCTGAGTCATACCTTTAAAGAACTTTCCCACTTTCACATTATAAAAAATAGTTTTGTTTTCTTTTCATGATTTTATTTATTTTATTGTAGTAAGCATTGTGAAATTTATTTTGAGGTAAGAAATGAAATAGAAATCCAACACTTCTCAAATGGTTATCCAGATGACTAAAATTTTGTATAAAAACTGTATCGCCCCCCAAAAAAATATATATTACAAAGTTTTTTATAAGTTTATTGAATCCATAGGGCTTTTTTAAAAAAATGGGTGTCATTTTCATATTATTTTTGTTTATAACAGATGATGATGTACCTGCAGATATGGTTGCAGAAGAATCCGGTCCTGGTGCACAAAATAGTCCATACCAACTTCGTAGGAAAACTCTTTTGCCAAAAAGAACAGCGTGTCCTACAAAGAGCAGTATGGAGGTAGGTTAAATATCAGTTTTTGTGTGTATAATGAAAGAATTGTTAGGAAACAAATGGGACTGTCATCAATTTTTAGAAGTAATGATTATGGGTAAAAGTATTTGCTTAACTAGTTTTCATTTTGTTTTTGAAGGGTGCTTCAACTTCAACTACAGAAAACTTTTTTGGTCATCGTGCAAAACGTGCAAGAGTTTCTGGAAAATCACAAGATCTATCAGGTATTTCCTTTGCAAAAGTTAAGGAATAGGGTCAAATAGTTCTTTTAAATTTTGTTTCATAACAAAAAGTTAAAATTAAATGTTTATTTACACATTTGAGATTGAGAAAGCAATTATTACAGAATAAACCTGAGAACCCTGACCTTCTCCATCTTTGACTGTAATTGTTGTATAAAAATCTTTTTGGTATATTTATTGTAACCAGTTACTGAAATGGTACGTACTCACTAAAAGAAAGAATACTGTTAAGAGAAAAGAAGTATGTGTCATCTCTGAAAGCACATGCTTATAAAATGATAGTCATCAAAAAATAAAAGCTCTTCATTTAACAAAATGAAAATTGTGCTCTTTAAATAATGAGAAAGTCTTTGGTAGCATGATAGATTATGTTCTGTTTGTTAATCTTTTTATAGCAGCACCTGCTGAACAGTATCTTCAGGAGAAACTGCCAGATGAAGTGGTTCTAAAAATCTTCTCATATTTGCTGGAACAGGATCTTTGTAGAGCAGCTTGTGTGTGTAAACGCTTCAGTGAACTCGCTAATGATCCAATTTTATGGTAAGTGAAAATTTATTTCTTAGTATCTTGAGATATCTTATTGCCCCAAATGCTAAAGGATGGTAGGAAGGCTGGAGTGTGAGTTGATGGTTACAGTTAAATAGAAGAAAATTAGAATATTTATAAATTCCAGTTCAGTTCAGTCACTCAGTCGAGTCCAACCCTGTGACCCTATGGACTGCAGCACTTCAGGCTTCACTGTCCATCACCAACTCCTGGAGCCTACTCAAATTCATGTCAGTTGCATCAGTGATGCCATCCAACCATCTCATCCTCTGTTGTCCCCTTCTTCTCTCGCCTTCAGTCTTTCCCAGCATCAGGATCTTTTCCAGTAAATCTGTTCTTCCCATCAGGTAGCCAAAGTATTGGAGTTTCAGCTTTAGCATCAGTCCTTGCAATGAATATTCAGGACTGATTTCCTTTAGGATGGACTGGTTGGATCTCCTTGCAGTTCAAAGGACTCCCAAGAGGCTTCTCCAACACCACAGTTCAAAACCATCAATTCTTCAGCACTCGGCTTTCTTTATAGCCCAACTCTCACATCCATACATGACTACTGGAAAAACCGTAGCTTTGACTAGACGGACCTTTGTTGGTAAAGTAATGTCTCTGCTTTTTAATATGCTGTCTAGATTGGTCGTAGCTTTTATTCCAAGAAGCAAGCATCTTTTAATTTCATGGCTGCAGTCGCCATCGGCAGTGGTTTTCAGTTCAGTTTAGTCACTCAGTCGTGTCCGACTCTTTGCGACCCCATGAACTGCAGCATGCCAGGCCTCCCTGTCCAACACCAACTCCCTGAGCCTACCCAAACTTCTGTTCAATGAGGGGGTGATGCCATTCAACCATCTCATCCTCTGTCATCCCCTTCTCCTGCCCTCAATCTTTGCCAGCATCGGGGTCTTTTCAAATGACTCAGCTCTTCGCTTCAGGTGGCCAAAGTATGTCAGTCCTTCCATTGAACACCCAGGACTGATCTCCTTTAGGATGGTCTAGTTGGATCTCCTTGCAGTCCAAGGGATTCTCAAGAGTCTTCTCCAACACCACAGTTCAAAAGCATCAATTCTTCAGTGCTCAGCTTTCTTTATAATCCAACTCTCACATCCATACATGACTACTGGAAAAACCAGAGCCTTGACTAGACAGACTTTTGTTGGCAAAGTAATGTCTCTGCTTTTTAATATGCTGTCTAGGTTGGTCATAAGTTTCCTTCCAAGGAGTAAGCGTCTTTTAATTTCATGGCTGCAGCTGGAGCCCCTAAAATAAAGTCTCTCACTGTTTCCATTGTTTCCCCATCGATTTGCCATGAGATGATAGAACTGGGTGCCATGATCTTAACTTTTTCACTGTTGAGTTTTAAGCCAGCTTTTTCGACTCTCTTTCACCCTCATCGAGTCCTCTTTGCTTTCTGCCATTAAAGTGGTATCAGCTGCATATCTGAGGTTATTGATATTTCTTCCATCAATCTTGATGCCAGCTTGTGTTTTATCCAGCCCAGCATTTTGCATGATGTACTGTATATATACGTTAAATAAGCAAGGTGGCAATATACTGCCTTGACTTACTCCTTTCCCGATTTGGAACCAGTCTGTTGTTCCATGTCCGATTCTAACTGATGCTTCCTGACCTGAATACAGATTTCTCAGGAGGCAGGTCAAGTACTCTAGTATTCCCATCTCTTTAAGAATTTTCCAATTTGTTGTGATCCACACAGTCAAAGGCTTTGGTGTAGTCAAGAAAGCAGTAGATGTTTTTCTGGAACTCTTGCTTTTTCGATGATCCAGCTGATGATGGCAATTTGATCTCTGCCTTTGTTCCTCTGCCTTTTCTATTGAGCTTGAACATCACTGGACGTTCATGGTTCTTGTACTGTTGAAGCCTGGCCTTGAGAATTTTGAGCATTACTTTGCTAGCATGTGAGATGAGTACAATTGTACGGTAGTTTGAACATTCTTTGGGATTGGAATGAAAACTGACCTTTTCCAGTCCTGTGGCCACTGCTGAGTTTTCCAGATTTGCTGGCATATTGAGTGCAGCACTTTCACAGCGTCTTCGTTTAGGATTTGAAATAGCGCAACTGAAATTCCATCACCTCCACTAGCTTTGTTCATAGTGATGCTTTCCAAGGCCCACTTGACTTGGCATTCCAGGATGTCTGGCTGTAGGTGAGCGATCACAGCATCATGGTTATCAGGGTCATGAAGATCTTTTTTATATAGTTCTTCTGTTAATAACATCTTCTGCTTCTGTTAGGTCCATACCATTTCTGTCCTTTGTTTTGTCCATCTTTGCATGAAATGTTCCTTTGGTATCCTTAATTTTCATGAACAGATTTCTAGTGTTTCCCATCCTGCTGTTTTCCTGTATTTCTTTGCACTGATCACTGAGGAAGGCTTTCTTATCTCTCGTTGCTATTTTTTGAAACTCTGCATTCAAATGGATATATCTTTCCTTTCCCGGTTACCTGTTTATCACAAATGTTGGTTATCAGTCCATGCAGTGTTTTTAAAACTATTAAGAAAGAAAGTGAAGTCACTCAGTCATGTCTGACTTTGTGACCCCATGGACTGTAGCCTATCAGGCTCCTCCATCCATGGGTTTTTCCAGGCAAGAATACTGGAGTGAGTTGCCACTTCCTCTCCAGGAGATCTTCCTGACCCAGGGATTGAACCTGGGTCTCTGGGTTCCCAGGTTCGCATTGTAGGCAGCCGCTTTATCATCTGAGCCGCCATCTGAGTACTTCCTTTATTTAAAACAATAAAGGAAGTACTTTTTCTGCTATTTGTCAGTTAAAAGCTACTGAGTGATTCTGGAGAATGCTTTTCATTCCATTGGTTTTTAGAAACAGAACTAAGTCTAATTTAAAACAGCTAATAATTCAGTAAGAATGTAGATTTTGTATATCACTTTTAGAAAAGAGTTTGGACAGTTGTATTTTTGAACCATGAAATATGTGTGCCCTTTGACCCAGGAATTCCACTTCTGAAAATTTATGTTATGTACAAATTTTTCATAATAGCATAGTTAATAGTGGGAGAAAGCTAGAAATAATCAAAGTCTAGCAATAAGGGATTGGACTAAAAGTAAACAGTGTTATGTCTACTTAAAGGGTTGTGATATAGTCGTTAACAGTGAACTTTACAGTTTTTAATAACATGGGAATATGCTGTGTTATGAAAAATGAAAGCAGAATACAAAAATTTTGTTATCACAGTTGTAATAAATGAAACTCTCTGTAGCTAAAAAGACTGAAAAGAAATACAGTAAATTGTTAATAGTTAACACATTAAAAGTAGGTTATCTCTTTCATACTTTTCTGTATTTTACAGCAGCTATATGTATTACTTCTATGATGCTAAAAATAAGGTACACTTTAAGAAAGAAAATTATATTTGTATTAGAAAGCAAAAAGGGAATGTTAAAAGAGCAGAAGAAACATTTGTTTTATATAAGAAATGATATAGTAGTTAACTATCACTCCACTCCTAAGATCTCTTGATTTGAGATCAGACATACATGAAACATCATTATTTAAAATAATCCTTTTAAATTATAACTGTATGTGGCTTTTATAGTAAGGGTGGTTTTTATTTTCCTTTAACTAAACAATCAGACTTTAAAGAATTGTTGCATTCTATTAGGTAGACTACTTTACTTTTTATATGCAGTTATATTATTCTGGCCAAAAATTTTATTTTTACATTTACAATGCTGCTCTTTCATATTATAAGTTTTTGAGGCCTCAAATAATTTTTATGGTTGTTTAAAGAATATTTTATGAAGAAATCTTAAACCTCTTTCCCCCTCCAGGAAACGATTATACATGGAAGTATTCGAGTATACCCGCCCTATGATGCACCCTGAACCTGGCAAATTCTACCAGATTAATCCAGAAGAATATGAACACCCAAATCCATGGAAAGAGAGTTTCCAGCAGTTGGTATGAAGTATAAATGGAAAATACTGATTTTATATTACATATATTTTAAATAAAAGTTTTAAATATATAATGTTTTATTATATTTATATATATTTATAAATATATTTTCAAAATTTAAATTCAAGTATAGGTTTCATGGGAATTTCCTGGTGGTCCAGCGGTTAGGACTCCATACTTTCACTACTGAGGGATGGAGTTCAATTCCTGGTCAGGAAACTAAGGTCCCAGAAGCCATGCAGCATGGCCAAAAAAAAAAGAATAGGTTTCTCAAGTCAGTACACATTTATCAGCCAGCAAAGGAGTCAGCAGTTCTTTTCACTACTGGCATATTTATTAATAATTTAAACAGTAGCCATAAGTATCAGTAGCCTGAGAGCAGGTATACTTTCTATGGATCTCTTTCAACTTATATTTAAATTATTACTGTTGAGTAGTTATTTAGAATTTCACAGAATTCCCTTGGTAGTCCAGTGGTCACATTTAGCTGTATTTTCATATGGTCCTTTATGAATAGTTAACTACCCAGCTGGGGTGATTTTGTTCCACAGGGGATATTTGGCGGTGTCTGGAGACATTTTTGGTTTTCACAACTGGAGAAGAGACTGCTTCTGATACCTGATGGTTAGAGTCCAGTGAAAAGTGAAAGTGAAAGCCAATCAATCATGTCTGGCTCTTTGCGACCCCACGGACTGTGCAGTCCATGGAATTCTCCAGGCCAGAATACTGGAGTGGGTAGCCTTTCCCTTCTCCAGGGGATCTTCCCAACCCAGGGATCGAACCCAGGTCTCCCACATGGCAGGCAGATTCTTTACTAGCTGAGCCACAAGGGAAGCAGATGCTACTAAACATCCTACAATGCACAGAATAAGCCCCTACAACAAAGAATCTGTTACAAACTATCAGTAGTGCTGAGGAAGAAAAACCATGGCCTTACTTGATATTACTGAGTCATAAACTGTTCCAGATTTTACATTGCAATATACATCAGAAAATTAGTTGGACTAATAATTATTTTTGAAAATTAATTTTAAAAATTCATGTAATACTAAACTAATTTAGACTATGGTGTTTATACTAGTAGTCAGTGTTTTGTTTTTGATGTTTTAGTATAAAGGGGCACATGTAAAGCCAGGATTTGCTGAACATTTCTACAGTAACCCTGCAAGATACAAAGGAAGAGAAAACATGTTGGTATGTTTGATTTGTCTTTTTCTAAGATTTAAAATGATGATCTTACAGTTCTATACTGACATGTTTTTGCGGGGGGGGGTTGTTTGTTTGTTTTAGTACTACGATACAATTGAAGATGCCCTTGGTGGGGTACAAGAAGCTCATTTTGATGGACTTATCTTTGTTCATTCTGGAATATATACTGATGAATGGATATATATTGAATCTCCAATCACCATGATTGGTGCAGGTATTTTGAAATGTGTTGTCATTAGAATTTTAATACTTTATTTATGTGATGGGTTTTTTAAAAATGCTGGTTACTTAAAATCCAGATGAACCTTGATAATACCCTAATTGTAGGAAAAAATTAGAAATGTCATGTATATTTTATATGATGGAAATGAAAACTTTAGAGTTCAGAAATTATAAATGTATCTGTTTCTCTTGGAGGAATGTGTATAATTCTTGATGCCAATAGTTTGTCCAACTGCTTTAGTTAATAAGGAGAGAAAAATATTTGTTTTATCTTTTACTTGAAAATACAGAGGCTAATGTTTTTATTGCTGTGTTTTTAATGAAACAAATGTGCTTTTAAAATACTTTCCATGCTGTTTCAAAGTTGTTTTTATGGTCACATTTCTAAAAATAAATGTAATGTTTGTTGAGCACTGATCAGTTATTTGAAAATTTATGGGCTCTTTGATTTTTTTTTAAGGATACAGTAGTATAAGACCATTTTAAGATAGCGAGTAGTTGTTAATAGTTAATGAGATTTGCGTTTACTGCTCTTTCTTCTTCCCTCCCCTATTTACATGTCAAAGAAAAGTGAGAATATAGAAAAATTTTGCTTACAAATTTTCATTATTTTCCAAATCAAGACCAGTACTGAAAATAAGCTTAAGTAAAGAGGATTCTTTTTTTCTCTCCCTGCTCACCATCCCCTTCTTTCTTCTCTCTGAATGTTGTTTTCTGGTGCTACTGGTAGTGATTTGGTTTCCACAAGAAACCCACATTTTAATATGCCATTGCATTTGGTATTGAATACTATTTGTAGCTGAGTCTATTAAAAGTATTATTATACGTGAATTTGAGTTACAGTGATGCTCAAATAATGTCTGTGTTAAGTATGACAAGTTATCTGATAAAATGAGTATTAGTCCTGTCTACTCAATTCTAAGTTCCTTTAAAGTTCCCTCTCCAAAAGAACTACCCAATTTAAAACTGTAGAAAGGGTTCTATTGAATTATTAGTTTTATGGCAGAGTATTATTTACTGACTCTTAGTAATTTTTTGAGCTGTCTCATGAAAGTAATATGCTTTAAAATATTTTCTTCATAGCACCTGGAAAAGTAGCAGACAAAGTTATAATTGAAAACACTAGAGATTCAACCTTTGTTTTTATGGAAGGTTCTGAAGATGCTTATGTTGGATACATGACAATAAGGGTAAGAAGTTATAAATTTTTAAGTACATATGTGGAAATATTTAAGGCTGTGGCTATTTATTTCAAACAAAATTTCTACTTTCCAGTTTAACCCTGATGACAAATCTGCTCAACACCACAATGCACACCACTGCTTAGAGATTACAGTAAATTGTAGCCCTATTATTGATCACTGTATCATCCGAAGTACATGCACAGGTTAGTGTTCCCATTATGTTTTATTACAAGTCAGTCATTGTGTTGCCCGACAGAATTTTAAATAAATTGTTTTTCTTACAGTTGGCTCTGCAGTATGTGTTAGTGGTCAAGGAGCATGTCCCACTATCAAGCACTGTAACATCAGTGACTGTGAAAATGTTGGACTTTATATAACAGATCATGCACAGGTATTTTTTAATTTTGTGGGGATTTTCCTTTTCTGTTTTTTTTTTTTAAACTGTACTCATGTTTATTTCTGGTTAATTGTTGTAGGGAATATATGAGGATAATGAAATTTCCAATAATGCTTTAGCTGGGATTTGGGTTAAAAATCATGGAAACCCAATTATTAGACGGAATCATATTCATCATGGACGTGACGTTGGTGTGTTCACATTTGATCATGGCATGGTAAGAACACTTATTCTTAATTTTAAAAAAACTAATGTATTAGTTAAATTTCAAATAGGTGTCAGCGTTTTATCATCACCAAATTGTTGAATTGAGTATAAGTCTAAAATAAGATTAAAAATTAAAATGAGTATGCAATATCAATTCTGTAAATTCTTGAATCTTAACATTCTATACATGTAGAGAAGATGGAGTCCTTAGAGAATTGATACGATCTTTGAGGAGAGTAAGGTCTAATCCAGTAGTTCTCAAATGTAAGTATGAATAAAAATCACCCAGATACAATAAATCAGAATTCTTCAGGATAGCACCCAGTATATGCATTTTTAGTAAGCCCCATAAGTTAGTGTAATGCAGGGTTTTTTGCCATGCTGCACAGCTTATAGGATCTTAGTTCTCCAGCCAGGGACTGAACCTGGGCCCTCAGCAGTGAGAGCATGGTGTCCTAACCTAACCACTGGACTGCTAGGGGATTCCTAATACCTAGTTTTTGTTGAAGTAATTTTTTAAAATCCTAGGACAACATTGGCAACATTTTTTGTTAAAAAGTCCAGGATGGGAAAGGAGATGGTAATGTGGTAACAAACAAGGGTTTGATGAAGTTTTATAGCAATTATGTGGTATTAATCAAACAACTTTGGAACATTGAATTGGGACATATAAAAATTGTCTATTAACAAAGGAAATTTATTTTCAACTGTTTGTGCCTAAAACCCTAACACAGAACCCTTTTTTTGCCCGCCACTTGTGGCATGTGACATCTTAGTTCCCCTACCAGCTATCGAACCCATACTCCCTCAGTGGAAGTACGGAGTCTTAACCACTGGACCTCCAAAGAAGTCTGCTAAACTCTGTTAAAACTGAAGTAGACCAGGAAGGAGTACCTTTTTGTTAAATTCTGGTTAGATGTAAATAGTTTTATTAATAGACCCCCCAGTTCATTGTATTCCTGGGATAACTATAACCTGAGAAAAACAGTTCACTTAAAACTCATGCTGTATAGTTTGGGCCTATAAATAAGAAAGCACAGTGGAGATGACCACTTGTCCTTCTCCAGCTAGAATTTAAAAATTGACTTTTTTTTTGTATATTGTAGCTGTGTTTTCCCAAGGAGTAGGAAAGAGGGGAGTTTGGAAATTGGGGGGGTCTCAGCAAAAGTATGGAGGTTGTCAAAACATAAAGAGTCTTCAGAGAATTCATCCTCCCTGGGTTCAAAGCATAGCTTTGTGTAACCTTCAGCTCTTAACTTCTCAGAGCCTTGGACATGCACTGGCTCATTTATACAACACACATGGATTGGGTTCTGTGGTTGATGGCAATGATGGTCCTCATTCTTCACTCCTTCCTTTGGGCACACTCTTTGCTACATAATTTTGCAGTGTCCTCTCACTTTACCCTTGACCCTGGGCTCAGCCATGCAACTTGCTTTGGTCAATTGGATGTTAGCAAACAAGATGCAGTCCAGAGTCTTGAAATGGGTATGTACCTCTGTCGTCACCATGAGAACATGCCCAGGGGAGCCCTTTGGAAGATGAAAGATGTGTGAAGCAGATTCACATTATGGAAGCCAGCCTAGATCAGCCTTTGGCCGGTGGGTCCCTAGCAAAAATCAGCAGAGCCACCTAGCCAACTCTCTGGTCAACTAGTTTACCCCTAGATGTCTGAGAACAAAATTTTTTTTGGCATAAGCTGAGCTTTGGGGCTTTTGTTGTGCAGAATTATTGAGTCAGTGCAGCTATCATTACATGCTAGCCACTTCTACAAGCACTGACTACAAAGTTATTTAAGAGGATAATAGTGCCTATCTTGAAAGATCTTTGATGATTAAATAATAGAATACATATAAAGTGCTTATCTATTAATAAATGCTTTCTGCTATTTAAAAAGAAAAGTCTTAAGAATCTACCCCCTCTTAGAGGCCTGTGTTGGTGGTAATTTTTTTTTTCCCTAATTTTTCCTTTTTTTTTTTTTTTAATCACACCCTACCTGCGGCCTGCAGAATCTTAGTTCCCCAACCAGAGATCAGATCCCTGCCCACTGCACTGGGAGAGCGGAGTCTTAACCACGGATCATGAGGGAAGCCCTAGCAATAATTCTTAAATGGAATTCTAAATGGAACTCATATTTTTGTAATGAAACTATACTGTGCTAGTATTTCTTTGCCTGTGTTGCCTTTAGACTTTGCCCCAGAGTTACATGTACAGTTTCAAGTATCATATTTATGTATGCCTCTGGTCTCTTTCATAGATGATTTGAGGTACCAAAATAACTTTAACCTGAGTAAATTTCCTCATTTTTAAAAGACCTAATGCTGATTGTCACTTACTAAAATTCATCAAATAATATAGTCCCAGTAAAGTTCACACAGTCCCGGTACAGTTTACATTTTATAGATTCAAGTTTATAAATTTTTTAAAAAACAAATCTTGGGCGATCCTACAGATGAAATCTCATCAATCCTTAATGGAAATACATAAATTATATAGGCTTATAAGGAAAAAAATGAGAAGCAGATCATGGGCCTCTCATCTATTTTAGTATTGTGATAGAATCTTTTAAAATCCTTTGGTAGAATGTTCATTATAAAGGTGTTTGTTGTGTTGGTTTCCATGATTGGTAGAGTATCACTAAGGTTAACCTTTTTAAAATTTGACTTTGTTTTTTAATAGAACTTCAGAAAACATAGGAGTAAATATTTAAATTAGTTTCTGTACTGTTCTCTGAAATTGTCTTTCCTCTTCCTTGTCTATGGCCTGCTTAGAATTTAAACTCCTATATTGGCAAGAATGAATGGTGAAAGAATTTCTGTCATTTTTTAAAATCTTAATATTTTAAAATATTACATGCCCTGTATAAAAGACATCCCTAGAATTTCAAAGGGTATGGTTCTAGAGTTTGTCATATTTAACTGCATGTTTACACTTTTGAAAAATTATAGAAAATACTTTATATTTCAAACCTCCGTACTCCATTGTTTGTATCCTTATTTTTCTTGAGTGCTTTATAACATTTCTATTTCTACAGTTATTGGTCTGTATTTATATTTAATAACCGTCAGTCCTTTTATCACAGTTTTTCCATTCCTGATTTTATTTTGATTCATTCTTGGTGTGGCTATTCTGTCATCTAGCCATTTTGATTTTGTTTATTTTTAAAAGAAAGGCTTATGGGTATTGTAGCTTGAATTTTTCCCGCTTGAAAATGTCTACCCATTAACCTTTTAACTTTGCTGAGTATATAGTTTTTTATTTTCTTTCACTCAGAATTGGGTAGTCATTTTTATATTTCTAGAATTGAGTGTGACTGAGGAGTCTGAGATCATTCTGGGTTTTTGTTTCTGTTTTTTCCTTTCTGATGGAGATTTGCTTTTCTACTTCAGCTATCCATGTGATGTTTTTGTTGTATGTTAATAGTTTTTGTTTTTTTTTTTTACTACTTTTCTGTTTCATACGTTCCTTTCTTTAGAAACTTAGTTATCTTCTCTATTACTTATGTTGTTCTGTATTGTTTCGTTCTTTTCCTTTGTTCTGTGCTATGCTAAGTTGCTTCAGTCATGTGTGACTCTTGGCAGTCCCATGGACTGTAGCCTACTAGGCTCCTCTGTCCTTGGGATTCTCCAGGCAAGAATACTGGAGTAGGTTGCAGTGCCCTCCTCCAGGGGATCTTCCCAACCCAGGGATCAAACCTACACCTCTACATCTTCTGCTTTGGCAGGCGGGTTCTTTACCACCAGCACCACCTGGGAGTCTGTGTAATTTCCTCAAATCTGTGTCTTTTACTGTGTCTATATATCTTTGTCTCTTTTTCTATTTTGTTTCCAATATGGTTTTTGTCTCTGCTTCTTTTAATCTGTTTTTGTTGTATGGAATCCTTCTTGCTTGTATAAAATTGGAGACAATATTGTAATGAATTTCCCATGTATCCACCCTCCACATTCAAACTTTCAATTCAAGGTCAGTTTTATTTCATCTGTACTTCCTCATACATTGCTTATTCTCTTCTTTATTCTGAATTATTTTGAAACAAATTTCAGATATCATCATCTCATCTGTAAACATTTCAGCATGTATCTTTCTTTTAAAGGTAGGATTCCTTTTTCTTTTACATAACCACAGTGCCATTCTCACTCCTAAAATAATTTTTCTATCAACATCTACAGTTCCCCAATTCTTTGTGGTTTTTTGTTTTAATATTCAGTCTGTTGCAGAGTGTTATTTTCATAAAGTAAAATTAAAATATAGCAGTAGCAAATTGCTATAAAAATTTCAAGATACGTATTCTAAGTTTATGAGTTTAATTCATGATAGATTGACAGTAGACAAAAACTATGTTGAAGTATGGTTTTCCTCTACTTCTTTTTACTTTGGATAGTCCTCTTTAGATAAAAAAATGCAAGTTTTAGGTAATAGAAGTTGTAAATTAGTGTGTGCCCTCAGATTTTCTTCTTGTGCCTAAATTATTTCTATGAAAATATTCCTGTGGGATTATTTCCTTCCTCGCCTGTGTTCTGTTCATGACACTAGATGTCACTACGTAGTAGATCATTGGTTGTGCTTGCTTATTAGAACAGTACCTGGGGAAACATAGCTTGCTAAAGGCGTATAGTACATTTGCTAGCTCTCTCCTTAGTCTTCCTTATCCAGATATCACAGTATCAGGCAAGTGTTTGATAGAGTATAGTTTGGGATTGTAGACATTTATTTCAATAAAGATAACATACTTTTCTCTTTTTATTCATTTCTCTTTTATCTGGAGAGTTTAAGAGAAACTCTTGAATACCTTTCATTCTGTCATCTTTAATAAAGACTATTTCAATTCAAAAAATTTTAATGAAAAATTTAATCTCACCTTTTATTTTTATATCAATCTTAATTTTTTTAGCTTGGTAGAATGATCATTTTTAAGGACTTACATATCAGAGATTTAGAAATGCTTGTGCTGAAAAGTTAACAAGCTTTTATTTAGAATATAAAAGAAGCTGTTAGCAATCTGGTATCTTCTGGTAGGGAAATAAATCATTTTATGGTAAGGAATAATCTGGGAAAATGTCTATGCCCTTGGAGTTTTGTATATATATTAGAGCTTTCATGGTTTGCATCTTAAAAGGCAAAGTAGAATTACGTTTTCTACTTACGGTCCATTACACCATTTTGCACTAAAGGCATTTCTTAACAAAATAGATGCATTTCATTAAAATGTATTTTAAAGCAAAATTACACTAACTGAATCCTTTAATTCATAACAATAGATTGGTTTTCTTATGATAGTATAAAACTATGTGTCAATCAAGTGTTGCCTTTTCTGACTGTAGTGAAATCAACAGTTGTAGCAATGTAAGAGATTCTAAGAGCATGAAGGGGAAAAAAAATTTCTCTTCAAAAACTTTTTGCTACTTTCTTTTCTTGAAAATTATCTTAAAAGATACAGATGACAACTCCCGTTTTTGATAGAACTAGGGGACATTTTTAACCTCTAAATTACAGTATGGTAAAATAACCATGTGCCTATGATCATGGTAACCAATTCAGATTAGAGCAGGTTCTAAAATTGCTTATATTCAGGAAGAACCTAATGCGAATACAAATATATTAAGAAGTGATTGAGGGGCCTCCCTGGTGGTCCAGTAGTTAGGAAACCACCTGCCAATGTAGGAGACACCAGTTCCATCCCTAATCCAGGAAGTTCCCACATGCCTTGGGGCAACTAAGCCCCCACCACAACTACTGAGCCCACACTCCAGAGCCTGCGAGCTGCAACTGCAGAAGCCCACACACTCTAGGGCCTGTGCTCTGTAACAGGAAGAGCCACTGCAATAAGAAAGCCCACATGCTACAAGTAGAGAGAGTAGCCCTGCTCACCGCAACTTGAGAAAGTCCACAGGCAGCAACAAAGACCCAGCACAGCCAAAAATTTTAAAAAAAGAAGTGATCACAAATTCCCAGCAGTCAACTGGTTAGTACTCCGAGCTTTCACTGACAAGTGCATGGGATCTATCCCTGGTCTCCCAATAGGGAGTCCCTGCAAGCTGTGCCTTGCAGCCACCAAAAAAGAAAAGTGATTTAAACAACTAGTAGCAAGTTTAGGATAGAATTATCACTGGACATCTAAGCAAAAGAAAACAAGATAATTGTAGGAGAGCAAAATCTCATCTTTCGTAATAGGAGATCAGCACTTAATACCTAAAACTGCAAACTCAAGATAAGGCAGTACACATTTTCACTAAAAATATGAAAGTAGGTCAAAAGAATTGAAAATGGGGACCTCTGGACAAGGAAAAATGAAGAAAGGGACTGCTGTTTGCCTTCGTAAACTTGTGGGTCCTAGTTGACTCTCCTGAGTGTCCAAAATCAAAACCTAAAGAAAACAAGAACTCACTGGTGGCCTAGTGGATAGAATTCTGCACTTTCACAGCTGAGGGCTTGGGTTCAGTCCTTGTTCAGGGAACTAAGATCCAGCAAGATGTGTGGTGTTGCCAAAAAAGCAACAGTGCATTTGAAAATTTTCTAGTAGATACACTGTAGCAAAGTATACTTGCAGTACCATATGTTGCAGTAGCACAGCCAGAACATGACAGTGTCCTGTCCCTGGAGTCTTCATAGAAGCCCAGTAAATAGCATACCTTTCCTGCCGCATTGTGAGCAAATTAAGAAATCAAAGCAATGAAGTAGCATAAGGAGGTTGAAATATCAACTTCATTTCCCTTAAAGGTTAAATTGGATGATACAACTTAGAATGAGAACTAAATGGGTCTGTTTAACTGAACCCTGGAATAAAATGGACTTATCTCCTTAGTCACAGGCAGTGTTCATGGAATCGTAAAGAAGGTATACTCTCCTAAAGGCAGCTCACTTCTGTGAGAAAAAGAGTGAAGCTGAATTGAGCATACTCAGTTTATTCTTTCCCAAGTTTACCATTCAGGGTATATCATTCAGCTCCTGACAGAGAGAAACAAGTTGAGCTCCCTTCTCAATGATGAAAACATCAAAATGTTGAATTGTTCCAATCTGACACTAATCTCTTTCAGTTTAATCTCTTTTACAATTTTTGTTTCTTTGATCTCAGTTTTGCCATAAGAGTCTGTATACACCTAGTGTTGATCCTTTTTTTTTTTTTGGTATAAATCAAAGAAGAAAAAATTTTTTCATATATTAAGGAGCTATTTTTGATGCAATTTTTAAAAAAGAGTAAGTTTATAACCTATATGCTAACAGGTAAGTTATAAATGTGATTTTTACTTTATTTATAGGTAATGAAACCTGAAAACTACTTCNGGTATAAATCAAAGAAGAAAAAATTTTTTCATATATTAAGGAGCTATTTTTGATGCAATTTTTAAAAAAGAGTAAGTTTATAACCTATATGCTAACAGGTAAGTTATAAATGTGATTTTTACTTTATTTATAGGTAATGAAACCTGAAAACTACTTCTAAATGTTATTCTCAGAGAGACATTTTCTTAGCGTTAAATATGTTGTATATTAGAATACTCAGAATTACATCCTGTTTTAACCTCTACTAGATTTGGCAAAAAGTTTATCAAGTCATGTTTGAGTGCTTACCATATGTAAAATCTTAAATAGATGCTCCAGAAGTTAGTAAAAGAGGCACCCTTTCTCTTCAGGAGCTTATAAAAAATGGATATAACAAATTAAGCAAAAGATAGTACGTGGAAGTAGCATAAGAAAATACTTAGTGCTAAAGGGAATTTAATGAGAGGGGAACACATTGAGTTTTTGAAGGGAGGTAGACAAGGAGTATGAAATGGCTTCTAGGAGTGCTGTCATTTAACTCTCGTTTTTTCCTCTAACATTCAGTCTGATTGGATCTTAGAATTTAAGATAATCACAATTACAATAATGTTTATTATCTTTAGAAAATAAGTAAAATATATCCATGGTAGAAAGTCTTAAGAAATTTAGAGAAGCATAAAGGATATGCATAAACATGCATAATACCACTGCTCATTTAATCCACTGTCATATTCTTGTTTTATCCTTCAGGTTTTTTATTTTTTTCAAATAAAATTGAGATCATATTGAATGTATATCATCTTAAAGTACAGTGTATACTGTTCTTTTCATTAAACATGACAGCATCTATAACATGAGCTTAGGTCTTCACAACATTTTGAGTCAGTTCTCTTATTATTATGCTAAGATGAACATTATTATGTCTTTTACTGTAGTCTCTGATTATGTCCTTTGGTCAACTTTTTAATAGCTGATTTTGGGGACATTTTTAAGGTTTTCTTTAATACTTAAATAAACCTTTTGGTGAAGAATATATATTCTTACTCGGTAATGGTATTTATTTGTGTTTATTGAATAAATCTTTCCCTATTTTTCTCTCCTGGCTTTGAATATACTCACATTAATTAGAGGATTTAATTAATTCAAATTAATTAAACTGAAATGCCTGAAACATTTAAATGTTTATAGTTTGAAATTTAGTATGTATCTGTCTCTGTTTCATTCTTAACTCTTGAATGTTTCTAATACTTAATTTGGAGGTATACATTTAAAATGTTTATTAAGTCATTTCTTTTTGGAAAGTAGCCTTACCTTCAGGCTTAATTTCTGTGTTTTCCAGGGTTACTTTGAAAGCTGCAACATACACAGAAACCGGATAGCAGGCTTTGAAGTAAAAGCTTATGCTAACCCCACAGTGGTTCGATGTGAAATTCATCATGGGCAGACTGGGGGAATATATGTTCATGAAAAAGGAAGAGGACAATTCATAGAGAATAAAATCTATGCAAACAACTTTGCAGGTGTATGGATTACCTCAAATAGTGACCCAACAATAAGGTATTTCTATATAATTATGGAAGAGAATTATATTTTCACTTTGTTTTGTATTATAGAAGAGTTAAGATACTTAGCTTTAACTCTATTTTTCCTAGACACCTGATTACTATAAAATAGATTTGCCTAATAAAAGTCTGTGCATCTGAATGAACATAGCTATTGCATTTATTTTGTGGTGTTCTGTTTTTTATTAGTGATCTCATCCATGTAACCTATTTTTTATGAAAAATTGCAAATGCTGTGATTTTCATTTTAAATTCATCAAACTTCATTATAGATGAGTAAATAGGTCTGTGATCTTCTCTTGGAATCTGAATGATCTGTCTTGTCCTTTTTATTTCTTTCTGAGATCAGATAGTTAAGCTATTAATTATCTCAAGATATTTGGACAAAGACACCAAGAATAACAAAAGAGTCAAAACTTTAAGCTGTCAGTTCCTGTCACTCCCTCTGGCCACAGCAAGGAAACAAACAGATCCAGTCTTTTCTATTATTATTTATTTTATTTTTGGCTAAGCTTGGTGTTTGTTGGTGTACATGGACTTTCTCTAGTGGCAGAGAGTGGAGGCTACTCTCTAGCTGCAGGGTGTGGGCTTCTTGTTGCAGTGGCTCCTCTTGTTTCAGAGCACAAGCTCTAGAGCATGGGCTCAGTTGTGGCACATGGTCTTAGTTGCCACAGTGCTTATGGAATCTTCCAATGTCCCCTGCATTGGGAGGTGGATTTTTAACCACTGGACCACCAGGGGAATCCACAGATCCAGTCTTAAAGGCCCTGGCTAAGACTGTAAATTCTTGTCACATTCAGTATCACAGTAATCCAAGTCTATGCTCCAAACAGTAAGGCTGAAGAAGCTGAAGTTGAATGGTTCTATGAAGACCTACAAGACCTTTTAGAACTAACACCCAAAAAAGATGTCCTTTTCATTATAGGGGACTGGAATGCAAAAGTAGGAAGTCAAGAAACACCTGGAGAAACAGGCAAATTTGGCCTTGGAATACGAAATGAAGCAGGGCAAAGGCTAATAGACTTTTGCCAAGAAAATGCACTGGTCATAGCAAACCCCCTCTTCCAACAACACAAGAGGAGACTCTACACATGGACATCACCAGGTGGTCAACACTGAAATCAGATTGATTATATTCTTTGCAGCCAAAGATGGAGAAGCTCTATACAGTCAACAAAAACAAGACCAGGAGCTGACTGTGGCTCAGATCATGAANAATAGAGTTTTGCCAAGAAAATGCACTGGTCATAGCAAACACCCTCTTCCAACAACACAAGAGAAGACTCTACACATGGACATCACCAGATGGTCAACACTGAAATCAGATTGATTATATTCTATGCAGACAAAGATGGATAAGCTCTATACTGTCAACAAAAACAAGACCAGGAGCTGACTGTGGCTCAGATCATGAACTCCTTATTACCAAACTCAGACTGAAATTGAAGAAAGTAGGGAAAACCGCTAGACCATTCGGGTATGACCTAAATCAAATCCCTTATGATTATACAGTGGAAGTGAGAAATAGATTTGAGGGCCTAGATCTGATAGATAGAGTGCCTGATGAACTATGGAATGAGGTTCATGACATTGTACATGAGACAGGGATCAAGACCATCCCCATGGAAAAGAAATGCAAAAAAGCAAAATGGCTGTCTGGGGAGGCCTTACAAATAACTGAAAAGAAGAGAGGTGAAAAGCAAATGAGAAAAGGAAAGATATAAGCATCTGGATGCAGAGTTCCAAAGAATAGCAAGAAGAGATAAGAAAGCTTTCTTCAGTCATCAATGTAAAGAAATAGAGGAAAAGAACATAATGGGAAAAACTAGAGATCTCTTCAAGAACATGAGAGATACCAAGGGAACTTTTCATGCAAAGATGGGCTCGATAAAGGACAGAAATGATATGGACCTAACAGAAGCAAAAGATATTAAGAAGAGGTGGCAAGAATACACAGAAGAACTGTAAAAAAGATTTTCACGACCTGGATAATCACGATGGTATGATCACTCATCTAGAACCAGACATCCTGGAATGTGAAGTCAAGTAGGCCTTAGAAAGCATCATTACGAACAAAGCTAGTAGGGGTGATGGAATTCCTTTGGAGCTATTTCAAATCCTGAAAGATGATGATGTGAAAGTGCTGCACTCAATATGCCAGAAAATTTGGAAAACTCAGCCATGGCCACAGGACTGGAAAAGATCAGTTTTCATTCCAATGCCAAAGAAACACAATGCCAAAGAATGCTCAAACTACCACACAATTGCACTCATCTCACATGCTAATAAAGTAATGCTTAAAATTTTCAAAACCAGGCTTCAGGAATACATGAACCGTGAACTTCCTAATATTCAAGCTGGTTTTAGAAAAGGCAGAGGAACCAGAGATCAAATTGCCAACATCCGCTGGATCATGGAAAAAGCAAGAGAGTCCAGAAAAAAACATCTATTTCTGCTTTATTGACTATGCCGAAGCCTTTGACTGTGTGGATCACAATAAACTGGAAAATTCTGAAAGAGATGGGAATACCAGACCACCTGACCTGCCTCTTGAGAAATCTGTATGCAGGTC
>SJYV01037193.1:1106637-1143500 GCA_006410875.1 Neotragus pygmaeus | reverse complement strand
GGAGAAGGGGATGACAGAGGATGAAATGGCTGGATGGCATCACCGACTCAATGGATGTGAGTCTGGGTGAACTCTGGGAGTTGGTGATGGACACGGAGGCCTTTCGTGCTGCGATTCATGGCGTCTCAAAAAATCGGACATGACTGAGCTACTGAACTGAACTGAACTGAACTGAAGACTGTAAAACAGAACTATTATAATGAAATCAATGACCATGAGTTATTTCTGTAAAATTGTTTTCCACTGGCTTTATGAAAGTTGATTATGTGATTTCCATCTTAATTACTATTCAACAAATGCTTATAGATGAGCTAAGAAAAGTTCTTTTAAATGGATTAGCCCCTTTTTTGGTAAATATTAATGTTTTGTTTTTGTTTCCTTTGACCTCGCTTCTTGTGGGATCCTAGTTCTCTGACCAGAGATCAGACCTGGGCCCTCTGAAGTGGAAGTGTAGTGTCCTAACCACGGGACTGTCTGGGAGTTTCCTGAATTAGCACTTTTGAGGGGAATTTTTAAGAATGCTGCTACTGCTACTGCCAAGTCACTTCAGTCATGCCCGACTCTGTGCGACCCCATAGCCGGCAGCCCACCAGGCTCCCCTGTCCCTGGGATTCTCCAGGCAAGAACACTGCAATGGGTTGCCATTTCCTTCTCCAGTGCATGAAAGTGAAAAGTGAAAGTGAAGTCGCTCAGTTGTGTCTTGACTCTGAGCAACCCCATGGACTGCAGCCCACCAGGCTCCTCTGTCCATGAGATTCTCCAGGCAAGAGTACTGGAGTGGGGTGCCAGCATCTCAAATACTGGATGGCTTTTCCAAAGCTTTAAGCCTTAGAATTGAAGGGAAATCATCTAGTTCCTCATTTCATAAATTCGGAAGCTGAGGCTCATAGAAGTTAAGTAATTTTCTAAGGTCACATGAACATGGCTGGGCTTTTAATAAAACAAGCAAGCTTTTCTGAATAGATTCTTTTGTGTGTTTTTTATTTCCTCACATGATTATAGGGGGAATTCTATATTTAATGGAAATCAAGGTGGAGTTTACATCTTCGGTGATGGACGAGGCCTTATCGAAGGAAATGACATTTATGGTAAATGTATTTTGTTCTGTAAAATTTTAGAGCCTGGCCTATGTTCCTGTCATTAGTAAAGGGACCATTTTGAAACCTTCTGAATAGGAGAACTGATGTAGGTTCTTTAAATTCTCAATAAAGATTATTCTGTGGCATTTATTCACTTAACAAACAGTTAGTGAGTATCTACTATGTATTAGGCACTGTTCTACATACTACGGATGAAAATAAAACTAAGACCCTATTCTCACAGAGTGTCTGCAGTTCCCTTAGATTCATTCCATTGTTTAGCAATTTCTGTGGTAGTTTTATACACTTTGGTACTAATTAGAAAGGGAAAATACTTATTCCTCATTAAAACTTTTGAGGTATTAATTCAGCAAACAATTATCAGGTATCTGTGTGCTAGACACTGATATGTTCCTGGGTGTCCTCTTTTGCTAATACTTACTGAATAATACACATAATTTTACTCATTGCTAGGTACTTTTTTGAGTACCTAACTTGAAATAAGTCATATAATATTTACATCAACCCTGTGAAGTAGGCAGTATTAAATATTCCCCCACTTACTGGTCAGGAAACAAAGGTACAATGAGGTTTAAGCAACTTAAAGTCACACAGGAAATAAGTCAAATTCCTAGGAGTCAAAACTTAACAGCTTGGCTCCAGCGTCTCTGGTCTTAACCACTATTCTTAGACTGCCTGCAATCCTTCTACATCTTCTTACACTCCTAGTTTCCTTAGTTTTGTCCTGAAATCTTCATGGATCACAAGTATCTTTCTGAATATGACATATTTCACAGAATTGTGCTCTTACTGTGTTCCATTAGGCTCCATATGTTGATATTTTAACTTTTATTTTTAAATAGGCAATGCATTAGCAGGAATTCAGATTAGGACAAACAGTTGTCCAATTGTTCGACATAACAAAATTCATGATGGCCAGCATGGTGGAATTTATGTGGTAAGTTAATTAATAAATACAGTTAATAAATACAGTTCTAGAACTTCATGAATCAAAGTTGGGGTAGAAAAGAGAATACAAAATTATGTCTACCTTTAAGTAGGCCATATTCAACTTTTTCTCTCTCCCAGTGTATGAATGACTTAATATTTTGTGTGTAGTGCTCTGTATAATTTTGTCAACTGACTAAATTTAAGCATAGAAGATAACACCTTTTTATTGAAATATCTAATTATAATGGCAGTGTGGGCTGATCACATACAACAAATGGTTGGCAGTCTGAGTTATACTTGTTATACTAGAATTTGGCCAGTGTGATTACTGTATGAGTCTCTGAGATTTTCCAAAATATTAATTAAAATCATAATATCACTGAGTATTAATAATGCTAGACTTGAATATTTTTATCTTCTGAAAAAGCCAGACATTTGACATGATGTTGAAACATAATTAAGCATCATACAAAATTTAAAAACCTATGTATTAGTGTATTAGTCCTGTGTCTTCTGTCATCATAGTATATGACATTGTTTATTCAAGTAAGAAAATGTAGAGAATTTCAGAAAGGTCTTTGTGTGATGCCAGGTGTGAGTCTAATTTTTATTCCTAGTTCTAGAAATGTTCATGTCTTAAATCTTCTACTAAAAATAAAAATGTTAGTAACTTGATCCCTTGTTTTGAACCAGTGATAGGTTGAAATAATTATTAACTTCTTAAGTGAGAGAACTTTGGTTTGTTTTGTATCTTAGAATGAGATAAGAAAATCCAGTGCTACTATTCTTAGCATAATAGATTTAAAAATACAAAAATATACAAAGGACAGTATAAAATAAAACCTTTGAGCTTAAACTCAAGTAAAGACTAGGTAAGAGAATGTTACCAGTTAGCTCTTTTTTTCTGGTCATAATTTGTCTCAAAAGGTAGACTGTACTGTAAATTACTTGCCTATACAAGATACATATTATAGTCAATAACTTTTATTTAGCATGAGAAAGGACAAGGCGTAATAGAAGAGAATGAAGTCTATAGTAATACTCTGGCCGGAGTCTGGGTGACAACTGGCAGCACTCCAGTACTGAGAAGAAACAGGATACACAGTGGCAAGCAGGTAAGGTTATGTTTGACTTAGTATGGGAAATTATTGTTTTATAAACACATTTTTTTAATTTGAAAAAATTCTTTATTAATTTTAGGTTGGTGTTTATTTTTATGACAATGGACATGGAGTACTAGAGGACAATGATATTTATAATCATATGTATTCAGGGGTTCAGATAAGGTAAATGTTTTCACATTTGGCTTTCTTCGGGGAGGGAATTGTGAGTGTGTAGGGTAAATAGAAAAAATTACCTAGTTACTAAATGCTCAATCTTTATTCCTCCTTTTGTATATGTGTTCATATTCTATCATACTCTTGGCTTAAATTGTAAGTTATGGCTGAATAACATATACACCGTAAGAGCTCATTTCCACTGTTGTGCCATCCGGTATGACAGTCCTTATCAGCTATCAGTGTCCTCTATCATACATGGAGAGTAGAAAGCTATGTAAGGTATTTTTACATGTCATAGGTACTTATTAAATGGGAGCTTCTGTTTTTATGCTCATTCTGCAAAATTAATAGGCTTTAAATCCTTCTTTCTTGTATTTTACCAGTTTTTGGAATTGTAGTAGTCCTGATCATATTTTATTTTACATATGAGGGGAGCATATAATAACAAATGTTACTTAATCTAATCTCCTCAGTTTAGTTTACATATTAGGAGACTCTATAGTAATAATCTATAGCTAAGTCTGTTCTTTGGGAAGATAGAATTACACAAAATTAAGCCCGTTTCCTCACTGACAGACTTCTCAGAGTATTTGGAAGGTGATGTTTAATTATGTTGTTAATTCTTACAGTGATTATTGTGTGTTTAAAACCCACTGTTAAGATGGGATGTGGGAGCAGAAGCAATGAGATGGTATTACTTTCTATTCTATCCATAGGACTGGAAGCAACCCCAAAATTAGGCGCAACAAAATCTGGGGAGGACAGAATGGTGGAATTCTAGTTTATAATTCTGGTATGTTTAATCTTTTACCTTTTTTTTTTCCAGTGATATTGTCTTTAGAAATACACTTTCTAAATAACCTAAATTTTTCCATTTATAGGTCTAGGCTGTATAGAAGACAATGAAATATTTGACAATGCAATGGCTGGAGTCTGGATTAAGACAGACAGTAATCCTACACTAAGAAGAAATAAAATCCATGATGGAAGAGATGGTGGCATCTGTATATTTAATGGGGGTCGAGGTATTGTTGTTAACTTTGCATTAGTTAAAACCCCAGTTTTCCATTATTCTTCCATATCTTTAATAATCAGTGACATTGCCAATTAATGTCATTCTAAGGGAATCACAGTCTTTCCTTATTTAATCTTGAGATGGCTTAGGAGGTTAGTGCCTAGAGTTAAAGGAAACATGTTTGCAGGATTTTTCTTCTGTTATAGCTACTTTGGGCCGCTTTTTTAAGGCTTTTTTAAGGTAGCAGAATTTGTTTACACCCCCTCTCTGGACTTTTTATTATTCAGAATAGTGATATGATTATAATAAACTTTAAAGTCAAGTTATAGAACTAGGTGTGAAAAATTAATTGGTCTGTAAATACATAAAAATGTGTGTAAGTAAGTATTGCTTATTTGTACCTGTTCACAACCATCTTTGTTAGAGAATTGAATTATTGAAGCCAAGATGTGCTCAGTTTGGTATCCATAAAGGTCAAATCAACTTTGCATTGAGGCAAAAGCTTACAGTCCCTGCCTCTTGCCAGTTTATTTTGTTCATAGAGACTATTGAATGCAAATTATCACCATTCCTGAAGTATCAGTAATCCATCATACATACCTTGCATAGAAAATTAGCTAGTAATTACTCTAACATAACAAGACTTAATCAACAAAATTTACTGCTACCACCAAGCAGCATGATTCCATTAATGACATAGACTCTCAAGAAGCTTATAATCTAGTAGTTCAGTAAATGACATAATTCTCTGATAGGATTCTTTATAAGATACAATGAGGAAACACAGTACAGAATTGTTGGTTTTATTTGTAAGGTGTTGGAAAAGGTTCTGGAATAAAAGCATTCTTGAGCTGTGTCTTGAAAAAATGAGTATTTACTGATAAGATGAGGGGTTAGGGGTTGGAAGGCCATTCTGGTATAGAAAGTAGTTATTTCACTCTTCCATTTGTTCTAGTATATACTTACTAATTCAGAGAAGGCAATGGCACCCCACTCCCGTACTTTTGCCTGGAGAATCCCATGGATGGAGGAGCCTGGTGGGCTGCAGTCCATGGGGTCACTAGGAGTCAGACATGGCTGAGCGACTTCACTTTCACTTTTCACTTTCATGCATTGGAGAAGGAAATGGCAACCCATTGCAGTGTTCTTGCCTGGAGAATCCCAGGGACAGGGGAGCCTGGTGGGCTGCCATCTCTGGGGTTGCACAGAGTGGGACATGACTGAAGCGACTTAGCAGTAGCATACTTACTAATTGAACATACCTGTGCCTAACACTGATATAGATACTGAAGATAAAATGGTGAATATAAAACAGTACTACATCCAGAAAGTTTATAGTCTAATGGAGTGGCACATTGTAAGCAACAGTCTAAAAGGAAACAGTGGTTTAGTAAGGCAAGAGATTCTGAAAGTTGAGGCTGGAAAGGGGGCAGGGCCCAAATCATTAAAGGCTTGCTTTTTATATATGCAGTATAATGAAAAGGCTTTGTATGTATGCAGTAGTTAGGACTAGACCTTAACAATAGTACTTGAGGAGCCTATGGTGGACATCTGCAAGATTAGAGGTAGGGTCTTGGAATAGTCAGGCTTCTCCTGTGGCTCAGTGGTATAAAGAATCCACCTGCAGTGCAAGAGTTGAGGAGATGCATGTTTGATACATGGGTCGAGAAGATCCCCTGGAGGAGGGCATGGCAACCCACTCCAGTATTCTTGCCTGGAGAATCCCATGGACAGAGGAGCCTGGTGGGCTACAGTCCATGGGGTCACAAAGAATCGGACACAACTGAAGTGACTTGGCACGCATGCACTCACGCACTTGGAATAGTCTTTTCTAGGAGAAAAGGAATTTACAGGTTAATATTAACAATTACAGATAGGTCAGATATGTACAGAAATAAAAGCATTTCATGTCTTCAGGGAGCAGAGAAACACAAGTACATAACTAAATATGATTCAGTGTACATAAGTAGGTTTTATAGGAGTCATGTTAGTACTTATTTAGTACTGTGTACTTTTACATGTATTAACTAATCCTCATAATAACCCTATTGTGGTAGGTGCTATTATGCCTATTTTACTGATAAGGAAATTGAAATAAAGAGAAGTAATTTGCCCAGTTTGGAAGTGGTTAAGTCAGTATTTGAAGGCATGAAGTCTGATTCCTCAGTCTACTCTTAATCACTGTTACCATCCCAGAAGAGAGAATAATTAATTTGATAGAGGAAAACCAAAAACCTCCCAGAGGAAGTGACATTAAGAAGACTATGGGAAGACACTGCAGAAAGAGGAAATAATATAAATCTAAGGCAATAGAGGTAAAAATGTATATTCAAAGTGTAAGTAATGTAGTGAAACAAGAGGGGTAGATTAGGGGAATATTTTGAAAGACTGTAAACAGCAAGTTAAATTTTAAACTTTATTCTGTAAGTTTTTTATACTGATAAAGGGATGTGATAGAGTTGTAGGAAACTTGGGGAAACAATAGCAGGAGAGAGACCGAAGTAAAGAAACTGATCAAGGAATGCTGATAGTGGCCAGAAAGAACTGGGGCTTGAATCTAAAGCATGGAGAATGCAGAGATCCTAAAAATACTTCAGAGGAATTAATTCAGCAGTGTTGAGTAATAATAAGCTTTATGCCTTGTGCCTGGGCACTGGGGATGCAGTGGAAAGCTATACATGGTCCCTGCAACCATGGGACTTCCAGTTTATTGGTTAGAATGGTTATCTGCTAATTTTAAATTTTTTGCTTAAATTTACTTTAAATATTTGTGAATTACTAAACAAACTTTCATTTCAGTTGAAAAATTAGTCCTATGAATTTTATAGTCCAGTTAATAAGAAACTAAAAGAAAACCTAAATACCACCAAAAAGAGTAAAATTTGCTATGTGGATTAGCCCTAACCTGGGGAAATATTTCATTATAGGTCTCCTTGAAGAAAATGATATTTTCAGGAATGCTCAAGCAGGTGTTCTAATCAGCACTAATAGTCATCCAGTCTTGAGGAAAAACAGAATATTTGATGGATTTGCTGCAGGTTTGTATTTTCTTTTGTTACCTGTAGCTTGTTTGCTGTACATTAAATTGATTATTGGTATATCATTTCTTAATAACTAAAGGTGTGCAGTGTGCTGTGGAAGTCGGCCGAATGCTTGTTTACAATTGCTTTTAAGAAAACCTAATCCAAGTTTTGGATTCAGTCCACGGGGTTGCAGAGTTGGACATGACTTAGTGACTGAGCTCACACAGTCCAAGTTTTGGATTCTTCTACTCTAAGCCAAACTTAACAATAGTTGTTCTTGTAGTTCAGTAGTAATTAAGAATCATTAATTGGATAAGTACTGGCTGCCATTAGGAATAAAGATAAAATGCAAGCCCTCTGACCTCACAAATAATGTTTTTTTTAAGATATTGGTAAGTAAAATTCAAGTATTTATACATATATTTCAAAATTTCTCTTAATTCCAAATAACCATCTAGCTCCTGCCTACACATATTTCTGGGTCCTATCTTCTTAGTTGGAGAGCAATTTTTTAAAAATGTCATTATCAATAAAGTAGAGCATGAACCATCTGTATGATTCCTTTCTTAGCAGGGATAGAGAAGTGATTCAAATAAGCTTCCATTTTTTCTTTAGATGTTAGGAATTAATATACAGTTTACTACATTTAACATACTTTTTATATAAAAGAACTAGTTGACTACATTTGCTATATTTCAGGTTTCTTTTAAGAAACTGTATAAAGTGATGCATCTGCTGTTTGTAAATTTTGCTTCAGGTATTGAAATTACAAATCATGCAACTGCAACACTAGAAGGCAATCAAATTTTTAACAACCGATTTGGAGGCTTATTTTTAGCATCTGGTGTTAATGTGACAATGAAAGGTATGTTGGAATCTTGTGTTCTGCCTATAAGTGCACTAAATATACCACGAGAAGATAATCAGAAGTCACTGCTATCCAATAATTTGATTCCTGTCACTGTACAGTAGTTAACGAGCAACTCAAGAGATGTATTTTGAAAGTTTTGTTTCAAGTACCTTATACAAGGAAAACTCATTTCTATTCCTAGCCAGGTTTTTTTTTTAGTTCATTGATTAGCCTCTTTTAAAGCTCTTAAACTCTATTTTAAGTCTTTATACTATAGAATATTGCTTATTTTTTCTTTTATTACAGATAACAAAATAATGAACAATCAAGATGCCATAGAAAAGGCTGTTAGTAGAGGCCAGTGTTTATATAAAATATCAAGTTATACCAGCTATCCCATGCATGATTTCTACAGGTATACTTCTCAGTTATTTGTCTTTTTAAGAGAGGTACTAAGGTTTTCTCTCCTTAACTGACAAGAACTCAACGTTTTTAGCTTTCCCTTACATGTATGAGCTAAAAGAAATTAAACTGGGTATTTGCTAATAGAATGTAACTGAAAATTATTAGCTGTCCACATTAAGTTCTGTAATCGGTCTTCTTTGTGTTTTGAGACCATAAAATGTGAGGAAATGTAGTACTGTACAACTGTAGATACCACTGAAAATGCAAAACATTTATACTGTTTTCCTAGACTTTCATTAAGTATTCCTTATATCCTAGCTACCATGAGTGGTTTTAATTCTCCTCTCCCCCATATTGATTTAATATCCTTATTTTCCTTGGGAGACAAAATAGGAAATTGTTATATTCCATTGTTATATTCTAGTTCTCTTCAGAACTAGACTAGAACCACAAAACTACAGATTGCAGTATTCTAAATAAGATTGAGTAAAATAATGTAAGCTTTTGTTTTTTAGATGTCACACTTGTAACACCACAGATCGAAACGCCATATGTGTGAACTGCATTAAGAAGTGCCATCAGGGACATGATGTAGAATTTATTAGACATGATAGGTATGTATGTAGCACACTTGCTGTATTACTCAATTATTTTTCTCTCCTCACTTTCCTAATCTTTGGGTTTTCATATTTTGTTTTAGGTTTTTCTGTGACTGTGGTGCTGGAACACTGTCTAATCCTTGTACATTAGCTGGTGAGCCTACACATGATACAGATACACTATATGACTCTGCTCCACCTATAGAATCTAATACATTGCAGCACAACTGAATACCTTCCCTAAAGAAAAAGTCCTGCCATTCTAACATCATAACTTAAAACGTTTTTTGTTGGTTTTTTTTTTTTGAAGATTTAAAATATTTGCCCATGCTACAGGAAGAGACTGTATTAAAAATGGATACACAAGGTCAGTTGACACTATGAAGCTCAAGCTACCAAAAAGAAAGTGGCAATATATTGACTCAGGATCTCAAAGCTGGGTGTTTTAGCATTACTGTGTAAAGACTTTTGAAGGGACAGAAGTGAAGAAAATAAGCTTCAATTTTGTACAGATACCAACTTCTGAAAAAAAAGCTGGTGTTTTTACAACTAGCATTGAATGCAGTCCAACTTGCAGTAGTACTACTCTTCAATAGACAAGCAGCTTTTTGCTGCTTTTATGGACGTGGGTACCAATTGCTTTTGTAATATGGTAAAAATGTGAGCTAGCACTTCTGCGTTTCTTTTGATTTTTTTTTAACATGTATTCAGATTGAGAAATATGATTTTAATGCTTTAATCTCATGTAGTTTGTTTTTAATTTCAAGCAAAATCTTATTGTACTTGAATGTGCCCTGTTTTGTTAGCACACCTAGACTTGCTGTAACTGTACTCATGTCCCAGTATGTACGTTCTTTCTATGAAAGAGAAAACACTAATCTTAAATTATATCCAGCAATGTTTCTGGTATCCTTTAAGAAAAGTTAAGACTATTATTTCCTTCCCTTCCCTGTGCAGCATTCAAAATCACCCCTAGAAAGAGTGTTTTAATGAGACTTCCTAGGAAGGGATGCACTGTAAAACAAAAGTATTCTTGTAACTCAGTTTTGTGAAAGGTAAAAACTACTATGTTTTAAAAGTACACTTTAGAAAGTCTCTTCAAAACAGTCCTGTATTTGAACTCTGTTCATAGTTTTTTTTTGAACAGTTTAGACAAATTGCTGGAAATTAAAACAATTTCCCGCATTAAGCTGAGACAAGTATATATACAGCCCTATACAGTTTCATAGCCCCCCCCCCTTTTATGTGTATTGGTGACAGTGGGTATAAACAGCCTGAAAGTGTATGCATGTACCATAACATCTAGACTTAATATATTGTGGAGTATTCAATAACCATTNCCAAAACTGCGATGCACTCCACAGCAGCCTGCCAGTCCTTGTAATTTTTATCAAAGTTATAGAACAGTCGCCTCATGCAGTCCTTTAATGATGCATCTCTCCGTTCTTCGGCTTTTATTAGATCAGCCAACTTCTTCTCAATTGTTTTGGTCCAATATCGTTTACAACCCTTTTTGGTGGATTTCAACTCATATTCTTCTGGCAGATTACGGGTGATGAAATTCTCTGGAATTTCCAACTGGTAACGATTCCTACCAATTCCCCAGTAAACGATGGTTCTACAGCCAATTCGACTGCGCTGTTTCTCCAAGTATTCCAGGAGGCTCTGTTCATTTTCTCTTATGTCAGCAAGAGCTTGGTCATAATCAGAGTCAAATCCTGCTTTGGGAGTAATCAGTCCAGTCTTTTGAGCCTTTTCATGGTCAAAGGCTGTATCCCATCGGTTCAGTTCTGAAGTCAAATCAGGAAAGCACCCTTCAGGATTTTTTGTCTTTAGAGTAAGGACTTGCTTGAGGATTTTAGACTTAAAGTCATCAATGACTTCTTCCATAATCCCTATAATTTTACATATTACTTTGAATCCTTCCAGAGCAGAAAGAAAATCAATAATCTTTTTTTTGCTGTATGTGGTTTCTTCATACATTATAGCCCTGCTATCTGGGTGGTTCTGGCTCTTGAGGGGAGACCCAACATTATGAATTTTACTCAGTAGTCTCTCAAGGTCTGGAAGCTTCTTAAGAAGGTCTACAACCTCAGAGATTTTGTCAGGCACAACCATTAGATCTTCTATGGCATCCAGGCGATCATTGATCGCATGAGGGTTACAGAGTGGGGCACAAAGCCACTGCTTTAAGAGCCGTTTACCAAAGGGAGTATGGCAAGTATCAATCTTCTCTAACAAGGTCCCTTCAGTAGAACCATTTGTTCCATTCAGAAAAATCTCCAAGTTGTTCAAAGTCACAGCATCTAGCACCATTCGTTGATTGGCTTTAGTAAAGACAGCACCAGGTCTTGTAGCATGGACCATGTCAGAATCCAAGGGAACATATTCTTCAAAATTAGCCATTGATAAAAGCTCCTGATCAATAAGGCATTTTTTGAGGTAGAAGACACAACCACCAAGAGCAGAGAGGGCCAATTCACTCTTCTCTCCTGGTGTCAATCCAATAGAATCTGACTCCGAGGTCATTCCTTTAAGCACTTGGGGTAGCATCACCCCACCGTCCTCATTTAACTTGTCTGTAAAATATCCTTCTTCAAGGAGAGTTCTCAAAGTTTTGGCTGCATCCCAAAACTGGGAGCCCGGTATCAGACCTTCCTGAAGAGAAGAGGATAATGAACTCTTGAGAATCATCTTCGTTTCCATTGAGAGATTGCCCTTCTCAAATAAGACTTGCACTGGAGGATAGTGTGCCACTAAAGTCCTAAACCTGGAACAATGGCGATCGTCTGAAAACTGACCTATGAAGAACCTCCCTAGCGAGGTATCCACAAAGCACACTCCATAGATGCGCATGTGGCCAGAAGACTCCACCTCTTTCTCTTTGAGGCTAAGAAGGTACTTGCTGTAGCTCCCCGAGGGGTCGCCTTCCAGCACGCTGTAGGTCTGTGTGCCCTTGGTGATGACCCTGCAGATCTCCCTCATCACCACTCTGTCGTACTTAGACGTGTGGGCCATTTTCCGGCACCGCGCCTCCATCATGTCTGGGGTCTCAGTCTGTTCCACTCGAGCTACTTTATAGCCCTTCTGGACGAGGGAATCTGAGTATCGGCCAAATGCAATTTCAGGGAAACCAGAATGGGCCCAGTTTCCTTTCATGAATACCAGCCCTAGTTCACTGACTCCAATAAGAGCATCCATGTGGTACATCTCATAAAACTTCCCCACCTTATAAAATATGACCAGATCAAAGTTCTGAGACTTAATCTGCCACCACTTCCTCATCCCAGGAGTACAGGAATTAAGGAAATCCTCGGGCACATAGAGTGTGGATGCATCAAAATCTGGGTGATCGGGCCGCCTCCTGTGCACATCTCTTCTCTTTTCCTCCTTAAGCCACTCTAAAGTTTCATGATACCAGACAGTGGGGCGATTACTGTCATCACATCCCCCACAAAAGTGGGCTTGGGATTCAGGATTTTGAGGGACAGAGAAAGCACTCAAAGTATTCTTGGTTTCTGATGAAATGCCAGTTGCTCGTTTGGTGGCTGAAGGCATTTCCTTCCTTGAACTCTTCCTCTTGAGGGAACCATTCCCAGTTACCATTCTCTTCCGCTTTGGAGCAACTTTGACAGGACTGTCCAGGCCTTCACTATCACTGTCCCCCATGCCACTGCTTATTTCATCACTGCTTGCTTCCTCCTTAGTGTCTGGCTTGAATTCCACATCAGAGCCACCAATGTCACTCTCAGAGTCTGATATGACCCTTCGTTTTTTTATTAGTCGGCTACTTCGTCTGGATCCTTGCACCTTTGGCCTCACTTCCTCTTCACTCTCAATGTCATTTTCCTCTTCACTCTTATCTGATGTGTAAGTGGCACCTACCTNTCTGATATGACCCTTCGTTTTTTTATTTGTCGGCTACTTCGTCTGGATCCTTGCACCTTTGGCCTCACTTCCTCTTCACTCTCAATGTCATTTTCCTCTTCACTCTTATCTGATGTGTAAGTGGCACCTACCTGAGAGGCAAAGAAAGAATATTTTAAAATATAAAAGTAAAATTTGGAAAAAATGACAATATTGCTAGGCAATCTCAATATGCTGCAGCTTCATATATCAAGAGAAGAACCCATCTCCAGAAATAAACTATTTTCTTTCTCAATGGATAGCAATTTCAGTTTCACCTAAAATTAATATAAATATCACAATACAGGATTAAGTGATTCTGTCATGAGACTTCTTTCCTACTCAATACTAATTAAGTCCTAAGGATAGCCATACATGATGAAATACCCACAGGTGATGTCCTCGTTAACAGTCACAGCTGTAGAAAAAACTTGCTGTCTGTCTTCCAGGGTCATCTCTCCTCTTACAGTTGAACATATAAAGTTTACCATTCTATAAATTCCTTACTATTAAAAAAAAAAAAAGTAATCATTCTAGTTCTAGTCCTTGCTCCTCCACAAACCAGCTCTATTTTTTTTCAGCAAGCCACGTTCAGTTCTCATAGACCTCCCTCATATGTAAAGTAGTTACAATGTTAAATGATTTGTTATTACCACCCAGATCTAAACATCTGATTAATGTTATGACCCTTGTCTCAACCTCAAAAATAAGATTAAAAACATTTCTTTCTTTTTGTTTTGGCTGCGCTCGTTCTTAGTTGCACTAAGCGGGCTTAGTTGTTGTATGTGGGCTCTTAGTTCCCAATGAGATCGAACCCAGGCCCCCAGCACTGGGAGTGCAGACTTTTATCTACTGGGACCACCACAGAAAAGTGCTAGTTTCTCTTAAAATATGTATTTTATATGCCTATCTCATATAGAATAGAACAAAATCAAGCAGCTTATAGATGACTCTGTTTAAGCACATCTCATTAATTTACTAAATTAGAAAATAATGTTTTAAGTATACCAATTATTTGTTCATTTAAGATTTAATTCAAAGTGACCATTAATATTTGAAACCAAGGTTGTCTTTCAACCTTTTCTTACCAATCTAAACTACAACAAAAAAAGTATTAGAACATAAAACTGGATAATTTCCACACCCTCATACAGAAGGTTACTATCAGACACCACAATCAATTTTATCACCATGTCCTCAACTGTCCCTAGCTCTCTACACTGGTTACCAGAAGGGTATAAGCATGTGTGTTTCCAGCAGACTTGAGAACTTAAGTAAAAAAGGGTGCTAGACTACTGAGGATTCTAAGTAATTGAATATGACCACAGGTGTAAGGAAGTCTGTGTGTATGAGTACCAAATAAAATATATATATTTGTGTGTGTGTGTATATATACACACACACAAGCTCCGGGAGTTGGTGATGGACAGGATGCCTGGCCTGCTGCAGTCCACGGGGCTGCAAAGAGTTGGACATGACTGAGCAACTGAACTGAAATAAATAGGAAATTACCACTCTAATATGTCCCTCCCTACTTTTCAACATTTTCCCAACAATAGTAACAACTGCCTGTTAGCAGTGTCCCACCTCCGTCTCTTCTTCCTCCTCTGGCTCTGAGGGCTCATCACATACTGCCAACTCAAGCCTCTTAATCTTGTCTTTACTCAAAGCTTCATCTGCACGTTGCATTGCTCTGTGTATTTCAGGCTTTGCACTGTAAAAATGACCTCCTTTCTGGGCTTCCTTTGAATGTGAACCTAAAAAACACACATGTATTTATTTATAAATAAGAACAGTTGGCTGGACATTTGGTTCAACGTATAACACTTGCCCGAAGGAACAAGAATGATAACCATCAAGGTGTTTTTTTTTTTGCCAAAGGCGCATGGGATCTTAGTTCCCCGACCAGGGATGGAACCTGTGCCCCTGCAATGGAAATGCAGTCTTAATCACTAGGTGGCCAGGGAAGTCCTTCAGATATAATTTTTAATGTCCCATTATTTTTGATTGATATAAATAAGATCAATAAAGCCTTCACAGAAAGAATTTTCAGGGTAAAACTATCAGTGAAACTGGAATTACCTATTTTACCTCCTGTAAGTTACCTTAATTGTTGGTTCACCCAGGACCACTCTCTCTTCCAGAAAGACCTCAGACTGTGGACCCTAAAATCACACCTCTTCCGGTGAGGCATAAGATGTAAAGGAGATTTGAGACCCTTTTTAAAAAAAACATTGCTTAAGGAAGGCAAAAACTACACTGTCATTTAAAAGAAGCAATGACATTAACTAATAAGTTTGTTTCCAAGGCAGTTAGATAAGATAGATTTTTTTAAAAATCCTACTCTAAGGAACCCTAAATTTTGGGAGGATAATAACCCAGTACAGACTTTAAAGTTTTTTCAAAACAGTTCTATCAAAAATGTCTTGCTCTGTTTTAAAGTAAAACTTTTCCTTTATTCACTTCATTTCAAAGAGCTATAGTATTAAATGACATGTCTATCCACTGAGCAAAAGGTTAGATACAGACAATTATAATGGTACAGAATTGTTTTAGTTCTTTTCCAAGAGGCCTAACTAGGAATGTCTGTTCTCTTCTTATACATGAATATAACAGCTGCAAAACAAACCTGAATTTGTCTAACAGATCCAAACATTACCTTACTCCCTTCTTTCAGTATACTAAAACTGATGGGACATCCTAAATTTCCATGGAATTAGCAATTTTTATGAGCTGCCTAAAACAAAGCTGCAATTTCTTATTTCTCCAAAGAGCTGCACCAAAACTACAAACTGCAACAGCCAAAATCATTAAGAGTGGCTCTGAACTTTCACAAAGTACCTGTTACAGCTGTGCTCACCCCACTGATCTAGTATCGCCACCACTCCCCAAAACCTCGAATGCAAACTACAACCCTAAGACCACCACCCGACAGAGGCCTACTGTTTTCATGCACACCTCTTTGCGGATTTATTCACATATACATTTTGCAACAATTTGGAAATTTAAAGAGCAAAGAACGATATGCACATCAATGATTTTATAAAATAATTACAACATGAAAGTAATCTTTTTTGATCTCTTTTTAGTCATCTTTTGCCAAGGCTTGGTTTAGCATCTCAAAATTAGTCCTGGAAAAAGACCTCATTTATCATCTGGTCCAACTTGCATATAAGCAAACAGAAGTTACTTTGGCCAAGATTACACAGCAAATTAATGGAGAAGACTGAAGTAAATTCTCTTACTCTGTCCTCACCCTGCACATCAGATTTCTACACAGGCCTATCTGTCCTACAGGATGAGGAGCGATACAACCAAAAGGGCATGATTCCCAGGCTTCTGGGAAACAGACCACTGTTCTGATTCCAAGATACTGAGTTCAGCAATGTCCTAGCCAGGAGTCTGAAGATAATGGAAAAAACCTGTGCATGCACAGGATGACATGCATCCTGCAGTCACACTGCACATGCACTGCAGGAGACTGACAGGGTACAGCCAGCCTAGGTGAAACCATACACACAGGACTGCTGATGTCTGTGATAAATAAGGCTAGGCCTGGGAAGAGTGAGTCACGGTTCCAGAAATCTAGTTTCTGATGTGAAGTTCAACTCAGATGTGCTCATAAGGTGAGCACTTTGAAGCTGAGGTCGCGTGCTTCTCCACCTCTCCTAGAGTATGTCACTGATCTAGATGTTCTGTATCTTATCTACACTGTCTTTCTTTTGGAACCTTTTAAGATAGGAACACTTAATTTTTTTTTCATGTCTGAATCTGGCATTGTCATCCATCACGAGATCCAATCATGAAATCATTTTTCCTTTAAGGGTTTGATACTGCTATAAGTCACTCAGAAGGACAGAAATAAAAGTTCAACTCCACACTACAAACCTGGCCAAAGATCAGCTATATCTTATCCTTTTCCCATGCTAGAAGCTTTTACCACACCCACTCCTAAAATTTATTGGAGTAAAATATGCTTAAATCCACTGTGTAGGAGACACTAACATTCAGACCCACATGTGCGTGGGCTCTATCTTACAAACATACCCAACCTGCAAGGTAAATCTCTTACCTGTATATGGCTTTAATAGCCTTCTGCTAACCCAGCCCCGTGTTGGGCTGTCATCAAAAAACTGTACATGAACTCGGGCAGACTTTCCTTTCTCACGGATGAATGTTCCATCAAAAGGGTGGTTGTAAACCAGGCAAGGCCACCAAGGGTAACCCTCCAGCTTGGCCCAAACCAAATCACCTGGCGAGAAGTCACAAGAACTGCTGCCAAGAGAAAATACATAATTTGGTTAATATTTTGTTAAGTTACATTAAAGGCAGTTACTACAAACAAGCAGTTCTAAGGAAGGTATCTTAAGACACCTTTGAAATTTTCTGGCATTAATATTCAGGCACAGAAATTCTAAAATTAATGATTTCTTAAAATCAAATTTTCAAGTCATTTTTAAAGTAAGCAAACATCACAAGACAACACAAATGTAATGGTATTAAAGTTAGAAATTATCTCAGAATTATTCAAGGTTTAAAAACTGGCAGAATTCTGATAGACTAGTAATAGCAGGAAAAAAACAAACTCATTGTACATGTGATTCAAATTATAACACCTGTACTATCACATGTATACATCAGGAACAGGATCTGACCCAAAGTATTAATAAAATACCAAGCATAATGCCTAGGCAAACTTGTTATACTTACATTAAAAATTATTTCATTAAAACTTTGCTCCAATGTATTCCAAATACCCCAAAAGCTAGCAGACTAATACCCCTAGCCCATCCCTAAAAATCTAGTTTTGTGGGAAAACTTAAGAGGTAAGTATGTAATGTGCCCAAAATAGTTGTGTACGTAAACAGTTGTATAAATAAACCTACAGAATCAACAGGAGATCAAATCTTCACAAAAACTAACTTAGCTCTGAAGATTTCATGAGAAAGAGAGAGAAGAATTATACAAGAGTCCCTCGGTGATACAGAGGCCACAACAATTGATAAACCCTGCTCCAGTACTATAGACTATGAATTTCTAAGCCTGCTTAAAGGTTTTTCACTGAATAATGACAAATGTAAAATAAGTACATTACAAAAGAGAATATTTCAAACATTTTAGAATAATCAATTGAGGCCACCTTAATCAGGCTCAATCATAAAACTGAAGTTATTTCTTTCTTCAAAAAATGTGGATATGGAAATCCCTATGCTAGACAGAAAAGAAACCAGAAGATGGCTTCAGCTGGTGCTTACATCCAGGGCCTTTAAAGTACATTTTCTTTCAACGTAGAAAACTGTAGTGACCAGCATGAGTTTATAATTATTGCTGTCAAACACCACAGGGGTCATCTTCAAACAGGGAGCTGTGTCTGCACAATTCAGCTATCTTAAGTGTTTCCTTGTGACTAACATATCCATTTGTTAAGAGGAGACAAAGATCCTGACCTCTGTGTGGAACTGTCAGGCAGGCGTTCCCTTAACTTAGCCCGGCAACCACTTAACCACAAAGTCTATCACACTGGGATCAGGAAACCACAAGCTTTCTTTGTATGTTAGGTCCTGAGAGTACCCTAAATCTGTACCCTTTTCTGTTGCTAAAAGAGGGAAATAACCTTTGTCCATATAGACATACACTATCAGAACCGATTCTGAACTCTGTGACAGTAACTTCCAGAAGACTGACCAGAGAGCAAGTACATGTCATGCCAATGGACATGTCTCCTCATAGGAAGCATACTTCTGGCTGCAAAGTCTTCAGACATCAGACTACAAACTGTTGGCCAAAGTCGATTTTTCTGACAGGGGAACCAGTAGGGATACTCATTAGTCCAGCCTGGCTGCCCTTCATCCCTTAAGAGATGAAATTTGGTGTGTACATCAAGAAGCCTTAACTCATCACTGGCTAGTTTGAAGCAGTTCCTCCCCTAGGTGAGCTCAGGCTGGCCAAAATGGAGTCAGGTTGCCAGAATGGAGTCAAGTTTACAAAGTGTTCAGTTGCTCAGTCATGTCCGACTCTTTGCATCCCCATGGACTGCAAGCCTCCCTGTCCATCACCAACTCCCGGAGCTTGTTCAAACTCATGTCCATCGAGTTGGTGATGCCATCCAGCCATCTCATCCTCTGTCGTCACGTTCTCCTCCTGCCTTCAATCTTTCCAGCATCAGGGTTTTTTCAAATGAGTCAGTTCTTTGAGTTAGGTGGCCAAAGTACTGGAGTTTCAGCTCCAGCATCAGTCCTTACAATGAATATTCAGGACTGATTTCCTTTAGGATGGACTGGTTGGATCTCCTAGCTGTCCAAGGGACTCTCAAGAATCTTCTCCAACATCATAGTTCAAAAGCATCAATTCTTTTGCACTCAGCTTTCTTTATAGTCCAACTCTCACATCCACACATGACTACTGGAAAAACCATGGCTTTGACTAAATGGACCTTTGTTGGCAAAGTAATGTCTCTGCTTTTTAATATGCTGTCTAGCTTGGTCATAGCTTTTCTTCCAAGGAGCAAGCATCTTTTAATTTCATGGTTGCAGTCACCATCTGCAGTGATTTTGGAGCCCCAAANGAGTTCCAAAGAACAGCAAGGAGAGATAAGAAAGCCTTCCTCAGTGGTCAATGCAAAGAAATAGAGGAAAACAATAGAATGGGAAAGACTAGAGATCTCTTCAAGAAAATTAGAGATACCAAGAGAACATTTCATGCAAAGATGGGCTCGATAAAGGACAGAAATGGTTCAAGTCCTTGTTTGAGGTAAATGGTTTTAGGTGCAGTGGGGGGAAACTCAGCAGAGCCTAAAGATTAGAGTCCACTCTGAGTCCCACTCTCTGCAGGGCCCAGTCAATATTTACCAAATATTTGCTTTTCCATCTCCACTTACATTGCCCTCTTCCCATTTGAAGTCCCTAAACACTACCCCTAACAACCTCCTTTGCTTTTAACTGAACATGGTATTTAAGGTGAAAATTTCTGCCATTTTGGTGAGTTACTCAGTTTTCTGCCTCTCTCCCATGTGTACATGTTATCAAACTTTTGATTATCTCCTGTTAATCTTATTCACATCAATTTAATTATTTGACCAGTGAGCACGTAGAAAGGTAGAGAAAAATATCTTCGTGACACTGCTGGGAAAAACAAGCAGTTATAACATGCCATTCCCAGTGGGCTGTCCACTAAAAGATGCACAACATGAGAGTTGTGAAGTAAGTTTTATTTCCACAAAATGAGGACTGCAGCCCAGGAGACATCACCTCAGGTAGCACTGAGAAATCCCTGCAGAGAAGTAGTGGAGGAAGTCCAATATATGTGATTTTGGTGAAAGGGGAGTCCAATGCAATCAAGCAGTTATTTTACAAAAGGTTTTCTGCTTCACTAGGAGCTAAAGTCAGCACCAAAGGAGGGATTTAGTGCTTTTCTAGATGTGAGGAGATGTAAGGATGGGACCATGAAATCAGTTCCTAATGCTCAAAATTCTCCAAGTCAGGCTTCAACAGTACATGAACCATGAACTTCCACATGTTCAAACTGGATTTAGAAAAGGTAGAGAAACTAGAGATCAAACTGCCAACATCTGTTGGATCATCAATAAAGCAAGAGAGTTCCAGAAAAACATCTCCTTCTGCTTTATTGACTACACCAAAGCCTTTGACTGTATGGATCACAACAAACTGTGGAAAATTCCTAAAGAGATGAGAATACCAGACCACCTTACCTGCCTCCTGAGAAATCTGTATGCTGGTCAAGAAGCAACAGTTAGAACCAGACATGGAACAATGGACTGGTTCCAAATTGGGAAAGAAGGGCTGTGTATCATCACCTTGCTTATTTAACTTATATGCAAGAGTACATCATGGGAAATGCCAGACTGGATGAAGCACAAGCTGGTTGCCGGGAGAAATAAAAATAACCTCGGATACACAGATGACCCCACCCTTATGGCAGAAAGTGAAGAAGAACTAAAGAGTCTCTTGATGAAGGGCAAAGATGAGAGTGAAAAAGTTGGCTTAAAACTCTTAACTTTCAGAAAACTAAGATCATGGTATCTGGTCCCATCACTTCATGGCAAATAGATGCAGAAACAATGGAAACAGTGAGAGACTTTATTTTTTGGGCTCCAGAATCACTGCAGATGGTGACTGCAGCCATGAAATTAAAAGATGCTTGCTCCTTGGAAGAAAAGCTATGACCAACCTAGACAGCATATTAGAAAGCAGAGACATTGCTTTGCCAACAAAGGTCTATCTGGTTAAAGCTATGGTTTTTCCAGTAGTCAGGTATGGATGTGAGAGTTGGACTGTACAGAAAGCTGAGCACCAAAGAATTGATGGTTTTGAACTGTGGTGTTGGAGAAGACTCTTGAGAGTCCCTTGGACTGCAAGGAGATCGAACCAATCAATCCTAAGGGAAATCAGTCCTGAATATTAATTGGAAGGACTGATGCTGAAGCTGAAACTCCAATACTTTGGCCACCTGATGCAAAGAACTGACTTATTTGAAAAGACCTTGATGCTGGGAAAGATTGAAGGTGAGAGGAAAAAGGGACAACAGAGGATGAGATGGTTCGATAGCATCCCCAACTCAATGGACATGAGTCTGAGTAAGCTCCAGGAGTTGGTGATGGACAGGGAAGCCTGGCCTGCCAGTCCATGGGGTCTCAAAGAGTCGGACACGACTGAGCAACTGAATTGAACTGAAAGACCTGTTCCACCAGTTTCCCTGGAGCACAAAGTGTCCCATTCTCCACCCTGAGCTCCCTTCAGGGTGAGTCAAAGGGCAACAGCTGCAGCAGAACAGGATTCAGTCCCCACAGCAGCAGATGGCAAATGGCCTTGGCAAGCACAAATTGGTAGTTGAGGGGCTTCCCTGGTGGCTCAGAGGTTAAAGCGTCTGCCTCCAATGTGGGAGACCTGGGTTCGATCCCTGGGTCGGGAAGATCCCCTGGAGAAGGAAATGGTAACCCACTCCAGTATTCTTGCCTGGAGAATCCCATGGACGGAGAAGCCTGGTAGGCTACATACAGTCCATGGGGTCACAAAGAGTTGGACACGACTGAGCGACTTCACCACTATCACCACAGGCCTCATAGATTATGTTAGATCATTTTGATATGAATTTAGTCTGGTACCATGGTTCCCAAACTGGGAAACAAAGCATCCCAGGGAATAAGAGCAAATCCACAGAGTCACCATGGGTATTTTTAATTCAAGGGAAATTCAGCAGCACCTGTCAAACACTGTACAAGACTACTTACTTCAGGTAGTTCACAGTTTCAACATAAAATCATGCTACATTGCTTTTAATGATATCGTTGGGGAAGAAAAACATTTCCTCTACCGTCTTAGGTTCAGTTTGGGTTATCTGCAAATTAAACTGACAAAAGAGATTAGCAAAAGGAAAAGTTTACTTTTGGAAATAATGCGAATACATGCAGAAGTGCTCAGTGGGGAAAGAAAAGACTTCTACAGTGAGGACAAATAGGTTTCTTTGGAAAGACAAATGGGTTTTTATGAGGGCAAATAGGAGACAAAAAAGGTAGCGACTTAGCACATACGCACAAGCATGGTATTCTGAGTAGGTCTCCTGACTCGTCTCTGCGAAACTGTTTTTGGTGTTTTCTATGATAAAAAGCAAGTACTATGTAGAATGAGTGTTTGTGCTCCGTGCTCAGTTGTGCCTGACATTTTGCAACCCCATGGAGTGTAGCCTGCCAGGTTCCTCTGTCCATAGGATTTTCCAGGCAAGAGTACTGGAGTGGGGTAGCATTTCCTCCTCCAGGGGTCTTCTCCTGCATTGCCATCAGGTTCTTTACGGCTGAGCCATCGGGGATGCCCCTAGGATGCGTGTGATGGTGTCCAAATCTGATTTTAAAGTTTGAGAGGTTGTGCAGTGCTCAGACAGCACACATATCTCAATACTATGTATAGGTTATTCAAGAATGAAATTAAAACATTATTTTTCCTTTTAATTTATGTGTATTCCCCCCCCAACAACTCCTAAATTGTTAGAACATAAATCCTTTTTTCTTTTTTAATAATTATAAAAGTTTTCTTGGCTATGCTGCGTCTTCGTTGGTGTGCAGGCTTTCTCCAGTTGCAACAAGCGGGGGCTACTCTCTAGTTGTGGTACTCAGGCTTCTCACTGTGGTGGCTTCTGTTATTGTAGAGCACAGGCTCTGGAGCATCAGGGCTTCAGTAGCTTCAGCTCCCAGGCTCTGAAGCACAGGCTAATGGTTATGATGCACCATCTTAGCTCTTCCGCAGCATGTGGGATCTTACTGGATCAGGGATAGAACCTGTGTCTCCTGCACTGAAAGGCAGATTCTTTACCACTGAGCCATTAGGGAAGCCCCATAAATGCTTAGTAAGTGTTATGAACATAAAAATATATGGGACTGTTGAGTCTGTCTTTTGGCCTAGGAGGCTTGGTGCAGAAAGTAAAAGCAGCAGGGTTTAGTTTTGATGAACCCCTGTTTAGTGGTTAAAGGTTCTGTTTGCAAACTTCATGTGTTCAAATCCCAGCTGAGTTGCTTGCTGACTACGTGCTTTTCTTGGACAAGTTATAATATTTATCATCTCCGTGCCTCAGTTTCTTCATCTGTAAATTGGGAATGATGGTAACAGGACCTAACTCTCAGGGCTGTGGTAAGGATTGAGTGGGATGGCATTGTGAAGCCCTCAGTCCAGTGCCTGCCCCACCCCGACCTGGCACACCAATTAATGGGGTAGAGTTACATAAAGAAGGCTCTGAACGTTTTCCGAAGAATGCAGTGTTGTGTGTTCCTGCTACAGCCATCCCAGGATCAGGCTGACTGAACAATCCTTCCCTTTGTCTTAGGCCTTGGGAGATAAAGTCAAGTCTGGAAAAAGAAGGGAGGGTTTTATGAGGTCCTCATCCTAGCCCAATCAGTCTGACCGTGCCAGGTTTTCTTGGCCAGTTGCACAGAAGGAGACTCTAAAGTACAGGAGGAGCCAGGGACCAAACAAAGGAAACCCCAAAAACCTACAGTTCTGTGCTTGGTGGGAGGGCGGAGTTTAGAAAAAATTTACCTGAAGCCATGTTTGGGTGGCTCAGTGGGTAAAGAATCCATCCACCTTCAAAGCATTAGACGCACGAGACAGTTGGTTCCATTGCTTGGTCAGGAAAATCCCCCTGGAGAAGGAAATGGCAACCCGCTCCAGTATTTTTGCCTGGAAATCCTGTGGACAGAGGAGCCTGGCAGGCCACAGTCCATGGGGTCACAAAGAGTCGGACATGACTAAGCAACTGAACATATAAAGCAAAGCAAAGCAAACTACAAAGTTTCCACCTTTTATTACACACGTAAAGATGTGAGGTGGTGTGTCAAATAACCCCTTATGTAATGTAGTACACCTGGGTTGTTAACTGAAGCTGCTTCTCTGTATCAAAGTGAATTCAAAGGTCCAGGTAAGGGGGTGGGGAGCAGTGTTTCATTCCTGATGCTGTTATTCAGTCGCTCAGTTGTGTCTGACTCTTTGACATCCGATGGCCTGCAGCAAGTTTCCCTGTCCTCCACTATCTCCCAGAGCCTACTCAGACTCACGTCCATTGAGTCAGTGATGCCATCCAACCATCTCATCCTCTGTCGCCCCTTCTCCTCCTGCCCTCAGTCTTTCCCAGCATCAAGGTCTTTTCAAATGAGCCAGTTCTTTGCATCAGGTGGCCAAAGTATTGGAACTTCAGCTGCAGCATCAATCCTTCCAATGAATATTCAGGGTTGATTTCCTTTAGGATTGACTGGTTTGATCTCCTTGCAGTCCGAGGGACTCTCAAGAGTCTTCTCCNTTTGCATCAGGTGGCCAAAGTATTGGAACTTCAGCTGCAGCATCAATCCTTCCAATGAATATTCAGGGTTGATTTCCTTTAGGATTGACTGGTTTGATCTCCTTGCAGTCCGAGGGACTCTCAAGAGTCTTCTCCAGCACCACAGTTTCAAAGCATCCATTCTTCATTCATTACTGATGACACAGCTTCATAAAGCAAAGTTTCTGATGGTGTCTGATTTTAGAGGCCAAGACTTCTCTCCGTGAGTAAGAAAACAGGAATCCTCGTGCCATCTGCTCCTGTAACTTGTCCTTGGGAGAAACACGTCTTTCCTGTTCAGCTCTGTACTGGCTTTATCTGTATTATCCCAACCAAAAGAATGGCAGGGCACATTTCTAACTTCTCGTGCTTTCTCACTGCTCATTTTTGCTTTCTCAGTCTTGAGGATGAGGAGTGGAACTTCATGGCGGCCAGGTAGGAGAAGACAACAGCAGCATCTTTCTTTCCAGCAGCAAGGGGACAAAAACCAAAGGTGCCTGTGTACTCCCACCAGCACCCTGACAGGTGGCAGAGGCTGAGTGACTGGCTGGGGGAGGTGGGGCCCTTGACTGGAGAGAGGGGAGGCCTTGCATAGCCTGGGGCACTCCCCTGCCCCACCCCAGCATTCCTCTCTCTTGGAAAATCTTCCCTGTTATCTCAAGAAGCAGGGGACACTGGCGGGAGGGGAGGGCTAACACAGTCATTTCNCTGGGAAAGACTGAAGGCAGGAGGAGAAGTGGGTGATAGAGGATGAGATGGCTGGATGGCATCACTGACTTGATGGACGTGAGTCTGAGTGAACTCCGGGAGTTGGTGATGGACAGGGAGTGCTGCGATTCATGGGGTGCTGCGATTTTTTCATGGGGTCACAAAGAGTCAGACACGACTGAGCAACTGAACTGAACTGAACTGTCTATGTATGTAAGCAGGTAACTAAAATTGTCAGCAAAGAGACACTACTGTCGCATGTTGACATCTTTCGCTCTGTATCAGCATGAAGAACTTAAAGAAGATAATTCTTCACCCCTAGTCCCATAGAAATGGAATAATGCTCTGACAAGTGGAGATTTGTAAGCAGCTTTTGGCAGCAGAGAGCTCTTTGCAGAAAGAGTTCTCTGCAGGGGGCCCCTTTTGTCTTGTCACTTTAGCAAAACTATGTTGTAACTAACCTTCAACCAGGCACTCCCACCCTCTACTCATCTCTGGCCCAAGCAAACATTGCAAATCTTTGATCACACAATCCCTTGCCTAAATACACTGGTTCTTTCCATAGATCAAAGAAACAGAAATGAAGAATAAGTAATTAACCAATGACCTGATTTCTTAAATTCCCCTTCAGTAATCTCACAAACAAACTGTATGAACAAGATAACATCAAGTAAGATCTCTGAGGTGTCAACAAGCCTGTATCAGTAGAAGATGGCAACTGAGTCTGATCCTGTATTTCCCTAATTAACTGAAATTGCTTCCGCCTTTCCTTTTAAAAACTTTCAGGGCTGAGCAGAATCTTGGGTTTGGGATACAAAATCTTTGGATTTTAGGATCCATCTTCCCCCCTAGAATGCCAGCTGATTAAAAGCAATGCTTTCCATTTCTACCAACATTTGCCTCCTGAGCATTGATTTTCAGGTGTCAAGCAGCTGGACCTGAGTTTGGTAATACAAAAAGCATTCACCAGCTCTGTAGAAATCCCTGCCGGCCAAGTCCCTCCTCTGAACACATCATCCCCCAATGAAGTAGCTTCAGTTTCAAAGAATGGCCTCCTGGGTCCCCAGATACAGAGCTGTGATTTGAAAGCTGTGGCATGTATCCTGTGACACATCTCAGGTTATGATTTGCTATCTCATGGTGAGTGGGAGAATAATTGAACTGGATAAGACCCAGCAATACCTTCTGGGGCCTTTCCTGGCCAGGCCTTCCCATATCCTCTGCTTTAGCTCCTCACTTAAGTCGCTTGCTCAGTCGTGTCCGACTCTCTTGATACTCCGTGGACTGTAGCCCACCAGGCTCCTCCATCCATGGGATTCTCCAAGCAAGAATACTGGAGTGGGTTGCCATTTCATTCTCCAGGGGATCTTCCCGACCCAGGGATCGAACCCAGCTCTCCCACATTGCAGGTAGACGCCTTGACCTCTGAGCCTCCCTTAAAAGTACCTAGATAAAAGTATTTGATGCAAATTTCCTGAGTTTTTTGCAGAAATGAAAATTCCCCCGCCAAAAGGAAGATCTATTTGAAGACCCAGAGCACATAGCCTCAGGCCTTCCGGAACCTAAGGACTGATAAGGTTAACCCCTGTGACACCACCCTGCCTCACTATCAGCCAATCAGAGAGTTGTGTATGTGCTGATTGCACACCTCGAAACACTTCTCCCCCACCAACTGCCCTTTAAAAATGCTTTGCTGAAACCCCATGGTGGCTCAGCTGTTAAAGAATCACTCACAATGTGGAAGACCTGGGTTCAATCCCTGGGTTGGGAAGATCTCCTGGAGAAGGGAAAGGCAACCCACTTCAGTATTCAGGCCTGGAGAATTCTGTGGACTATAGTACATGGGGTCCATAGGGTCACTAAGAGTCAGACATCGCTAGCAACTTTCACTTCACCTCACTGCTGGGGAGCGTGAGGCTTTTCAGGGCATGAGTCACCTCATCTCCTGCAATAAATCTTTCTCTGGTCCGAATTCTGACATTTCAGTTTGTTTGGCTTCACTGTAAGTTGAGCACACGAACTTGTGTTAACATTGGGACCCACCCAGAACCTGAAAATTGGTATGAAGATGATTTTAAACAGAAGACATTTGAAATTCAATAGCTGCAGACAAAAGCCATCTCACAGCATCTTTCATCTACTAAAAGCAGAAACTTCTGAGAAATGAGAACTACCATAAATTCCCTCTTTGGGACTAGTCTGCTCCCAGGAGAAAGACCAAGAAAAATTGTATCATAAATCCCCTCTCCTGGGAAGTTTTATGGCCCTGAAGACAGAAAGACCACTGGCACCTACATAAACAAACACTGTCACAGACTTTCTTGTTGGCCTTTTGCTCTCCTAAAAACTCATTTGTCTTTCCAAAGGAAATCTGTCCATTCTTCTCATAGGAAACTTTCCTAGCCCTCCCTTTTCCCTATGTGGGGGTGGGGAAAGTTTCCCTTCCCTTCTAAAGTTCCTTGGCTGGTCTAGTAATTAAATTGACATAAGATAGATTAACAGGAGAGAAACAAAAGTTTAATAATGTGTATACACCCTTTGGTTGCAAAGAGTCAGAAATGATGACTGAAGCGACTTAGCACACACATGCATACACACACCCTTTACACATAGGAAAACCCAGGAAAACTGAGTAAGTTTCTGAAATGGCCAAAGCCATCGTCTTAAATACATCTTCAGCTAAAGACAAAAGAAGATAGAAGATGGTGGCAGGCAGGGAAATCAGTGATAGAAGGTAATCATGCAAAGCACAGTGAACATGGGTAAGGTTGTTATGAAGAATTAAGTATATACCTTCTTCATTGTTAACAGTTTCTAGAGATTTGGTCATCCTCCTCTTCTTGGTAGAAAGAGGGAGATACCCTTATGAAAGGAGGGAGAATTTCTCTGTTAAATGTAAATATTTCTTGCAAAAGGATAACTTCTACTTAGTTTTTAGAGATTTTCCTCTGTCTGCTGTTTCTTAAAAGTATTAAAAAATTTTAAAGTCTAAAGTAATATACCAAAGAGGCACATCTTGGGGTGGTATATTTTGTGTCCCCTCTAAGTTAGATATTGTTTGAAAAAACAAAAAAACAACAACAACCGGCTCCAAATAGAGTCATGGAATTCTCCAGGCAAGAATACTGGAATGGGTTGCCATTTCCTCCTCCAGGGGATCCTCTTGACCCAGGGATCAACCTGCGTCTCCTGCATTGCAGGCTGATTCTTTTCCACTGAGCCATCATGGAAGCCTCGGTATGATAGTTGATAGAATTGAGGTAAACGTTTATTTTTTTAAACTAGTATATTTGATGGAGAAGGAAATGGCAACTCACTCCAGTATTCTTGCCTGGAGAATCCATGGACAGAGGAGGGTGGTAGGCTAGAGAGTCAGACATGGCTGCAAGAGTCGGACACGACTTAGCAACTAAACCACCACATGTTATATATAAGAACATGTCAAAATCTTAAGTATACCTTTGCAAAAGTTTGTGTATCTATTTCACAATTGTAAAAAATAAAAGATAACATGTCATTTCTTATGTTAAAGTTTATGTGTCAAAAATGGAACAAACAGTAAATATTTCACATAAAATCTAATAGTATACATTAAAAAAGAAAAAACAATTAGTACATTTGAATGGACTTTATATAAGATGGTTACATTTCTTTTGCCTGGTTATACTGTAGAATAGACTTTATGTCTTATTGGGGAATGGTTCCCCTGCCTGGTGTTATAAATCTGCCCCTAGGGCAATATTAATTAACCATATTAAAGGAAACCAGTAAGGTTACCTGAGCCCACACAATATGAAATAAAAACTGGGGGCTAATGTTCAGGGGCTAACAAAAGCAATAATGGAGGGTTTTCTCTGCCCCAAGGGTGGATTGGTCTAGGTTTGAATTGTACATTCAGAAGGAAGGTCTTTGTTGAATGCCTGGTGCAAATTTCGAAGGCATGATAAATTGAACTCCGAAGTTCTAGAACACAGAACACTGTTTTTTGGTCATGTTATGAGGCAAGCGGGCTCTTAGTTCCTTGACAAAGACTCAAACCCATGTGCCCTGTAGTGGAAGAGCAGTCCAGTCTTAACAGCTAGACCACCAGGAAGTCCCAGGAACATAGAACTCTTGATTTTCAGTTTATGTGGAAACATTCTCAGCGACATAAAAAAGCAAATTAAAGAAACTGTAGTTGGGCAAATCAAAATTTGTTGTCTTTTAGGTGGCAAACCAGTTTTGGGGGATTAAGAGTTTGGATTCTAGGACCCAGATTTATCACTTATCAGCCATGTGACCTTAGGTGTTTGAAAGAGCCACATCTGTAACATGAGGCAAATAACAGTACTCTTACTGGGTTGCTGTGAGACAAGTTAATACCCATGAAGTGGGACTTCCCTGGTGGTCCAGTGGCTAAGATGTCATGCTTCCAATGCAGGGGGCCTGGGTGGATCCCTGGTCAGGGAACTAGATATACATGCTACAACTAAGATCCCACCTGTGCGGCTTCAACTGCTGCAACTAAAGATCCCACATGTGCAACAAAGATCAAAGATCCTGCATGCTGGAACTAAGACCTGGTACAAACAAGTAAATTAAAAAAAAAAAAAAAAAAAGATCCATAAAGGGCTCAGCACTGTCCAGCAGCATAATTACTATATCATAGTTGTTGTTGCTCTTATTATTATTACTATTTTTAAGGCAATTGCCTGAGGACCTTCTGATTAGAACTGAAATGAACATACTTTCCTGTCCCTGTTGAACAATACTAGGACCAAGCAAAAATAATCTAGCTGCTTGCTCCAGGAAATATCTGCTCCTGAAAGATAAGATTACAAACTAACCAAGCTGACAATTTATCAAGACTAACAGCTGGCTCATCAAGACTCTTTCAAGACCCCTGCCTTCATGACCCACCCATCTATTAAGTCATAAATTGCACCCACCCACCCAGTTTCTTCCTTTGCAAGACCCAACCTCAAAAGACCTTTTTCTGGAGTTCTAGCCCCATATATCCAATTACCTGGTTGTCTCACAGGCAGATCAGAATTAACATGTTGAAAGCTGAACTCTTTTTTATTTTTATTTTTGGTTGCACCAAGTGGCTCAGGATCTTGGTTCCCCAACTGAGGCAGGAGATAGATGGGCTCCTGGTTATACACTTACAACTGGCCTCCTGTTTACATTTCATGGGGCAGGAAATAGTGGCCTTCAGGCAGGATGCTTACAACTCATCTCTTATTTGCATTTCCTGAGACTTGAGATAGGTAGGTTTCCAGGTTAGACTTTTAAAATTAACCTCTTGTTTACTCTCCCGAATAAAATTAACAACAGAGACAGGGTAAAGAGCCAAATTTGTCTCTTGTAGATGCCTTAGAATAATAGTCATGACAAGGTCAAAGAGGGGCAAAACCTTGTTTGAGTAAATGATCCAGAGATCACTGCTCACCACACTTTCTTGGGACAAGGGAGACATTACACAGGTGCAGAAAGGTTCCTTGAGGATCAAGTGACAGGACAACGCCCGGCCATAATGAGTCTTGCTTCTCCCAGACGCCTTTGCACCGAGACCCATCTTGACTGAGAGATGCATGCACACGGAGAGTGATGTTGCTGAGACAAATTAGCCAGGAGGAGAGAAACAAGATGATTGGCCAGAAGGAAGACAAAGACTCAGAAAATCGCCCCCTTATAAAGTATTTAAAGTTCCCAAAGGCACGGATTCCCTCTCTGAGTCCCCTTGAGCATCTTTCCACATGTACTTTGCTTTTCCTTTTTACTTTTCTCTTTACCTCTTGCCCCCTTGGCTGAATTCTTTCCTGACAAGGCAGGCAAGAACTGAAGATTTAGGCCCTAACCACTTGCCTCTGTAGTCTAGTAGTTAGGGTTCCCAGTAAGAGAACTCACCACTTCCAGCAACTTCTTACTGCTGCTGTGAGCTGCTGCTCACTGCTGCGTGCATCAAAATCACAACCAGGGGCCGAACCCGGGCCCTTGGGAGGGAAAGTGCACAGTCCCAACAACAGGCCCACCAGGGAATCCCCAAAACCTGAACTCTAGATCCCTCCTTCCATCCTGTTCTCTGCCTCTTCTCCAGCTTAGTGACAGCTCTCTGCTCACCCAGTTGCTTAAGCTAGACACCCTGGTATCTCCCCCTGTCCACATCCATAACACAAAGTGTCCCCTCCCATCTCTCTACCACTCTTAGTATCCTCTGTCGAGAAGAAAACTTTCCTCTACCCTTCTAGGTTCTTCTAGTTGGTCTAAGAATTAAATTGACATGAGACTGATTAACAGGAGAAAACCAAACTTAATTTTGAATGTATGGCAACCCCACGTACATGAAAGGTTCAGAGACAGAAAGGTAAAAAGAGGTCTGTATTCCATCCTGAGCTAAGGAATGTTATACGGGCGTGGGGCTTCCAAGGACAGGAGGGTCATGGATGATAAGAACAATAAGGGTTTGGTAATTAGATGTTTGTCTTGCCATATAGATGGAGCCATTTAGATAAAATTTATCTCGAGAATAGCTGATTTTTTTTTTCTGGAAAAAATTCCAAATTTAAATGCTTCTAGGTAGTTAAGGGAGGGGTCATCATTTCTCTTGAACCTGGAGGGTCTCAGTTGCGTTTAGTTCAAAATAATCCTCATGCAAAAGTGATACACATTGGGGGAGGTTTGCTCTAGCCCCTACACCTCCTCCTAACTTGACTCCCTGCTTTTGCTCTTATCTCCCTAACATTCATTCTCCATGTAATAGCCAGAGTGACCTTTTAAAAGCACAAATCATATCATGTCACCTCCTCTCAGTAGAACTTCGCAGTGAATTTCCATCACCTTTGTATTACAATCCGAAATCATAACACTGGTCCTGCCGTTTCCCCAATCTTATTTTATGCCAACATGTTCCTATACTTCAGCCATTTGGAGCCTCTTCATTGGCTGGCCTTTCTACCACTGGCTCCTTCTCATCCTCCAGGTCTTTGGTAACTTAAAACATGTCCTACTGACTATTCTACTCCAAAGCACCAATCACACTTTCTAGTTCTATTTATTTGTTTATATATTGCTTTCTTCCCCACCGTACTCCAAGCTCTAAAAGCTTTCTCACCACTGTACAGCGAACACCCAGGACAATGCCTGTGTATCTTTGGCCTTTGTGGCAAGTTTATTACATTAATGCCCCTCTTTCTTCCTGCAGTTTTGTAGGCTCCTCCCACTTTGGCTCTGGGTTCACTGTGTGGCTTTGGCCAATGAGATGTTAGCAAACATGACTGTAAGTAGAGGCTTGGAAAGCATATGCACAGTTCCACTTGCCTTTCTGCACAATTGGTCTGGTGGTTTTTTAGTTGATAAGTCATGTCCGACTCTTATGACCCCATGCAGTCTAGCCCGCCAGGCTCCTGTGTCCGTAGGATTACACAGGAAAGAATACTGGAGTCAGCTGCCATTTTATTCAAGTGAAAGTGTTAATCATTCTGTCATGTCTGACTCTGTAACCCCAGGGACTGTAGCCCACCAGTCTGCTCTGTCCATGGACTTCTCCAGGCAAGAATACTGGAGTGGGTAGCCATTCCCTTCTCTAGGGGATCTTCCCAACCCAGGGATAAAACCCAGGTCTCTTGCATTGCAGGCAGATTCTTTAGGTCCTGCCATTGCCCAGATGATTAAGTGGTTAATCCCCTTAGGGGATCATAAGTAGAAAAAAACGTATGGGTGACACCTGCAAGCTAATGACGACTCAAGAAAGCAGGCTTGTTTTCCAACAAAACCATGCAGCAGAACCATGAGAACCGTCCCCAAACAATAAACTAACGGTGGAACGAGACCTATATCCTGTCCAGTGAGGCCAAAATCATTCCTAGAACATGCTGCTCTGTGCACACAAAAAACAAAAATAGAGGAAAATGTGACATCATGCTGACACCTGAGATGATTTACCACATTTTAGTGTATGTTACCACATTATGCCCATTTGCCCATTTTGAACATGACAAACTGGACTATGAAAGTCCAGTCTGACCATACAGGGATAAGAAAACTCTCCTGCTTGATGTGGAGGAGGAACTGATGATGGAAGCTTGATATCTATTCAAGACTAAGGAAGAAGGTGGTCTTCTTCTCCTTCCCACTTCTCCTTTGATAATAAAAACAAGGCCCACCCAGCTGCACTTCCTTACCTGCCTCTTTGTGTCTCCCACAAGCGACCTATACAAATACATCTCTTTGCCAGTCACTTTGCCTCTCACTGTTGTTGAATTATTTCTGCACTGAGACAAAGAACCTGCACATCGTTAAGTCCTGAGATGAGTTCTATAGTTTCAGAGCTCAGGTGCATGCTTGCTAAGTCACTTCAGAGGTGTCTGACTCTTTGTGAGCCCATAGACTGTAGCCACCAGGCTCCTCTGTCCATGGGATTCTCTAGGCAAGAATACTGAAGTGGGTTGCCATGCCCTTCTTCAGGGGATCTTCCCCACTCAGGGATCAAATCCACGTCTCTTAAGTCTCCTCCATTGGCAGGTGGGTTCTTTACCACTAACACCACCTAATTAAAAAGACAATGGGCTTGAATCCTGTCCCGTGGGTTCAAGTCCCATCCAAGGAAAAGTACAGTTTCAAAGGGACCTCCCTATAGCACATCCCCCATAGGGCGCTTTCTGTGGGTTCAGTTAGCTCTCTGCTCTTTCTGCTTATGTAGAAAGCCAGGGTTTGGTGGGAACGTTCCAGAATGGAGGTGCCCAGGGCTAGAGTGAGACTTAGTTTTCTGTTGCTGCATAAGAAATTGCCATACACTGAGCAGTTTAAAACAATACCGGTGTATTATCTCAATACCAATGTGTTGAGAGGAGTCTGGGCACAGCGTACCTGTGTCCTTTGGGTAGGATCTTACCATCTGGAATCATGGTGTCTGCTAGGGCCATGACCTCATCTGGGTCCTTGAGTCCTCTTCAAGGCTCAGTGAGGCCTCAGGGTAAGCAGCTCTTTACAACAGGGCCTCAGTAGAAAGCCCCTTTTCCTCCTGTCACTTTAGCAAAGCTAATAATACATTGTAACAAACTTTTAAACCAGGTGTCCCCAGCTCTACTCATCCTGACCCAAGCACACCTTTCAAATCTCTTAATCACACAATTCCTTGCCTAACTTGTCGATTCTTTCTGTAAATCACAGAAGTAGAAATGAAGGGTAATTGACAGATGACCAGATCTCTTCCCCAGCTTCTGCTTTAATGATCTCCCCAACAAACTGTGTGAAGCAAATAACATTGAGAGGGGTCAACAAGCCACAGTGGGGAATGGCAATGAATTTGACCCCCATCTCAGTGATTAAATGCAATAGCTTCTCTGTTTCCCTTTAGAATTTACATGGCCAAGCAGAATATTTAGAGATGGTTTTTTGGGGACACTGAGTTCACTGTCTTCCCAGATTGCCAGCATTCTGATTAAGGGAACTTTTTTCTTTTGCCTTTTTGAAACCGTCTACTTCAGATTGGGACTTGAACCTAGCCAAAACCCTGCTTGGGCCTCTAACCTATGTGGCTAGGACTTGAACCCAGCTAAAACCCACAGTCTTCCAGCTGAGCTCACTGACCTGGTTGCAGGAAGCTCAGGTTCTTGATGCCTCATCACAGAAGGAATTCAGTAAGAGACAAAGTGATAGGTAAGAAGTGGATTTATTCAGAGAGGAGCATACTCCACAGATAGAGTGTGGGCCATCACAGAGGGCAAGTGCAGCAGCCTTGAAATGTGGTGTAGTTAGCTTTATGGGCTGGGTAATGTCCAAGAGTTGACTCGTTGGAAAAGACTCTGATGCTGGGAGGGATTGGGGGCAGGAGAGGAAGGGGACGACCAAGGATGAGATGGCTGGATAGCATCACTGACTCGATGGATATGAGTCTGGATGAACTCCGGGAGTTGGTGATGGATAGGGAGGCCTGGCGTGCTGCAGTTCATGGGGTCGCAAAGAGTCAGACACGACTAAGCGACTGAACTGAACTGAATGTCATAGGCTAATGAGTGGGAGGATTATTCCAACTCTTTTGGGAAAGAGGTGGGGATTTCCAGGGGTTGGGCCATTGCCCAGTGTTTGGTCTTTGATGGTTGATCTTGAAACAGTCATGACACCTCTGGGTGTGTCATTTAGCTTGCTGATGTGTTACAGTAGCTCATACTGAGGATAGAAGTCTAGTTAAGTTAACTTGTCTGCCATCTTGGACCCATTTGGTTCTAATCAATTTATGTTGTGCCCTCGGGCTACGTTATTCTCTCAAAGCTGTGTCCTGCCCGCTTCCCTCCTGTTTCAGTTTGTGAATATGTAACTGATTTTGTCAGCGGTGAGCAGTGGCACTTGAATCATCAGATTCATTCCACAATATTAGGGGTCAGTGAAAGGTCATCTGGGTCCAGATGGAGGAGGGGCCCTGGAGAGACACCCCCATCACTTCCTCAAGGATTTTCAGAGGAAAGGGCCACAGAGGGTTTTCCTTATGGGCTGAGGTAGGGGACATTCTCTGAGCTGTGTGGCTGTGTTCAGGTCTGTTGCCTCAATGGCCTGAGAAAGCAGGGCCCACGTGGATCATGTGTGACCTTCAGCACTTGATATATCATGATACAAGTTAGGGCACAGCGAATCTCTGGGTAAGGAATGAGTCCCCAGGGGGCCATGTGGAGCCTGCAAAGCACCAAGTTCAAGGTCAGTTGCTCAGTCGTGTCTGACTCTTTGCGACCCCATGGACTGCAGCACACCGGGCTTCCCTGTCCATCACCAATTCCCGGAGTTTACTCAAACTCATGTCCATTGAGTCGGTGATGCCATCTAACCATCTCATCCTCTGTCACCCCCTTCTCCTCCTGTTTTCAACCTTTCCCAGTATCAGGGTCTTTTCCAACAAGTCAGTTCTTCACATCAGGTGGCCAAAGTATTGGAGCTTCAGCATCAGTCCTTTCAATGAATATTCAGGACTGATTTCCTTTAGGATTGACTGGCTAGATCTCTTTGCAGTCCGAGGGACTCTCAAAAGTCTTCTCCAACACCACAGTTCAAAACCATCAATTCTTTGGCGCTTAGCTTTCTTCATAGTCCTACTCACACATCCATACATGACTATTGGACACCATAGCTTTGACTAGATGGACTTTGTTGGCAAAGTGATGTCTCTGCATTTTAATATGTTGTCTTAGTTGGTCATAACTTTCCTTCCAAGGAGTAAGCATCTTTTAATTTCATGGCTGCAGTCACCATCTGCAGTGAT